>JAQPZY010001691.1:8092500-8692500 GCA_029931535.1 Margaritifera margaritifera
GGCTCAGGAACATGGGAGTCAGGCTTATCTGAACTATCAGATCAGTGTTGATTTTCAGCATTCATCATCAAGCCATGTGTTTAGATGCTCTCAAAGAACAGTGGTAAAAAAAGGACAACACTCCAATTAAATTTTCATTAAGATATTTTTCTTTGTAGAACTCTTCAGTTTGAAGAGAAATCTTTATCACACAAATTCTCTCGTGATCATAGATATGCCTTAATGTTTGTATACCAGAGAAAATCCATTCTGGAAATTTCATACCTTCTGGGTACAAGATGGATAAAGTATCTATTACTATTGCATTTTGTTCATGAGTAGTTTTAAAATTACAAGACCCCCCCCCCCCCCACACACACACACACACACACCTTGATTAAAAACTGTCTTGATTGTTAGAGTACATGGCAATAGTAACAATTTATTTTCCTTTAATTACCTTGTGGCATGTTACTAATATAATAATTATTTATTCACAAGAATGCATCAAAATTTGAATAAAATGTGAATAGTCCCGATGAATTCTGCTTAATGGTCTTCAAGAAGAAAAGACCCACATATTTATGCAAACTGTATAACATCTGTGATTTTTGCTCATTTTTCTCACATGTAAAGCACTAGGCTTTCCACAAGAAAAATCCAGAGAATAGTGACACTAATTTTGATGTAAAGTTTTAATTTAATACTAGTAGATATTCATCCCTATTTATGGGTTTGTTAATTTTTTAAATTCACCCACATGTGTTGAGTGGTTTTGGTGCAGGTCTTGCTAGTAAGTTTTACAGGAAGACTGTAAGCATACATCTATAGCCAGAAAGAAAAAAAAATCAGCAAAATACTCTCATTCATCTACCACTGCAAACAGTAGTGGCATAAGAAATAATGCCTAAATCAATAGATATACAATTTTCAGGGAGAAATGGGTTAGTAATAATAAGGAAATATCAGTTATGGATGGCACAGAACTAATAATATTCAATCTGTTGTTCCAGGTATGAAAAAGCAGCTCAGTAGTCCAGGGAAGAAGGGGTGTGAGATCGCTGGTCAGTGGACACAGTCGATATCAAATCACCTATACTACTGAGCATCATCCAGTGGTGGCGATGGTGATGCTGCGGAACAGAAATTGATGTCAATCATAAATCATGTGACCAACTAACATGAAGGTCATGGTGAAAAATTATTAGGTTGTCTCCATGGTCCTATAGAGTGGAACTGGATCAAAACAGGAAATATCATTCAAAACCATTTCTTGTACTTTACAGTACTTCATTTATCATAAGGCAATGGTATGAAAATTAAATTATGAAGAATACCTTGCACTCAAATGGAAAATTTATGTTGTCAATAACAATGCTTGTGTCTGATATAAGCTGTTTTTAAGTTCCTGTTTGCAGGTAGTTATTTTACTTGTTGTGGTTTGTTAAACATGTAAGCTTCTGTTAGTTTGTTTTACAACAGTTTTGTTTCTGTCATAAGTAAGGATTATACTCCTTGATTATAATACTCAGAGGCAATGCACTTGTCGTATTTCAGGATCTAAGGCTCACAAGAAGCTAGAGCTGCTGATATCCAAAAGAAAACTGCTGGACGACATTTGTAAACTCGCCCCAGCAGAACAGACCTCTCAGCTGGAGGGACAACACAAGGCTGTCTGTCAGTTTGCCCCAAAGTTTGTGAGCTTCTCCTATCCAGGAATGAAAGAAAGGTAAGGAATTACAGAACATTCTACCATATGCTCAGAAATGTATGTATGTGATACTGTTCAATAATGTTATTAACTTGAGGATTTAGACAAAAGTGTGTGTGTGTGTGTGTGCCTGTAGATTATTTTTCTACTGTATTGTTTGAAGTCAGTATTACATATACAAATGATAAAAAGTTAAAATAACTAATAACTAAATCTTGAATGACATCTTATTATTTTGAATATGCACAGATTAGACAAATTCATAATTTTTTTTCATTTATCATTCTTTTTTAGGTTGAACTTGGCAGCTCTACACATATGCTGCAATGCAGACAGAGTCCAGGCTGTGAAAAAGATGGAAAGTTGAAGTTTAAAATATCATACCCAAAATACTAGGCTGGTCACTATGTATTGAAGATTGTTCATATGGTTAGTGTTTAAATACAATCAGTATGTATTCCAGGGTCGGTACATAGCTAAAATTGCATTGCTGTTCATAATTTTCCTATAACTGCTTGATGAACAATGTATAATCATGCAACTATTGTACAAAATAGCTAAACAAAACCAGAAATATTTCCATGATGAACAGTCGCTTCTGCAAAGAAATACTACTAAATGTACTACTGAATTTATGCTAGAATTAATTTGCCAAGTTTCTAGAACTTTTATCAGTGAACACTTTCATGGCCATGTAATACAATTATATTTTATCAAGTTTGTACAATTTGTATAGAAATCTAGAAATGTATGAATTATATGAAAAGGAATGAATATTGATTCATAAATGTTTTTTTTAACAGAATATGTGGCTGCTCTGTTGGAGGAACTAATTATTCTTCATCAAAAATACAGTTCTCACAGAGGCTCAACAAGAAAATTCAAGGCATCTCCAGTCATCATAACAACTAAAATGGTTCCCAAGCAAGAAGTGATCCCCATGCACTGGTTATCATATTATAGTATTTCTTACTGTATATTCAAGTTAGGAGTTCCATTACTTTACACCAGCACCATAAATTTTCATATTAATGTCAATGGATAAACAACAACAACAACAAACTGTAAAAAATGTATTTTTGTATGTACTCCAATACTTTAATTTCTTTTACATTACTGTATTTTCATCTCCATTATTGTACATTACTATCCATTACTGTACAATACTGTATATTACTGTGTTTAGGGAGACCGTTCTCACCAGCTGAAGATTTATATGACATAATACATACATACACACATACATACATATATACATACATACAGAAAGACAGACATACTTATCTACGTATGGAGGTAGGTACATACATATGTATATAGCAACTTGCAACTAGATTTTAAAAAAGCGCTAGATTTAGTATATCATGAAATATTGATGAAAAAACTCAAGGCATAAAAAATCAGTGATAATTCGCCAGCTTGGTTTGATTCTTCACTTCAATGTCTTCTTTCTGATTATGCCATATTCAAACAAATTCAGATACCGAACTTGGATACCCCCAACACTTTCCCATCTCCAGAACCTACATGTATATCTTGTGAATGTTTTAATGTAATGTGTGTATATGTATATTTCATGATTCCATGTGAGTGTGTGAGACACTGTAGCAAAAGTTTTATTTGTACATATACGTTGCATTTATAGTTATAATATTCTATTATTTTAGGACTACATGTAAGATTGGCTGATTCAGAACAAAATGTATTATCCTCAGAAAATAAAGTTATTATTATTATTATTATTATTATTATTATTATTATTATTATTATTATATAGCATAGGCCCAAAAAGATCTATATACAACCTGCATCGTTGCAAGTGTGGCGAAAAACAGCACCTGGAATGCACATCAGAAACTGTGGCTAGTACATTTCGACCTTGTTTTCGTAAAAATATATCATTCCACAAAATTCTGATAGCGACATGGACAACAAAAATAAATAAAAATGGATAATGCAAAACAGCACCAAATCGTCATCATCATAGTCACAGTTATAATCATCATAGTTATCATCATGGCAACAACAACAAACAACAGTTTGGTGCCATTTCGACTCCCAAATTTATTTCATATTTAGAGATGTTATTAATTATTGACATTATCCTTTTTGTACATAAAAAAAACCTCTTATTAACCTAAGGTAGTTGTAACATGGAAGATCATTTCGTTTTATCAGATATCCTGGATACAATTTAACCTGTATTTCATTCATAGTCATGCGTATAGAACCTTTCCACCATGATATATCCAAGTCAAATTTTATAAAGCAAGCCAACACAAAAGACCCACTTGATTTACCTTTGTTAGATATATAAATGTTGGTACAAGAACCCTGCTTGCCTGCTGACCCCAGGGAAGACAATACTGACATGATCAACATCCCCACCATGCCAACCATGGTTACTGCAAGGACAAAGTCAAAATCTGTATCAAGATGTGGCATGCATTCTTTTGATCTAATATATATATATATATATATATATATATATATAGATATCACTTATATCACTGTGACATGTGTAGAACAATACATATTTACATTTTGACACAGGGAAGCAAAACTATCCAAAATAATAGCAAGGTCTCAACCAGAGAAAAAGAACAAAATAACAGAAGTAATTACATGTCTAGAAAGGGATATTTTATCTATGAAGAAAACGAACAAATTTGTATGCAAGTTTGGACTATAGCACTATACTGCATAGAGTGACCTAGTTAACTACGTCATTGCGACGAGACCAGGTTCCATTGGGTAACATCTGTAGTGGTGCATTATTTTTTTCTACAAGCTTACATCCCTGATATAATTTCCATTAGAAGAAACAAAGACATGACTGTATTTACACTACAGGGGAAGGTGGTGGAAGGCGTAATATTGCTAACCTGACACGATTGGGCCTAATGCATAAATGTCCTCAATCTGGTGCACCATCGAACAAAGGTATTACGAAGAAAAGGTGGAATGAGACCATCAAAAAGGCGGCTTTCATGTCATCCAGAGAGGAATGATTAATATAGGCCCAAGATGCAGCAATAGCCCAAACCTGATGGACTTTGATTCTCATGAATTAAACATCTCTCTCAGAGAGATATTAATAAACTCTTTGATAGCAAAATTAATCCACCTAGAAATAGTGGCTGCCAAAATATCAGAGGTATCTCTGAGAGGGAGAAAGATATGTTTCTGACCATTTCTTTTCCCTTTTGATTAGAAATGTAAAGCTCTGACCGGACAAGGAAGTCTATATTGATCATCCCATGTACAGATGCGACTGAGACAAAGTATTTGAAGAAGTTCAGGAGCTATCGAAGTTAGCTGATTTTTGCAAAAAAGTCGGACTGATAAAGAAGAGAGACTGAATTGTAGTTGTCACTGAAACATAGGCAACCCACCGACAATGCATGAAATTCCCTCATTCTTGTAGCTGATGGTAATAAAGGAAGGAAGAATGTATTTAAGATAAGATTCTCGAAAGAAGTCTCACTCAGAGGTTCTTAATAAAGTTAGATAACAATCAAAGAACACATGAAAGGTTCCACATAGGCATTAATGAGCAAGAGCCTAGTCTCAGGAGCTCAAAGTACTTGATAAGGATCCGACCCTATGGTGTTGCCCATTGAAGAGATAAGGGTGTTAGAGGGAGATGCTTTATAGCTCTTAATGTTGGAAATTGAGCACTATTTTACTTCGATAAGAAAAAGAAGAAATCCGCAACTGCGATCAAAGAAGGGCAGAGCGGATCAATGCACTGCTGACTGTACCAAGTACAGAATACTCTCCATGTGGCATCGTAAACCTTGGAGGAACTGCATTCTAGCCTGAGCGATGTAGTCGGCAACCCTGCTAAAAAAATGAGCTGGTGGGTAGATCGTTTGATATAAGCCAGGCCTGAAGGTGGAGTATCTGTGGCATTATTATGAAAGGTGAGAAGGCATAGGCATACAGCTGATCCCACTTCAGACTGAAAGCGTCCACCGCCTGTGCACTCTGGTCTGGCAATTAGAAGACATAAAGTGGTAGTTTCTTGTTCAGCCTCGATTCAAACAAGTCTACTGCTGGCCTTCACCACAGTCAAAAGACCCTCTCTGCTACCGACTGGCGTAGTGACCATTCTGTGAGTATGTCCCTCAACAGGCTGTTCGCTAGAATATTCCTCCTGAGTGGAATGTGACTGACTTTGAGATTGATACACTGTGAAGCTGTCCATTGGAGGAGGTTCCAGGCTTCCAAGTAAAAGAGGGGTGAGGGTAAGAGGTTTCAAAGGGAGTCAAGCCGTTGCACTGAGGTGCCTGCTTAAAGTATATATCTGGGGGACCCATATACCTCTCAGGCTGAGGGAGCTTCTTCACTGGTCCAGGTGAGCATGGGACCATGGCAAATGACTGGCATTGTTGATTCCTAAGATCCTGAGACCACTGTAGGGATTAAGCTGCCAAATAGGCATTCTGAGCCCAGCGGTATCACACTCAATAGATCATTGCTGTGATCCAGCAAGACCTAAGTCTCTAAGGTGGCATTCCTGTATAGGTGGAGCAGCTCAGGTGACAGTGTCATTGACAGCGATAGTGAGTGTCTTGCTTCTTTGCTACATCCTCCATAAGTCCAGTGCCCAGTGGCTGGCAGGCAATGAAGATCGTTGCGAGAAGTTCCTATCAAGGTACCTTTACTCGATCAACAATCTTGAACCCTTTGATGAGCACGGAGAAGACAGCACTTCCCTCATGCCGAAAAGGCATAAGTTGCTCGGGAGTGGTGGCAACTTCCTCAGACCAGGAAGTGTTCTCGATCTTTCTTGGGATTGACAAGCTGGTGACTTTCTTGCACCGGAGAGTGCATCTGATCCTCCGAGGATTGGCGAGTTCGCGACTTCCTTGCACCGGGAAGTGCCTTTGAT
This sequence comes from Margaritifera margaritifera, assembly GCA_029931535.1. Classification (NCBI taxonomy): domain Eukaryota; kingdom Metazoa; phylum Mollusca; class Bivalvia; order Unionida; family Margaritiferidae; genus Margaritifera; species Margaritifera margaritifera. The sequence goes on from JAQPZY010001691.1 coordinate 8,099,088, forward strand.
CACTCTCAGATTTGGCTTGAAGGCAACTTCCTTACACTGGGAAGTGCCTCTTAACCCTTATTTCAGGAAGTGCCATTGGTCCTGCAATGGAAAAAGGGGTCCGCCAGAGAAGAGGAGGCGGTACCAACAAGGGGGACAAAAATTATGGAAACATGACTTAACTAGACCTACAATTACTAATTGGAATTTTCACCTTAGTCTGGGGACTAGAGCTTGGAAAAGAGATAGCAATGTCATAATAGCGAGTAATGTATATCTTAAACATCCATCATAACCTTGGAAACAATGCACATTTATGCCTGGATCTCGATTTTATATTTATCTCCGAGTCAAATATTGCTTCTCTAATGCAATTGCTATTTAGAGATGTTATGAACAGTTACTTATGTATTCCTGTCATTTAGCAGCTGTGCTCGTACCTCCTGAACTTGGCACTAGAAAAGGTACCATTATGCCTTCACTCATTGTGGGAAGTATGGACTCTCAGAGTAAATGCAAATAATGTTTTTTTTAGAGTCTAATATTGACAATCTATTGCAATTGCTACTTTGACACAGTATGAATAGTATTGGATGAGGTATTACCACCGATTGTAGAATATATGGACTCCTGGAGGTATGAAAACCCAAGTCGAAATAACTCATAAATTTTTTATCTATCATGTCTGAGCCCTTTTGCCATAATAGGTTCCGCAAATTACTTGATTTGCAGATGGAAATATTTCTATACCTGGACATAATTTTCACTTCTCGTTTCACCAACACTAATCAATACTGGACATAATTTTCACTTCTTGTTTCACCTACACTAATCAATATAACTTTCACTGAAATATTTGTATGATCTTGTAATGTACGTAAATAAATTGATGTCCCTCCTAAACAAACTGAAGCTTAAAAAAAATAAAATGAATTTACCGTCTTACTATACTCAACATCACAAGTATTACTTCCATAATGTTTGCTCACTATACCTTATCTTGTTTTGTATTTCACAATCATCTCCTATTTTCTCTTAACTTGTATCCATATCGTAGGATCCCTCTACCTTTTATGTTTTATTTTCCTTTCCTCTTCTTGTTTTATCCAACTGATAACCACTAATGAATCCAACAAATTTCTGCAGAACATTGTTTCCCTAACTATGATATAACTCACTGCATCTGACTTCCAAAATCCTAACTCCGAATCATAACATTGACATTATCGATGACAAAAGAGTAATACAATCTTTCTCCCATTTTTAAGATGGGATGGGTGGGTAGGGTGGTGGTGGTGGTACAGACTAATATGGGATGGGTGGGTAGGGTGGTGGTGGTGGTACAGCCTAATATGGGATGGGTGGCTAGGGTGGTGGTGGTGGTACAGCCTAATATGGGATGGGTGGCTAGGGTGGTGGTGGTGGTACAGACTAATAGACAAAAAGTGGGAGGGGGTTTATTATCAGACAAAGATACCCAGCAAATATTTGCCAACATTTGTTAAAAATGGGTAGAGCTGATAATCAAATATGGGATTATGATTGGATATATATGGTACCTATATCTCGACATTTCTTAATGCTGGAAAGATAAAAATCTTGTGCTACCAATACTTTCCATTAGGGATCATCCATAAAGGACGTCCGCAAAGATGGGGGGAGGGGGGGTTTGTTCAAATGCGGACAACTGCGGACAAGGGGGGAGGGGGTGTAAAGGACCTTGCGGACGTCCGCAAGCTAGTATTTTTTGTTATGATATTCTGTGTTAGGTATTAGGCCGACTGCGTGTATTCCAGTATGTTTTGCGGACGTCCTTTATGGGTGATCCCTAAGTATAAATTATTTGTTAATTTCAATTTGTACGATTCGTGCCACAGAATATATATGAATGGGTTGGCATTAATACATAGGTCTGGCTCCCAGTGCCTGAGGTTGATTACATGGCCCTCATATCGGCCCTGTGGACCTGAGCGAGTATACAAATAGCCAAGTAAGATGCACCACGGCCTGTATAACACTCTCAATTCAGACAATACAGTGCCTGGCCTGTGATGAAGACCCTGGCTGACCATGCGACTGCAGAGCTAGTATCAGCCTCCCTTGAAGCAGGCGGCTGGCTGCAGTAGCCACCACTACACTGCTGCTACGCACAGTACATCTGAAAGCATCTGAAAGCTTGACTTCAAGAGAAAGCTGACTGAAGTTACGGAAGAACATCCAGTCATTGGCCAGCGACTCAAAAAGTTCTGTCGGCAGAAAGTAGGAAGACCCCGCTTAGAAGATGACCAACCACAGTTGCTAAAGACAATCGTGGACATTGTATCATGTGGAGCAGCTGCTGATCCGCGGCGACGATCTGAGAAGCTTAGTAGCTGCAAAACGTTGGATGACTTGCATGAAGCCCTCGTCCAAGATGGCTTCAACATCAGTCGAGCAGGAACATATCTACGTCTACTTCCACGTAATTCGGCGACGACTGACGGTAGCGTCACGTGACCACAGTGCCTGTCAAGCTGCTTAAGGCAGCAAACAGTGAAAGGAGCAATCTCGTGGATGCTCATTTTGCAGCAGCTACAATCTGCTACTTGAAAGATCTGGGTGTCGCTATGGGAGAACACTGTGTTTTTTTCTTGAGCGCACGACGACAAGGCACGTGTCCCACTAGGATTACTGGCAGCAAATAAGCAGGCGCCCATTCTGAGTCACATTGAGTATCGTGTTGCTGCCAGATCATGACTTGGTTATTGCTGAACGCCACAAACTGATCCCATGAGTCTATGCTGCATGTGTTATAAAACCAGGGGCTGTATCGTATTCAGGGCCGACTGCCATCTTCATTCGCAGTGGGAAGCATGACAGTAGCACAGCAATGACACACGCTGCTGATTTTGAAGAACTCAAACAACTTCCTGCTTTTCAGCCTGTTATGTGTATTAATGGATTAGTGAAGCCGATTGTGGTCATAACAGCAGATGGTGGTCCGGATGAGAACCCTCGATTTCCGAAAACACTAGCCGCAGCCTATCGAGCCTTCCATTACAACAACTCTGCCTACAACACCATTGAACGACGCATGGCTCCTCTGTCACGCGACCTATCAGGATTGATCCTGCCTCACAATCATTATGGATCTCATTTGGACAGCAATGGCAAGACATGTGATGTAGAGTTGGAAAGGGCCAATTTCCAGAAGGCCGGGGAAGTGCTGGCAGAAATCTGGAGCTCAACGGTTATTGATGGATTTGATGTGGTAGCATCTTTTGTATCATGTGATGCAGGAAAACTGGACATCAGTCCACCGTCAGATGAGTGGTCAAGTCGGCACATTCAACAGTCGCAGTATTGCTTACAGATTGTGAAGTGCAACAGTGAATCATGCTGTGGTCAGCGTTGCACTAACTACAATGATATATTTCCTGGATGATTTTTACCTCCACCTGTTCCACACTACAGCACAGATAAAGGGATTACCTATGCACCAGTTGGCAGCAATAGTGGAACGTTTGGATCGCTTTATCAACGACTGGCCTTTTAACATCTGCAGCCTTCACACGACTCCTGAGGATGCCATTTGATTTCTACTGTCCGTCGGTGACTGCTGATCTTGAGAAGCGCGTTTGTAATCAGTGTGGCCTGTACTTTCCATCTCAGGCTGTGAAGTGCAATCATGCCCGTATTCACAGGCATGCAGCAGTGAGCACACAAGCTGAAGTGGCAGACGTCGGCGCTGTGGAGCCTGAATCTGTTAGCGCTATTCTGTCAACTGCATCATCAACTTCCGCAACTGAAAGCAGTGATGATCGTCTGCCAGTTGTTCGCAACTTATTTGACTGGCTACAGTCTGCGTTTGTTGAAGTGGAGTAAGACATTGACAGTCTATCGAATTTAGCTTTCTATGAGATGACAACTTTAGTTCTATGTCCTGAATTAAGACTTTTTTAAAGAAAGAACTTTGTTTATTTTTTTCTTTGTTTTGAGCTACATGTTGTGATGAGATCAGTGAGCGTTGTATTTTGAGAATTCCAGCTATTACACTGCCAGACCATAGAGCAGTGTATAATGCTAGATGGAGACGTCTGCAGCCGTGGGGGGGGGGGGGGTAAGCCACATGTGGACAAAAGTGGACAAGGGGAGGGGGGGTAGGAAAACAGGTATTATCTGCGGACGTCCTTTATGGACAACCCCTTACTGAATCGCATTAAAATGTACGTATTGAACAATGTCATGTACAGGTGTAGTTCAATAACTCTTTAACACTACATTTTACATGCTAATGCTCTTATACAAACTGACTCAAATTTCACCAACAATAGATCATTCAATCAGATTGGATTAAGCCTGACCCAAATTTCACCACCAACAGATCTTTCAATCAGATTGGATTAAACTTAACCCAAATTTCACCAACAACAGATCTTTTAATCAGATTGGATTAAGTCTGACCCAAATATCACCAACAACAGATCTTTCAATCAGACTGGATTAAGCCCGACCCAAATTTCACCAACAACAGATCATTCAATCAGATTGGATTAAGCCTGACCCAAATCTGACAAGAAACCTTTGGAAAGTACAGACTCAAAAGAAATGTTTGGGAATTATGCCCTCTTGCCTGAATTTCAAAGCTGAAATATGGAAACCAGAAAAGGAAAGACAAAATATAAAGTTACCTTTAATGACACCCCATATCAAACAGTTTATTCCTATTCTCCCAATGGGTTCTAATTAATAGGCCTGACATTCTTTCATTGACTTAAGGCCTCTTCCAGTAAAACATACTTAGGACCAATGGAAAACACTTTTGATGTGAAGTAGTTACCCATATATTTGAATTTTTTATCAGTATCCTGGCATATATTTTTTAAAAACTGCCGTTTCTGGGTACCATGTATGTTTAAATGGAACAGCCCTAAGTGATACTGCAGACATTAAAACATGGATCGTAAACAGATGTAATAACTTAATCACTTTTAATGAAGATAGGACAACAAACACATCAGTAATTAATTGTACCCTTTATTGTACTTTAACATGGACTATTTAATTTGAGGCATTATGATTTGAGACAATAATAACAAGTTATGTCAAGTTTTAAGACACATTTATATTTCTTACACAGTGTTTAATTTCTTCACATGTGAGAATGTCAAAACAACTACGAATGTTAAAAACAGAAGTGAATTAATTTCCTCATACTCTTCAACTGAATCCTTTCTTTTCATAATAATAGTTTTTATCAAATAGTTTTAATAACTGTATATAAGGAGCAATGTTTTGAGAAAAAGATATGAAAACATCAATTATACTATGGTATAAACATCAATTATACTATGGTATAAACATCAATTATACTATGGTATAAACATCAATTATACTACGGTATAAACATCAATTATACTATGGTATAAACATCAATTATACTATGGTATAAACATCAATTATACTATGGTATAAACATCAATTATACTACGGTATAAACATCAATTATACTACGGTATAAACATCAATTATACTATGGTATAAACATCAATTATACTACGGTATAAACATCAATTATACTACGGTATAAACATCAATTATACTATGGTATAAACATCAATTATACTATGGTATAAACATCAATTATACTATGGTATAAACATCAATCATACTATGGTATAAACATCATGACATGCTATACAATTTTGAGTGAAATGGCCATTAATACAACTGTTTGTATGAAAACATAACTTCTTAACTTACAGATCTATAAACTTTGATTCCCAGAAAGGAATAACAAAATCTTACTCTAAGAAAAGACTATATATACTTGCTTATAAGTCAGGTCCAACTGCAAACTGCATAGCCCCAGATCTGCTGTCACATAATGCATCATCAGATCTGGGTCTAGGCAGTTTGTTAAGAGTGATCCTTATCTGCTGGCGCATTATGCATCAGCAGATCTGGGTCTATGTTGTTTGCCGTTGGACTCAACTTATAAGCAAGTATATATGGTAATGGAAACGAGAACTTCAATTGTACAGACAATTCCTCATTGAATCCAATTCAAAATCCATCATAAACTATATAATTCAGAAAATCTGGCACTCAACAAGCTTGAACTGGTTACAATTTTTTGATTCAAATAAAAGTGGAGAACAAACTTAAGGGGGAGGGAGGGAAACACTGTGAATATCAAAATAACAATATACAAGTATGCATGTAGCAATGGTTCCAAATAATGCTTGGATAATACTGTACTAGAGTAAATATATCAAGAATGGATTTCAAAAAATAAAATAAATTATAATAGGAGAAACCATTAAAGCAACAACTATAAACTGAGCAGTCAAGAATAAGCCATTAATTGCATTACTGAAAAATAGAATTCATGATAAAAGTTCCAAATAATAATTTTTATAATTCAAGTCCTGTAAACCAAAGAACTTAAGCACTTAATTAACTTTCTGCAAATCATTTTCAAACAGTATTTTCAGCCACAATTTTAAAAAAAAAAACTCGCTCATGAGTCGATTCCAACTGCAAACAACAATGACATTGATCTGTCATTGCATAATGCACTGGAAGATCAGGGTCCATGTTGTTTGCAGTTAGACACGACTTATAATCAAGTACAGACATAAGATTTTTTAAAGTTTGATTCACAGTCATGATTTGCCCTGATTTAGCAATACACAAATTTATTACTGCAAGCACAAATTTTCTGGATTACAGTTAATTCAATAAGTCTACTGAAATAAAAGTCATGCAGAACATAACAATACATCAGGCATATTTGTACTTGGTGTTATTTTAAGAAAAAGAGAAAATAGTCTGCTTCTTTTTTAGAATGCATCCAAATTCACATGTCCCTATGAATTTAGGTGCATTAAATTAATTGATAACTCATATGCTGAATGGAGCCAAATTCTTTTTGTAAAATAAAGCCAACACTGAACATAAAATTTGCTATGGTACAAAGCCATTGCAGGTGGTATGGCTGGTATGGTCATGGTTGTACCAAATTTTAGACCATAAATGTATACATTCAAATAACTTACAACAATTTATAGACAGGTCTAAAGGAGTGTTCCACTCATAAAAGGTAAAACAGATCAGACTATTATGACTTAAAATTCATGTGCAAAAATCTATTGTGGCAAATGCTCATGTCCATTACACTTTGTGTAGCCCACATTTTTGTTTCTAGTGGTGAAGTGAGACCACATAAAAAAATGCCCAAAATAAAAGCCAATCTTGGTCAATTTTGATTGACAAGAGATACCTACCATATCATTATTCTGAGATCGGTTGGTCTTAACACTTGAACCCTGTATATAACACCGGTCTAAAGATTGTTGGAGAGATATATAAAATTCTCCAGCTTTAAAGCAGAACACCTTAAGAGCATCCATAAACAAAACATGTAATTATGCATAGATGAAAATAGAGGGTTCATTGTTTTTAACTAAAAAATATTTGTCCTTACCATACACTGTAGAGAGAGATTCACCAGCAACGGCCCTTTGGCAATTTATTTACTAAATTGATTTAGAAGAACTGTAGTACTGCTATGAATCAGAGATCTTACTACCACTCATATCAAGTGGATAAAATCAATTCAACTGATACACTCAATCATTAACCATGGAAATTTCTTTTTATAGACACACTTTAAAAGTTTGGAGGGGACAAAATATTTCTTCTTAATTCAAGCAATCTCTGATGAAAAAAGTTCATCTCTGAGGAGAGATATGAGTTACATCTCTTTTCATTAGGGTCAGGGCTTACTGACAGTATTTTAAAACTTATCTGTAAAGGCAGATAAAGTTTCAGTTCATGTGTTACTAACAATAGCCATATAAGGCTTCTTTTCACTCCCTATTCATCACAGGCTTCTCACATAAACCATCTTCTGATCTGGGGAGTTGAGCAACTGGTTAATCCGGATATTGACTTTAAGTGTTAACAGCCTAATTATACAAATTGGCTGAACAAAGAGTCAGTCCTCTGTTTCACTGTCATAAGTAAGCTCAAGGCTGCTGCAAGGGTATTTGGTGCCCCAGGTGAACCTTCAGCCTTGCGCCTCCCCCCTCCCCCAGGCAAACATTCAGCCATACACACACACCTCCAATTAACTTTCGAAAATGAATATTGTGCATTAGTATGAATAAAAATTCTGCATCTGTTTTTCTTTTTCTATTTGTACATGCTTATTATCTTCTATTTTATGCTATTTCTGTTTTGTTTTTATTCATTCAGTTTTTTTGCCGGCCCCCAAATTTTGCCGCCCTAGGCGACCACCTAGTTTGCCTAGTGGTTAAACTGGCCCTGAGTAAGCTGTCAGTTAGTAGTGAAATTAGTGTTTTTTTCATGGTGCACAAGACAAAGATTAGTGATTTTTTAAAGAGTTAGTGATGATTTAATTTACAGGATGGATTAAAGTCAGCAGAATACAGTAATCTTCTGTGGAACATCAGTTTGGAAGAGAACATACATGTATTTTATGATGTTGTTCAATAGTGCACTAAACAAAATCTGTTGATAAAGTAATAATAATAATAATAATAATAATAATAATAATAATAATAATAATAATAATAACAATAATAATAATAATGACAATGGTATTTGGTGATTGGAATTTGTGTGAAAGGTGAACCTGTATACAGATGTCACCATGTGTACAAAGGATAGCTTGGCCTTTTCCCATAGGTGGCCGCTATTGACAGGTTTGACTGTATATCTGAGGAAAATAAAAAGACTTTCAGTAAGAATGAAAAATAAATGGAACTCTGTTTTAAATACAAATTATTCACATGAAGATTGGGAATCAATATTTTTACTTCCCGCTGTATTAATGCTGATACAGGACTTTTGAGATTTCAATAAAAAATTCTCCTTAGAATTCTCTATACTAATAGTAGATTGTTATAAACGAAACATCATGCAGTTTTAGAATTCTCTATACTAATAGTAGATTGTTTTAAATGAAACATGATGCAGTTTTTGAAATGAAGCTGAAGAATCTCTACTACATTTATTTTTGGAGGTCATCTTATGAAAACCAAATTGACAAATTTTATGTCAGTTGTCAGAGACAAGTGTCATAATGAGTTTTATTTAACAGTAGATACCATATTATTTGGCATCAGAAGTACACCTTACTTTGAAGTTGCAAATGTTTACCTAATTTTGATCAAAAGTGTGTGTGTGTGTGTGTGTGTGTGTGTGTGGGATTACAAATTGCAATCCTAGTTTTGTGGTTTGCACATAGAACAAAAAAAAATTATAAACATCTACAATTATATTACATACACTTGTACTCCTCTACAAGGGCAGAACAATTAAGATGGTGGGAGAAGATTAAAGCAGCACTGACAGCTTTAGTTGTTTTATAATAAAATAATAATAATAACAATAATAATACTAAAACTAAGTGCCATGCTTGTTGATCAATCTGTTACTTAATTTGTGATATTAATTCCCTGAAAATAATTTATTATATTTAATATTAGTAATATATGATATAAGTATATACCAATTAATTCATGTAACAGATCTCTGTTAAAATGTTCATATTGTCTTGAACAGATCATTCTGTTTACTCTGTTATTCTACCCAACATTCTGATGTGGTTATGTGTATGATCTTCATTAATATGTGTAATTTTAACACATACAATAGACAGATGAACTCTAGATGGAAATATAATACATAACACAAATTTAATTTCAAATATGAACTGTCAGCTACTTATTGATATATATATATATATATATATATATATATATATATATATATATATATATATATATATATATATATATAGATAGATATATATATTCTAATTTAACAAGCAGACATATATACACACATAAAAAATTAACAAATGTATTCAGTATATGTATATAACTTGAGCAATAAAATATACAAAAATAATATAAATGACAAGTGGTCTCCCAAAACGGGCATAATTTAGGTCAGTTTTTATTACAATTACAATTATCATCCAGATGAATTGGTCCCAAGCACTAAATGGTAAAAGGGCAGTTTTTATTACAATTACCATCCAGATGAATTGGTCATAAGCACTAAATGGTAACAGGGCAGTTTTTATTACAATTACCATCCAGATGAATTGGTCCCAATCACTAAATGGTAACAGGGCAGTTTTTATTACAATTACCATCCAGATGAATTGGTCCCAAGCACTAAATGGTAAAAAGGGCAGTTTTTATTACAATTACAATTACCATCCAGATGAATTGGTCCCAAGCACTAAATGGTAAAAATGGCAGAAATTAAACAACATATGATGTTGTAAATGGTATATCAAAAAATATCTTATTGCCAGAAATAAAAGCAGTGTAGCATACCCCCTCTTCCCAGAACATATAATGCATGTACATCTTCATTCACAAGTATCTGTGCTATAAGGCAGTTCAGTGCATAATGCGATCAGCAGTTATGGACCCCAACTAGCACATTATAATGATGGAAAGCTCTTTCTGTGTGTGTGTGTGTGTAAATAAAATTGATGATATCAGTCTTAACAAGTTACTTTTCTAAAACCTATTTTTAAGTGCTTAGTGATTTGAAGCTGATAAAACCAGTACAATATTGATATATAGTAATGACATATCCTGCCATATGATAACATTTGAAAGTAAATACAAAGTGAATTCTCCTGAAGTATAAAAATAATCATATTTCATTATAAAAAATAGGTTACTAATATTACCCTCTAAATGCTATGGCACAAATCCAACTGCACTCATTTATAACTGGATTGTAGAGTTATTCTATGATGACGCCTGTCTCTTTGCCTATATGTCCATCCTTCTATGATGTCTGTCTGTCTGTTTTCCTGTATGTCCATCCTTCCATGAGCATCACAAATTTTTCAACATTGTGATTAACTCAGATTGTCAGACAAATCTGACCACTAAGTAATGTAACTCAATACAACTGACCACAAGGTAATGTGACACAATACAGTGATGTGTCATAAGATTGCCAGACAAAACTGACCACTAAGTAATGTAACTCAATGCACTTATGTCATAAGATTGTCAGACAAAACTTACCACTAAAAGTAATGTAAATCAATATAATGATGTGTCATAAGATTGTCAGACATAATTGACCACTAAGTAATGTAACTAAATATACTTATGTGTCATAAGATGTACTTCAAGGTTCAATGTAAGTTATCTGTATTCAGTTTTACAGTTAAATCACTGTCTTAAACACTAGTGCCAGCAGAATCATGTAAAAAAAATGTTAAGTCTTCAAATCTTTGAGTGGAAAAATGATAAAACTGGTTGAAATAGAAGGCAATGATAAACTTTAATATGCAGCAAAAAAACCTAATAAATTAATGTTCCTTTTATTTCATTAAGAATTTTGCTATTAAACAACACAGACATAAAACAAATAAAGACAAGAAGCATTCAACTTTGTTTAGTCAGTGTTAGATGCAATATCAAGCATAGCATGATCTGCTTGCAGAAACCATTCAAATAAAGAGCTTGCAGAAACCAGTCAAATAGAGAGCTTCAGTGTAGTTTTTAAATTTCCTTATCCTAAAGCTTAACATTGGAGTTCCTTGGATTTCAGAGTTCTTCAGATAAATTCAGTAAATATGGAAAAATGTAACTTAGTAGGCACCAACACACTCACACACACCCTGAAATTACACGTCAGTCCTTTCACATGATATATTATTACCTTGTATACTCACGTATAAGTCATTACCAATTGCAAACTGCATAGACCCAGATCTGCTGATGCATAATGCGCCTGCAGATCTGGGTCTATGCAGTTTGTAAGGACTAATCAGTAGAACAAACAACACAGACCCTGATCTGCCCGCGCATTATGCGATGACAGATCAGGGCATTGTTGTTTGCATTTGGACCTGCCTTATAGGCGAGTATATACAGTACATGTGTATTCTCTGTGTTAAATGATATGGTGCAGTCTGTGAATTTTATTCATAAAAATCCCGTGTACCATCTCACAAGCCATAACATAGGTTATAACATAGGTTATAAATGCTCACAAATCTGTTTGTAAACTATATTACATTTCTGTAGATCAAATAAAATAAATGAAATAAAAGAATGTGAAATATATTGGCAGGGTATGTGTAATGCAACAACAAAGAAAGACAGACATAAAATGTACCATACAAAATTTTACCTCAAAGTTACATACAGATTTCCAGTAAATTCTACCCATGTATACTTTGTGAAAATATATACAGTTGTTGTTGTTGCTGGTTTTTTTTGTATTGCTTGTTAGTATTATATTTGATAAAGCACACCAGCTGAAGAAATGCTGTCACCTCCTCCAGCTGTCTGAAGCACCTCAGTACAAACCAGAACTGGAGCTACACAAATTTGATAGTCTTCTTCCTCCCAGCAAGATACTGGCTGATCTTCTGTAAAAATAATCCTCCGTCCAAATTCTGACTTGCTTGTGGAAAATGAATCATCCATGATTAGCCGTACCTTCATGGTGTCTATATAGTCTGAGCCACAGACATATCTGTTGGCAGTGAGCGAAGCTTTGGCTGCTGCAGACATTGTGTTTTTCCATTGTGACTCTTTGGAAGTAAGAATGGTTTGGTAAGCTAATGTGTGAACGTGAAGTCTGGTCAGTCTTCTGCGACCATTCACTTCCTTTGTGTTTTTCAAAAATCCATAAACTGTCCTCATCTGGTCTAGCACTGTGGCTGTGCGAGGATATGGATCCGATAAAAGGGAGACATTATCACCTGTTAACTGGCTTACTAGATTTGGCAACTCTTGTTCATTCATGCCAAGAGAGTCTGCATATAATACCACAGTTTCTATGATCTCCAGGATTAGTGATTGATCTGTAAAGGAAGCCAATTCAAAGTGGATTTTGGCTGAACTTTTTGTATTTGCTAGCAGATTCTGTAACTTCTGTAATCTTGCATATCTTTCTCCTGTTGAAAATTCAAAAGGAATATTGAAAAATGTTCAGGATTTCAGGTATAGATTACCGTATAAACCAATCCAACTGCAAACTGCTTAGACCCAGATCTGACATCGCATACTGCGCCAGCAGATCTGGGTATGTGCATTTTTTAAGGACTAATCAGTAGAACAAACAACATAGACCCTGATCTGCCGGTGCATTATGCAACGGCAGATCAGGGTCTATGTTGTTTGCATTTGGACCAGGCTTATACCCGAGTATATTCAGTGTAAGGATTTTGTTTTAACCATGTCAAAAATGAGAATGTATCCTTTTGCTCTCTTTTCCTTTGTAAACAAAACAATATAACAATAACAACAACAACAACAATAATAATAATAATAATAATAATAATAATGACTTTATTTCCAGAAAGTAAATCAATTAGTTACAGGAACTAATCTACCTTGAGAACTTCTGTTATGTACAACATATACACAGGGTTGAGCAAATCCCATAGCCCGATGTCCCGGACTATTCATTTTCGAAGTCGGGCAAGTAAAATTTTCCAAGTCGCTAGTCCGGGACAAGTGCTTTTTAAAAAAGTCGGGCAAGTCCTTATTTTCATGCTTTAATCACTATATCTACCTTTATTTGGCCAATCATGCCCTCTGGGCATACTGAATACTTGATTCTACCCCTCTTCATGTATACACTTACATCCTATATAACACATAAATGTGGCCAGTGATAATTGTCGCATATGCGCACGTTCTGTTACCGCTTGACTGCATATTGGGCTAAGCGACCAAATTATCAGCAAATCAAAACACGTCAAACAAAAGAAAGCCAGTATGATCAATTAGCAGTGTTTTAAGCGGCTTTGTTGCATTGTGTTTACTCAAGCCAGATCATCACGAGCGGCTCACTATGATTTTAATCCAGCGAGTCAGTGTAATTAAATTAATGAAAGGTACTTTACCGACATCAGTGTGTTGGTTTCCTTTATGAACTGATTAAATGACAGTAATGATTCTTTAATTTTTAACTGATTATACAGATGATTAACTTCCACATGCGATATTGCGTTTGAAGCGAAACAATTACGCTACTTAATGAGCTGCGTTTGAAGCGAAACAATTACGCTACTTAATGAGCTGTCTCTGTATTTAACAGAGAAAATGTATGTTATGATCACTTTAGAAGTAGTTCTCAAGCAAGCTGATAGTTACTCTGTGGATAAAATGAGTTTGCTAAATTATTTTCGCAAGGAAGGTAATAAGGGCGATTTGGAGAAGGAAAATTTTTGTGAAAGTGGAGGGATAAAATGTAAGACTGCTACTGAGTGTGCGGTAGCTATTTCTCCAAGCAAGAATCCGTGGTGGCAAAAAATCGAATATGACACTACTAAGAGACAGAGAAATTTTCAGCCGCATTGGGTTGATTGTTATCCCTGGCTTGAATGTATTGACTCGTAAGGAAAGATGTTTTGCAGTTATTGCAAACAATATCCAAAACTGGCACAGGTTGGAAATTCACCCAGTGTATTTGTCAGTGAACTGACAAATTCAGGATTGAACCAATCAAGTCTCATGACATGTCTGGACCCCACAAGGCCTGTGCAGCAAAATATATTGAGGACTTTAACCCAGACACAGCTATCAACTACTGGCTTAGTGCTGGTGCAGGTGGCAGACATATACATGGACATTTTTTCAAATCCATCAGCTAAAACATATATACATGAACATGAAGAAGCCAAATGTATAACAACCAATGTTTTTGAAAAATTAAATTCTTTTAAGAAATAATTATGTTGTATATTATTTAGTTTGTTTTTTCTATGGATTAAGTACATACATCTCATCAAATCTCGGCACGTGATTACCATTTTGGGACAAGTGAAAAATAAGGTGGGACAAGTGAAGAGTAAGGTGGGACAAGTGAAAAGTAAGGTGGGACAAGTGAATTTTCTGAAATCACTTGTCCTGATACAGTACAATGTGATAAATTTGGCTTGACACTAAAGAACTGAGTTATTGTGAAAATCAAAGTGTCAATCCCAGAACATATGCACAAGTATCAATGAGCAAATAAACATATATAAAATATCATACTGTATTGAAAAATTCATCTGTGAAATAGAGGTATAAGCAGGGAAAAGCAGGAGGTATTTATATTACTAGAACTGTCTGACTGTCCTAAGATTCCATCCATTTAAGACATTGTGTATGAAAAGAAGAAATGCCAAGAGCCTGCCTTGTGTCACTGGGAAAATGACATAAGACCTTTTAACTGCTGGGTGTTAAAACCATCTCTGATATTCTTCTGCGATAACAAGATTTTCAAATTAGCTCGTGTGGTGGACATATTGGATGTCAGATTGGCACCATTTTCATTTAGGACCAAGTAGATATTAGAAGTCTTTTTGGTGAAAACCCAATTTTAATATGCCTATCCATTCTGGGGGAGTAGCGACAGCAAGATTTTAAAGGCACCCATCATCGCAGGTATTATAAGAAGTCTAATGGTAAAAACCCCATGTGGATATAGACACACATTTGAAGGAATATCAATAACATTATTTTCAAGATGGCCTCCATGGTAGCCATATTGAGGATCAGTCTGCATCATTTTCATTGAAGACCAACTAGACACCCTAAGAACTCTTGTGATGAAAACCCATGTCACAATGACTTTCCATTGATTAGTAGCAATAACAAAATATTCAAGATGACCACCATGGTGGCCATATTCGACATCAGATCAGCACCAATTTTAATTTAAGACCAACATGTCATTATAAGAAGTCTTCTGGCGAAAAACCCATGTTGATATGACTTTCTGTATTGAAAGAGTATCAACAAGAAGATTTTCAAGATGGCTGCCATGGTGGCCAAACTGGATATAATATTTGCACCATTTCCATTTTCCATTATAAGAAGTCTTATGGTGCAAGCATAATGTTGATATGACCAGCCATCTAGGAGAAGTAGCAATAACAATATTTTTAAGATGGTCACTGTGGTGGCCATATTGGAGGTCAAATTGGCTTCATTTTTATTTACAACCAACTAAACATTATACAAAGTCTTTCAGTAAAAACCCCATGTTGATATGACCATCCTTTTCAGAGGAGTAGCAATAATAAGATTTTCAAAATGGCCACTGTGGCAGCCATACTGGATATACGAGCAGCACTAATTTCATTTAGGACCAACTAGAGATCATAAGAATTCTTCAGGTGAAAACCCCATGTCAATATGTATTTTTTTTTCAGGAGAAGTAGTGATGACAAGATTTTAACGATGGCTGCTGTGGTGGCCATACCGGACTTCAGATCAGCATCATGTTCATTTAGGACCAACCAGACATCATGAAAAGTCTCTGAGTGAAAACCCCATGTTGATATGATCATCCATTCAGAAGAAGCAGCAATGACAAAATTTTAAAGATAGCCACTGTAAATTTACACCTGTGGCCAGCAAACACACTGTTACACTGTGTGTAAACTTCCCTTGCATGTAGCAAAGGCCTATATATTTATGATTCTTGAAACATTTTTGCCTCCTCCTGCCCACCCCCACCCACCAGTTTAGAAAATAACTGGGGGGAAAGTGATTTTCCCCTAAATTTAAGTTCTAGAATGACTAATTCTCAAAACTTTAGTTTGAAAATTAGCCACTTTTTTATTGTTGACAGGAATTTTTTTTTATGAAAGTTGAATGAAAGATAGTAAGATAGTGAGGTTATAACAGATTGTATTTGTATGTTATATGGTAAAAATGACCTAGGTGTCAGACCATCATTTAAGAAGGTTGCTTTATAGTTGGAAAAGCTTAGCACCCTAATGTTATTACGTAAAAAATCAATGAGAGCCTGACTTTAGAGTGGGTAGCGGTCCATTGGAAAGCTGAAAAAACTATGCTTGCCTAACGGCTGGTGGTAGGTGGGTTGATCTTGGGGATTCATCAATTAGTCTCCTCATTACAAACAAAAGTGTATGGGCATAATATCTATTTAGTGTATTAAAAAAAGGAGGAAATAATTACCTTCTTTAAAAGGGAAGTTGTCCATCATCTGTAAGCCACCAATGACCAACAAAGAAGGATCAAAACCTTCCAATTCCTTCTCAAACTGTTCAAGGGTTTCGAGATAAGGGTTGCTGTTATCACTGTGAATAATCAACCTGGAAAAAAAACAATTCTCTAAATCAGCACCAGTTCTGTGTAATTAAAAAAGGTGATTTTCTTTGTTGGAAGCTATATTTTAACTGCATACAATGCATAAACCAATGATCTTAGATTTAATTTAATATAAGAACAGACATGGGGCTGAGTATTCTACTCAATTACTTTGTACTCTTGAGTCCCTTAAAATTATAACTCACACTATTACAGTGAAACCCCAAGACAGCACACTTCGTTATAACATGAATTTGGATGTAACATGGTTGTGGCCTGGTTCCCAAAATTTCACAATAATTTCACCCATTTATAGAAGTAATAAAAACTTTTAGTACCAAAATAAACAAGATTTGCATTGAGTAATTTGGCAAGATGTGTTGTATTCTTGTAGAAAAAAAGTCTTATCACAGCGTCTTTCTTTATATGAATAAAGATGTTAAAAGTTTCTATTTGTGAATATTCATTTCCACTTTGTCAATAGTCAATCACTGCACTTTGATCTTAGCTTATTTTTGAAAGATGTAAGCTCATTAAAAAGCTGATAATTGTTAATCTAATTATTATTGAACCATCAACAATAAGGCTATTAAGTTTTCTTTGTGTTTGTCTTCAATGCATCCTTTTTATAATCATTACTTAGTCCAGGGTAAACAATTGCCAACATATGTCTGCTCAGTCAACCAGCATACACAGCCAAGCACCAAGCAATGCGGTGGTCAAAAAAAGGTTTCTTACCCAAATTTACAAATCAGTTAATTTACCTGCCTAATTAAACAATTGCTAATTATCAACATCAATTTTGCAGCTTAAGGCTGTTGAAGTTATTGGCCGCTGCTTTATAAAAACATAAAAAAAATGAAGATGCCTTTATGCGCACGTGGTTCAACAGTGTTGTTGGACAATCATCATGGAGTCAATTGACCATTGAATCATACTGTCCATTCCCAAAAGAAGAAAAAAAATTACTCAATTTGTTGATTAAAAATTAATCATGCTGTAGTCGTAAGAATTATGTACATTATTCAGATTCATATGAAATATAACAGAAAATTTTAGTAGTTTGAAATGTATACAAATATCGCATAATGACCTTGACATGTACACGTGCATAGATACTGAACTGTAAATGTTCTTTCTTTCTTTACATTATTTTTTTTTGGATTGAATTTCAACATATTATGATCTATGCTGAAGTTATGCAAACATGTTTCTTTGGGCACATTTTTGAGGGAATTTATTATGTATTTACTGTTATGGATGCAATGATATTGGACAGTGAGTACATGTATCGATACTTTAACTATAGTATTCATCCTATACATATATGTACCAACACATGGTAATCTGTTTCATTTCAAAAACTTAATATGCAATCATTGTATTTTCCCCATTTCTCATTTAATACCTACCCCCACCCCCTTTTGCAGAGCATTTTCTTCAGTTTAATGACTTGTTGCACTATTGCACAAGACATTACATAGCACGATGGCACTCTCTGGACCCCAATCATTGAGCTATAGCAGGCTTTCACTGTACTTTCAAATGCAAAAGTACCTGTACTCTGGAGTACATTTCAGAGTACATCAGAAATTTAGGCAATTAAAGCTGTGACCCTTTCCTCCCTACAATTTTAAGTTAAAAACTGAAGTTGATAAATGTACTAAATTATTCTTAGGGAGAACAAAAACTTTAGCATTGCCTAATTCTCAAAGATTAGTATCATTTCTTAATTCTTGAGTGACAATTATGGATGAACCTAGGAAGAATCATATTCCCAGGATCTACTGGAAAAGACCAAGAGTGTTTAATCCTTAATTCTTTGGGAAACCAAGCATATATTTATATGGTGTTGATCCAGCATAACTTATCTTGTGACACTGATGATTAAACACACACTTCTTTGATATTATATCAATTGATTTGACCAGATTTCTAATCTCTTCTTGATCTTAGTCTTTAGTGTCATTACATATAACCAGATTTCTAATCCCTTCTTACTCTTAGACATTAGTGTCATTACACCTGACATACTTCTAATCCCTTCTTAGTCTTAGACATTAGTGTCATTACACCTGACAGACTTCTAATCCCTTCTTAGTCTTAGACATTAGTGTCATTACACCTGACAGACTTCTAATCCCTTCTTAGTCTTAGACATTAGTGTCATTACACCTGACAGACTTCTAATCCCTTCTTAGTCTTAGACATTAGTGTCATAACACCTGACAGACTTCTAATCCCTTTTTAGTCTTAGACATTAGTGTCATTACACCTGACAGACTTCTAATCCCTTCTTAGTCTTAGACATTAGTGTCATTACACCTGACAGACTTCTAATCCCTTCTTAGTCTTAGACATTAGTCTCATAACACCTGACCAGACTTCTAATCCCTTCTTAGTCTTAGACATTAGTGTCATAACACCTGACCAGACTTCTAATACCTTCTTAGTCTTAGACATTAGTGTCATTACACCTGACCAGACTTCTAATCCCTTCTTAGTCTTAGCCATTAGTGTCAGTAAATATAACCAGACTTTTAATCCCTTCTTAGTCTTAGCCATTAGTGTCAGTAAATATAACCAGACTTCTAATACCTTCTTAGTTTTAGACATCAGTGTAATTACACCTGACCAGACTTCTAATCCCTTCTTAGTCTTAGCCATTAGTGTCAGTAAATATAACCAGACTTCTAATCCCTTCTTAGTCTTAGACATTAGTGTCAGTAAATAGAACCAGACTTCTAATACCTTCTTAGTCTTAGACATTAGTGTCATTACACCTGACCAGACTTCTAATCCCTTCTTAGTCTTAGCCATTAGTGTCAGTAAATATAACCAGACTTCTAATCCCTTCTTAGTCTTAGACATTAGTGTCATTACATATAACCATACTTCTAATACCTTCTTAGTCTTAGCCATTAGTGTCATTACACCTGACCAGGCAACTGTAGCATGTGGACCCAGTGTTTTAAAGAAAAATATGTTCAACATTAAATCAGAAGTTTGTCTTTTTTTGTTTTACTTTATTCCATTTTTAAATACATTTTTTTTTCTGTGAATTTATCTACATAAACATCCTTAAATATATAGCTGCGCTGAACTATCACTCATTCAGTGCTTCTGTTTTTCAAAGTATTTTCCTTAAGTACAGTAAAAAAAATATCAAAATTATAATATTGTCAGTTTAAGCCTAGAATGCAAATAGCACAACAGAGGAAATCATACTTAGAATTTACATTTAATTACACACTATCCTTGGTCATATAAGCCAGATATTTTTGAAATTTATGCTTATTATGTGAAATCCATTTTGAACAAATGTGTGCTTGGTTTTATTCAGTCATCATATGGCTAGAAAATCGAAAAGTAACTTGTTTTTAAAAATAACTCATGCTTAGACTAAAGCAATCTGATATGAAGTGCAACAAGATGTTAATTATTTCTCTTTTATCCCAAAAGTAGTGTTAAGATTTGGAATTCTATGCAGTTGCAGTGTTGAAAGTACTCCGTTTGTACTCATGAGTGGAATTCTATGCAGTTGCAGCGTTGAATGTACTCCATTTGTATTCATGAGTACTTTCTGGAAATATTTGTACTTGTGATCCTAATTAGGATAGCCAGAAGTACTTGTACTCTAACTGAACAAAACAAAAGTACTTGTACTTGAGTACTTTAAAAAGCGTTCCACCCCATGTCTGCATATATATATATAAAATATTTAATTTGGTTGTTTACCACACATGAGCTATTCCTTAAACTATGCTCTTTATAAGAAGATTTCTGAAGAACTTTTCTTCTATAAGGGATGGTTTTTCTGTTTTGTTTTTTACCATTTAATTTTTTCCATCAATTAAGAGATTTTAGAAATGAGGAAGTGTCTATTTTTTCATTCTGAACTTAATTCATAAAAGCTGCAATACTGTATTGGCTCTGTATCAGTTAACTAATACCTTCCTAAAATTTACTATTAAGAACGACATGTTGAAAATAATAATTAACATCAAAAGAAATGAACCAATAAGATAATTACTATTCACCTATTGGCTCTTGGGGCTGTAAAGTTTCCCCACTGGGAACCCTTGTCATACTCTAGAATTACATGAACATCATCTACTTCTATTGGATTACCTATCACTGCAAATGGAAAGTACATGGATATTTTAGTAACCTAAAAAATATAATCAAAATGTATATTATGCCTAAAAGGTTAAATCCAGTTTGATTATTCAAAGAACATTCTTAATAAATATAAGTACTAAAATATGACTTTGGAGATATCAAGCTATCACCATTTTTCCATAGGCCATGAGCTGCATGTGGCATGTTTTAAGAGTCATCATTTTCTATCCTAGCCCAGTATTCTCAAAATGTTTCCAGCAGAAACTCAAGCTTAAAAGCCCAGATCTGGCAATGACTTTTTGGATTATATCTACATCAATGAAATTTAGCATGCTGATAGAGGAACTGAAGTTAAGAAAATCCTTAAAGTTCTATAACTCCAAATTTATTCTGTTCATAAAGTTACAGGAGGTCAAAATTTTCTGACTTTGAACTTGAGTTTGAGTTTTATGCATAAACAGTTTCAAGAATATGGGACCTAGGCTAATACTACACAATGCTGTGTGCTGTTATGAATATGGGACCTATGCTAATACTGCACAATGCTGTGTGCTGTTATGAATATGGGACCTATGCTAATACTGCACAATGCTGTGTGCTGTTATGAATATGGGACCTAGGCTAATACTGCACAATGCTGTGCTCTGTTATGAATATGGGACCTAGGCTAATATGGCACAATGCTGTGCTCTGTTATGAATATGGGACCTAGGCTAATACTGCACAGTCCTGTGTGCTGTTATGAATATGGGACCTAGGCTAATACTGCACAATGCTGTGTGCTGTTATGAATATGGGACCTAGGCTAATACTGCACAATGCTGTGCTCTCTTATGAATATGGGACCTAGGCTAATATGGCACAATGCTGTGTGCTGTTATGAATATGGGACCTAGGCTAATACTGCACAATGCTGTGTGCTGTTATGAATGTGGGACCTAGGGTAATACTGCACAATGCTGTGCTCTGTTATGAATATGGGACCTAGGCTAATATGGCACAATGCTGTGTGCTGTTATGAATATGGGACCTAGGCTAATACTGCACAATGCTGTGCTCTGTTATGAATATGGGACCTAGGCTAATATGGCACAATGCTGTGCTCTATTATGAATATGGGACCTAGGCTAATACTGCACAATGCTGTGCTCTGTTATGAATATGGGACCTAGGCTAATATGGCACAATGCTGTGTGCTGTTATGAATATGGGACCTAGGCTAATACTGCTGTGTGCTGTTATGAATATGGGACCTAGGCTAATACTGCACAACGCTGTGCTCTGTTATGAATATGGGACCTAGGCTAATACTGCACAATGCTGTGCTCTGTTATGAATATGGGACCTAGGCTAATATGGCACAATGCTGTGTGCTGTTATGAATATGGGACCTAGGCTAATATGGCACAATGCTGTGTGCTGTTATGAATATGGGACCTAGGCTAATACTGCACAATACTGTGCTCTGTTATGAATATGGGACCTAGGCTAATATGGCACAATGCTGTGTGCTGTTATGAATATGGGACCTAGGCTAATACTGCACAATGCTGTGCTCTGTTATGAATATGGGACCTAGGCTAATACTGCACAATGCTGTGCTCTGTTATGAATATGGGACCTAGGCTAATACTGCACAATGCTGTGCTCTGTTATGAATATGGGACCTAGGCTAATATGGCACAATGCTGTGTGCTGTTATGAATATGGGACCTAGGCTAATACTGCACAATGCTGTGTGCTGTTATGAATATGGGACCTAGGCTAATACTGCACAATGCTGTGCTCTGTTATGAATATGGGACCTAGGCTAATATTACACAATGCTGTGCTCTGTTATGAATATGGGACCTGGGCTAATACTGCACAATGCAGTGCTCTGTTATGAATATGGGACCTAGGCTAATTTGGCACAATGCTGTGTGCTGTTATGAATATGGGACCTAGGCTAATACTGCACAATGCTGAATGCTGTTATGAATATAGGACCTAGGCTAATACTGCACAATGCTGTGCTCTGTTATGAATATGGGACCTAGGCTAATATGGCACAATGCTGTGTGCTGTTATGAATATGGGACCTAGGCTAATACTGCACAATGCTGTGCTCTCTTATGAATATGGGACCTAGGCTAATATGGCACAATGCTGTGCTCTGTTATGAATATGGGACCTAGGCTAATATGGCACAATGCTGTGTGCTGTTATGAATATGGGACCTAGGCTAATACTGCACAATGCTGTGCTCTGTTATGAATATGGGACCTAGGCTAATATGGCACAATGCTGTGCTCTATTATGAATATGGGACCTAGGCTAATACTGCACAATGCTGTGCTCTGTTATGAATATGGGACCTAGGCTAATATGGCACAATGCTGTGCTCTATTATGAATATGGGACCTAGGCTAATACTGCACAATGCTGTGCTCTGTTATGAATATGGGACCTAGGCTAATATGGCACAATGCTGTGCTCTGTTATGAATATGGGACCTGGGCTAATACTGCACAATGCTGTGCTCTCTTATGAATATGGGACCAAACCTAATATGGCACAATGTTGTGTGCTGTTATGAATATGGGACCTAGGCTAATACTGCACAATACTGTGCTCTGTTATGAATATGGGACCTAGGCTAATATGGCACAATGCTGTGTGCTGTTATGAATATGGGACCTAGGCTAATACTGCACAATGCTGTGCTCTGTTATGAATATGGGACCTAGGTTAATATGGCACAATGCTGTGTGCTGTTATGAATATGGGACCTAGGCTAATACTGCACAATGCTGTGCTCTGTTATGAATATGGGACCTAGGCTAATATGGCACAATGCTGTGTGCTGTTATGAATATGGGACCTAGGCTAATACTGCACAATGCTGTGTGCTGTTATGAATATGGGACCTAGGCTAATATGGCACAATGCTGTGTGCTGTTATGAATATGGGACCTAGGCTAATACTGCACAATGCTGTGTGCTGTTATGAATATGGGACCTAGGGTAATACTGCACAATGCTGTGCTCTGTTATGAATATGGGACCTAGGCTAATATGGCACAATACTGTGTGCTGTTATGAATATGGGACCTAGGCTAATACTGCACAATGCTGTGCTCTGTTATGAATATGGGACCTAGGCTAATATGGCACAATGCTGTGCTCTGTTATGAATATGGGACCTAGGCTAATACTGCACAATGCTGTGCTCTGTTATGAATATGGGACCTAGGTTAATATGGCACAATGCTGTGTGCTGTTATGAATATGGGACCTAGGCTAATACTGCACAATGCTGTGTGCTGTTATGAATATGGGACCTAGGCTAATACTGCACAATGCTGTGTGCTGTTATGAATATGGGACCTAGGGTAATACTGCACAATGCTGTGCTCTGTTATGAATATGGGACCTAGGCTAATATGGCACAATACTGTGTGCTGTTATGAATATGGGACCTAGGCTAATGCTGCACAATGCTGTGCTCTGTTATGAATATGGGACCTAGGCTAATATGGCACAATGCTGTGCTCTGTTATGAATATGGGACCTAGGCTAATACTGCACAATGCTGTGCTCTGTTATGAATATGGGACCTAGGCTAATATGACACAATGCTGTGTGCTGTTATGAATATGGGACCTAGGCTAATACTGCACAATGCTGTGTGCTGTTATGAATATGGGACCTAGGCTAATACTGCACAATGCTGTGCTCTGTTATGAATATGGGACCTAGGCTAATATGGCACAATGCTGTGCTCTGTTATGAATATGGGACCTGGGCTAATACTGCACAATGCTGTGCTCTGTTATGAATATGGGACCTAGGCTAATATGGCACAATGCTGTGTGCTGTTATGAATATGGGACCTAGGCTAATACTGCACAATGCTGTGTGCTGTTATGAATATGGGACCTAGGCTAATACTGCACAATGCTGTGTGCTGTTATGAATATGGGACCTAGGCTAATACTGCACAATGCTGTGCTCTGTTATGAATATGGGACCTAGGTTAATATGGCACAATGCTGTGTGCTGTTATGAATATGGGACCTAGGCTAATACTGCACAATGCTGTGCTCTGTTATGAATATGGGACCTAGGCTAATATGGCACAATGCTGTGCTCTGTTATGAATATGGGACCTGGGCTAATACTGCACAATGCTGTGCTCTCTTATGAATATGGGACCTAGGCTAATATGGCACAATGCTGTGTGCTGTTATGAATATGGGACCTAGGCTAATACTGCACAATGCTGTGTGCTGTTATGAATATGGGACCTAGGCTAATACTGCACAATGCTGTGCTCTGTTATGAATATGGGACCTAGGCTAATATGGCACAATGCTGTGTGCTGTTATGAATATGGGACCTAGGCTAATACTGCACAATGCTGTGCTCTCTTATGAATATGGGACCAAACCTAATATGGCACAATGTTGTGTGCTGTTATGAATATGGGACCTAGGCTAATACTGCACAATACTGTGCTCTGTTATGAATATGGGACCTAGGCTAATATGGCACAATGCTGTGTGCTGTTATGAATATGGGACCTAGGCTAATACTGCACAATGCTGTGCTCTGTTATGAATATGGGACCTAGGTTAATATGGCACAATGCTGTGTGCTGTTATGAATATGGGACCTAGGCTAATACTGCACAATGCTGTGCTCTGTTATGAATATGGGACCTAGGCTAATATGGCACAATGCTGTGTGCTGTTATGAATATGGGACCTAGGCTAATACTGCACAATGCTGTGTGCTGTTATGAATATGGGACCTAGGCTAATATGGCACAATGCTGTGTGCTGTTATGAATATGGGACCTAGGCTAATACTGCACAATGCTGTGTGCTGTTATGAATATGGGACCTAGGGTAATACTGCACAATGCTGTGCTCTGTTATGAATATGGGACCTAGGCTAATATGGCACAATACTGTGTGCTGTTATGAATATGGGACCTAGGCTAATACTGCACAATGCTGTGCTCTGTTATGAATATGGGACCTAGGCTAATATGGCACAATGCTGTGCTCTGTTATGAATATGGGACCTAGGCTAATACTGCACAATGCTGTGCTCTGTTATGAATATGGGACCTAGGCTAATATGACACAATGCTGTGTGCTGTTATAAATATGGGACCTAGGCTAATACTGCAAATTGCTGTGTGCTGTTATGAATATGGGACCTAGGCTAATACTGCACAATGCTGTGCTCTGTTATGAATATGGGACCTAGGCTAATATGGCACAATGCTGTGCTCTGTTATGAATATGGGACCTGGGCTAATACTGCACAATGCTGTGCTCTCTTATGAATATGGGACCTAGGCTAATATGGCACAATGCTGTGTGCTGTTATGAATATGGGACCTAGGCTAATACTGCACAATGCTGTGTGCTGTTATGAATATGGGACCTAGGCTAATACTGCACAATGCTGTGCTCTGTTATGAATATGGGACCTAGGCTAATACTGCACAATGCTGTGTGCTGTTATGAATATGGGACCTAGGCTAATACTGCACAATGCTGTGCTCTGTTATGAATATGGGACCTAGGCTAATATGGCACAATGCTGTGTGCTGTTATGAATATGGGACCTAGGCTAATACTGCACAATGCTGTGCTCTGTTATGAATATGGGACCTAGGCTAATATGGCACAATGCTGTGTGCTGTTATGAATATGGGACCTAGGCTAATACTGCACAATGCTGTGTGCTGTTATGAATATGGGACCTAGGGTAATACTGCACAATGCTGTGCTCTGTTATGAATATGGGACCTAGGCTAATATGGCACAATACTGTGTGCTGTTATGAATATGGGACCTAGGCCAATACTGCACAATGCTGTGCTCTGTTATGAATATGGGACGTAGGTTAATATGGCACAATGCTGTGTGCTGTTATGAATATGGGACCTAGGCTAATACTGCACAATGCTGTGCTCTGTTATGAATATGGGACCTAGGCTAATATGGCACAATGCTGTGCTGTTTTATGAATATGGGACCTGGGCTAATACTGCACAATGCTGTGCTCTCTTATGAATATGGGACCTAGGCTAATATGGCACAATGCTGTGTGCTGTTATGAATATGGGACCTAGGCTAATACTTCACAATGCTGTGTGCTGTTATGAATATGGGACCTAGGCTAATACTGCACAATGCTGTGCTCTGTTATGAATATGGGACCTAGGCTAATATGGCACAATGCTGTGTGCTGTTATGAATATGGGACCTAGGCTAATACTGCACAATGCTGTGCTCTGTTATGAATATGGGACCTAGGCTAATATGGCACAATGTTGTGTGCTGTTATGAATATGGGACCTAGGCTAATACTGCACAATGCTGTGCTCTGTTATGAATATGGGACCTAGGTTAATATGGCACAATGCTGTGTGCTGTTATGAATATGGGACCTAGGCTAATACTGCACAATGCTGTGTGCTGTTATGAATATGGGACCTAGGCTAATACTGCACAATGCTGTGTGCTGTTATGAATATGGGACCTAGGGTAATACTGCACAATGCTGTGCTCTGTTATGAATATGGGACCTAGGCTAATATGGCACAATACTGTGTGCTGTTATGAATATGGGACCTAGGCTAATGCTGCACAATGCTGTGCTCTGTTATGAATATGGGACCTAGGCTAATATGGCACAATGCTGTGCTCTGTTATGAATATGGGACCTAGGCTAATACTGCACAATGCTGTGCTCTGTTATGAATATGGGACCTAGGCTAATATGACACAATGCTGTGTGCTGTTATGAATATGGGACCTAGGCTAATACTGCACAATGCTGTGTGCTGTTATGAATATGGGACCTAGGCTAATACTGCACAATGCTGTGCTCTGTTATGAATATGGGACCTAGGCTAATATGGCACAATGCTGTGCTCTGTTATGAATATGGGACCTGGGCTAATACTGCACAATGCTGTGCTCTGTTATGAATATGGGACCTAGGCTAATATGGCACAATGCTGTGTGCTGTTATGAATATGGGACCTAGGCTAATACTGCACAATGCTGTGTGCTGTTATGAATATGGGACCTAGGCTAATACTGCACAATGCTGTGTGCTGTTATGAATATGGGACCTAGGCTAATACTGCACAATGCTGTGCTCTGTTATGAATATGGGACCAAACCTAATATGGCACAATGTTGTGTGCTGTTATGAATATGGGACCTAGGCTAATACTGCACAATGCTGTGCTCTGTTATGAATATGGGACCTAGGCTAATATGGCACAATGCTGTGTGCTGTTATGAATATGGGACCTAGGCTAATACTGCACAATGCTGTGCTCTGTTATGAATATGGGACCTAGGCTAATATGGCACAATGTTGTGTGCTGTTATGAATATGGGACCTAGGCTAATACTGCACAATGCTGTGCTCTGTTATGAATATGGGACCTAGGTTAATATGGCACAATGCTGTGTGCTGTTATGAATATGGGACCTAGGCTAATACTGCACAATGCTGTGTGCTGTTATGAATATGGGACCTAGGCTAATACTGCACAATGCTGTGTGCTGTTATGAATATGGGACCTAGGGTAATACTGCACAATGCTGTGCTCTGTTATGAATATGGGACCTAGGCTAATATGGCACAATACTGTGTGCTGTTATGAATATGGGACCTAGGCTAATGCTGCACAATGCTGTGCTCTGTTATGAATATGGGACCTAGGCTAATATGGCACAATGCTGTGCTCTGTTATGAATATGGGACCTAGGCTAATACTGCACAATGCTGTGCTCTGTTATGAATATGGGACCTAGGCTAATATGACACAATGCTGTGTGCTGTTATGAATATGGGACCTAGGCTAATACTGCACAATGCTGTGTGCTGTTATGAATATGGGACCTAGGCTAATACTGCACAATGCTGTGCTCTGTTATGAATATGGGACCTAGGCTAATATGGCACAATGCTGTGCTCTGTTATGAATATGGGACCTGGGCTAATACTGCACAATGCTGTGCTCTGTTATGAATATGGGACCTAGGCTAATATGGCACAATGCTGTGTGCTGTTATGAATATGGGACCTAGGCTAATACTGCACAATGCTGTGTGCTGTTATGAATATGGGACCTAGGCTAATACTGCACAATGCTGTGTGCTGTTATGAATATGGGACCTAGGCTAATACTGCACAATGCTGTGCTCTGTTATGAATATGGGACCTAGGTTAATATGGCACAATGCTGTGTGCTGTTATGAATATGGGACCTAGGCTAATACTGCACAATGCTGTGCTCTGTTATGAATATGGGACCTAGGCTAATATGGCACAATGCTGTGCTCTGTTATGAATATGGGACCTGGGCTAATACTGCACAATGCTGTGCTCTCTTATGAATATGGGACCTAGGCTAATATGGCACAATGCTGTGTGCTGTTATGAATATGGGACCTAGGCTAATACTGCACAATGCTGTGTGCTGTTATGAATATGGGACCTAGGCTAATACTGCACAATGCTGTGCTCTGTTATGAATATGGGACCTAGGCTAATATGGCACAATGCTGTGTGCTGTTATGAATATGGGACCTAGGCTAATACTGCACAATGCTGTGCTCTCTTATGAATATGGGACCAAACCTAATATGGCACAATGTTGTGTGCTGTTATGAATATGGGACCTAGGCTAATACTGCACAATACTGTGCTCTGTTATGAATATGGGACCTAGGCTAATATGGCACAATGCTGTGTGCTGTTATGAATATGGGACCTAGGCTAATACTGCACAATGCTGTGCTCTGTTATGAATATGGGACCTAGGTTAATATGGCACAATGCTGTGTGCTGTTATGAATATGGGACCTAGGCTAATACTGCACAATGCTGTGCTCTGTTATGAATATGGGACCTAGGCTAATATGGCACAATGCTGTGTGCTGTTATGAATATGGGACCTAGGCTAATACTGCACAATGCTGTGTGCTGTTATGAATATGGGACCTAGGCTAATATGGCACAATGCTGTGTGCTGTTATGAATATGGGACCTAGGCTAATACTGCACAATGCTGTGTGCTGTTATGAATATGGGACCTAGGGTAATACTGCACAATGCTGTGCTCTGTTATGAATATGGGACCTAGGCTAATATGGCACAATACTGTGTGCTGTTATGAATATGGGACCTAGGCTAATACTGCACAATGCTGTGCTCTGTTATGAATATGGGACCTAGGCTAATATGGCACAATGCTGTGCTCTGTTATGAATATGGGACCTAGGCTAATACTGCACAATGCTGTGCTCTGTTATGAATATGGGACCTAGGCTAATATGACACAATGCTGTGTGCTGTTATAAATATGGGACCTAGGCTAATACTGCAAATTGCTGTGTGCTGTTATGAATATGGGACCTAGGCTAATACTGCACAATGCTGTGCTCTGTTATGAATATGGGACCTAGGCTAATATGGCACAATGCTGTGCTCTGTTATGAATATGGGACCTGGGCTAATACTGCACAATGCTGTGCTCTCTTATGAATATGGGACCTAGGCTAATATGGCACAATGCTGTGTGCTGTTATGAATATGGGACCTAGGCTAATACTGCACAATGCTGTGTGCTGTTATGAATATGGGACCTAGGCTAATACTGCACAATGCTGTGCTCTGTTATGAATATGGGACCTAGGCTAATACTGCACAATGCTGTGTGCTGTTATGAATATGGGACCTAGGCTAATACTGCACAATGCTGTGCTCTGTTATGAATATGGGACCTAGGCTAATATGGCACAATGCTGTGTGCTGTTATGAATATGGGACCTAGGCTAATACTGCACAATGCTGTGCTCTGTTATGAATATGGGACCTAGGCTAATATGGCACAATGCTGTGTGCTGTTATGAATATGGGACCTAGGCTAATACTGCACAATGCTGTGTGCTGTTATGAATATGGGACCTAGGGTAATACTGCACAATGCTGTGCTCTGTTATGAATATGGGACCTAGGCTAATATGGCACAATACTGTGTGCTGTTATGAATATGGGACCTAGGCCAATACTGCACAATGCTGTGCTCTGTTATGAATATGGGACGTAGGTTAATATGGCACAATGCTGTGTGCTGTTATGAATATGGGACCTAGGCTAATACTGCACAATGCTGTGCTCTGTTATGAATATGGGACCTAGGCTAATATGGCACAATGCTGTGCTGTTTTATGAATATGGGACCTGGGCTAATACTGCACAATGCTGTGCTCTCTTATGAATATGGGACCTAGGCTAATATGGCACAATGCTGTGTGCTGTTATGAATATGGGACCTAGGCTAATACTTCACAATGCTGTGTGCTGTTATGAATATGGGACCTAGGCTAATACTGCACAATGCTGTGCTCTGTTATGAATATGGGACCTAGGCTAATATGGCACAATGCTGTGTGCTGTTATGAATATGGGACCTAGGCTAATACTGCACAATGCTGTGCTCTGTTATGAATATGGGACCTAGGCTAATATGGCACAATGTTGTGTGCTGTTATGAATATGGGACCTAGGCTAATACTGCACAATACTGTGCTCTGTTATGAATATGGGACCTAGGCTAATATGGCACAATGCTGTGTGCTGTTATGAATATGGGACCTAGGCTAATACTGCACAATGCTGTGCTCTGTTATGAATATGGGACCTAGGCTAATATGACACAATGCTGTGTGCTGTTATGAATATGGGACCTAGGCTAATACTGCACAATGCTGTGTGCTGTTATGAATATGGGACCTAGGCTAATACTGCACAATACTGTGCTCTGTTATGAATATGGGACCTAGGCTAATATGGCACAATGCTGTGCTCTGTTATGAATATGGGACCTGGGCTAATACTGCACAATGCTGTGCTCTCTTATGAATATGGGACCTAGGCTAATATGGCACAATGCTGTGTGCTGTTATGAATATGGGACCTAGGCTAATACTGCACAATGCTGTGTGCTGTTATGAATATGGGACCTAGGCTAATACTGCACAATGCTGTGTGCTGTTATGAATATGGGACCTAGGCTAATACTGCACAATGCTGTGCTCTGTTATGAATATGGGACCTAGGTTAATATGGCACAATGCTGTGTGCTGTTATGAATATGGGACCTAGGCTAATACTGCACAATGCTGTGCTCTGTTATGAATATGGGACCTAGGCTAATATGGCACAATGCTGTGCTCTGTTATGAATATGGGACCTGGGCTAATACTGCACAATGCTGTGCTCTCTTATGAATATGGGACCTAGGCTAATATGGCACAATGCTGTGTGCTGTTATGAATATGGGACCTAGGCTAATACTGCACAATGCTGTGTGCTGTTATGAATATGGGACCTAGGCTAATACTGCACAATGCTGTGCTCTGTTATGAATATGGGACCTAGGCTAATATGGCACAATGCTGTGTGCTGTTATGAATATGGGACCTAGGCTAATACTGCACAATGCTGTGCTCTCTTATGAATATGGGACCAAACCTAATATGGCACAATGTTGTGTGCTGTTATGAATATGGGACCTAGGCTAATACTGCACAATACTGTGCTCTGTTATGAATATGGGACCTAGGCTAATATGGCACAATGCTGTGTGCTGTTATGAATATGGGACCTAGGCTAATACTGCACAATGCTGTGCTCTGTTATGAATATGGGACCTAGGTTAATATGGCACAATGCTGTGTGCTGTTATGAATATGGGACCTAGGCTAATACTGCACAATGCTGTGCTCTGTTATGAATATGGGACCTAGGCTAATATGGCACAATGCTGTGTGCTGTTATGAATATGGGACCTAGGCTAATACTGCACAATGCTGTGTGCTGTTATGAATATGGGACCTAGGCTAATATGGCACAATGCTGTGTGCTGTTATGAATATGGGACCTAGGCTAATACTGCACAATGCTGTGTGCTGTTATGAATATGGGACCTAGGGTAATACTGCACAATGCTGTGCTCTGTTATGAATATGGGACCTAGGCTAATATGGCACAATACTGTGTGCTGTTATGAATATGGGACCTAGGCTAATACTGCACAATGCTGTGCTCTGTTATGAATATGGGACCTAGGCTAATATGGCACAATGCTGTGCTCTGTTATGAATATGGGACCTAGGCTAATACTGCACAATGCTGTGCTCTGTTATGAATATGGGACCTAGGTTAATATGGCACAATGCTGTGTGCTGTTATGAATATGGGACCTAGGCTAATACTGCACAATGCTGTGTGCTGTTATGAATATGGGACCTAGGCTAATACTGCACAATGCTGTGTGCTGTTATGAATATGGGACCTAGGGTAATACTGCACAATGCTGTGCTCTGTTATGAATATGGGACCTAGGCTAATATGGCACAATACTGTGTGCTGTTATGAATATGGGACCTAGGCTAATGCTGCACAATGCTGTGCTCTGTTATGAATATGGGACCTAGGCTAATATGGCACAATGCTGTGCTCTGTTATGAATATGGGACCTAGGCTAATACTGCACAATGCTGTGCTCTGTTATGAATATGGGACCTAGGCTAATATGACACAATGCTGTGTGCTGTTATGAATATGGGACCTAGGCTAATACTGCACAATGCTGTGTGCTGTTATGAATATGGGACCTAGGCTAATACTGCACAATGCTGTGCTCTGTTATGAATATGGGACCTAGGCTAATATGGCACAATGCTGTGCTCTGTTATGAATATGGGACCTGGGCTAATACTGCACAATGCTGTGCTCTGTTATGAATATGGGACCTAGGCTAATATGGCACAATGCTGTGTGCTGTTATGAATATGGGACCTAGGCTAATACTGCACAATGCTGTGTGCTGTTATGAATATGGGACCTAGGCTAATACTGCACAATGCTGTGTGCTGTTATGAATATGGGACCTAGGCTAATACTGCACAATGCTGTGCTCTGTTATGAATATGGGACCTAGGTTAATATGGCACAATGCTGTGTGCTGTTATGAATATGGGACCTAGGCTAATACTGCACAATGCTGTGCTCTGTTATGAATATGGGACCTAGGCTAATATGGCACAATGCTGTGCTCTGTTATGAATATGGGACCTGGGCTAATACTGCACAATGCTGTGCTCTCTTATGAATATGGGACCTAGGCTAATATGGCACAATGCTGTGTGCTGTTATGAATATGGGACCTAGGCTAATACTGCACAATGCTGTGTGCTGTTATGAATATGGGACCTAGGCTAATACTGCACAATGCTGTGCTCTGTTATGAATATGGGACCTAGGCTAATATGGCACAATGCTGTGTGCTGTTATGAATATGGGACCTAGGCTAATACTGCACAATGCTGTGCTCTCTTATGAATATGGGACAAAACCTAATATGGCACAATGTTGTGTGCTGTTATGAATATGGGACCTAGGCTAATACTGCACAATACTGTGCTCTGTTATGAATATGGGACCTAGGCTAATATGGCACAATGCTGTGTGCTGTTATGAATATGGGACCTAGGCTAATACTGCACAATGCTGTGCTCTGTTATGAATATGGGACCTAGGTTAATATGGCACAATGCTGTGTGCTGTTATGAATATGGGACCTAGGCTAATACTGCACAATGCTGTGCTCTGTTATGAATATGGGACCTAGGCTAATATGGCACAATGCTGTGTGCTGTTATGAATATGGGACCTAGGCTAATACTGCACAATGCTGTGCTCTGTTATGAATATGGGACCTAGGCTAATATGGCACAATGCTGTGTGCTGTTATGAATATGGGACCTAGGCTAATACTGCACAATGCTGTGTGCTGTTATGAATATGGGACCTAGGGTAATACTGCACAATGCTGTGCTCTGTTATGAATATGGGACCTAGGCTAATATGGCACAATACTGTGTGCTGTTATGAATATGGGACCTAGGCTAATACTGCACAATGCTGTGCTCTGTTATGAATATGGGACCTAGGCTAATATGGCACAATGCTGTGCTCTGTTATGAATATGGGACCTAGGCTAATACTGCACAATGCTGTGCTCTGTTATGAATATGGGACCTAGGCTAATATGACACAATGCTGTGTGCTGTTATAAATATGGGACCTAGGCTAATACTGCACAATGCTGTGTGCTGTTATGAATATGGGACCTAGGCTAATACTGCACAATGCTGTGCTCTGTTATGAATATGGGACCTAGGCTAATATGGCACAATGCTGTGCTCTGTTATGAATATGGGACCTGGGCTAATACTGCACAATGCTGTGCTCTCTTATGAATATGGGACCTAGGCTAATATGGCACAATGCTGTGTGCTGTTATGAATATGGGACCTAGGCTAATACTGCACAATGCTGTGTGCTGTTATGAATATGGGACCTAGGCTAATACTGCACAATGCTGTGCTCTGTTATGAATATGGGACCTAGGCTAATACTGCACAATGCTGTGTGCTGTTATGAATATGGGACCTAGGCTAATACTGCACAATGCTGTGCTCTGTTATGAATATGGGACCTAGGCTAATATGGCACAATGCTGTGTGCTGTTATGAACATGGGACCTAGGCTAATACTGCACAATGCTGTGCTCTGTTATGAATATGGGACCTAGGCTAATATGGCACAATGCTGTGCTCTGTTATGAATATGGGACCTTGGCTAATACTGCACAATGCTGTGGTCTCTTATGAATATGGGACCTAGGCTAATTTGGCACAATGCTGTGTGCTGTTATGAATATGCGACCTAGGCTAATACTGCACAATGCTGAATGCTGTTATGAATATGGGACCTAGGCTAATACTGCACAATGCTGTGCTCTGTTATGAATATGGGACCTAGGCTAATATGGCACAATGCTGTGTGCTGTTATGAATATGGGACCTAGGCTAATACTGCACAATGCTGTGCTCTCTTATGAATATGGGACCTAGGCTAATATGGCACAATGCTGTGCTCTGTTATGAATATGGGACCTAGGCTAATACTGCACAATACTGTGCTCTGTTATGAATATGGGACCTAGGCTAATATGGCACAATGCTGTGTGCTGTTATGAATATGGAACCTAGGCTAATACTGCACAATGCTGTGCTCTGTTATGAATATGGGACCTAGGCTAATACTGCACAATGCTGTGCTCTGTTATGAATAGGGGACCTAGGTTAATATGGCACAATTCTGTGTGCTGTTATGAATATGGGAACTAGGCTAATACTGCACAATGCTGTGCTTTGTTATGAATATGGGACCTAGGCTAATATGGCACAATGCTGTGTGCTGTTATGAATATGGGACCTAGGCTAATACTGCACAATGCTGTGTGCTGTTATGAATATGGGACCTAGGCTAATACTGCACAATGCTGTGCTCTGTTATGAATATGGGACCTAGGCTAATATGGCACAATGCTGTGTGCTGTTATGAATATGGGACCTAGGCTAATACTGCACAATGCTGTGTGCTGTTATGAATATGGGACCTAGGCTAATACTGCACAATGCTGTGCTCTGTTATGAATATGGGACCTAGGCTAATACTGCACAATGCTGTGTGCTGTTATGAATATGGGACCTAGGCTAATACTGCACAATGCTGTGCTCTGTTATGAATATGGGACCTAGGCTAATATGGCACAATGCTGTGTGCTGTTATGAACATGGGACCTAGGCTAATACTGCACAATGCTGTGCTCTGTTATGAATATGGGACCTAGGCTAATATGGCACAATGCTGTGCTCTGTTATGAATATGGGACCTTGGCTAATACTGCACAATGCTGTGGTCTCTTATGAATATGGGACCTAGGCTAATTTGGCACAATGCTGTGTGCTGTTATGAATATGCGACCTAGGCTAATACTGCACAATGCTGAATGCTGTTATGAATATGGGACCTAGGCTAATACTGCACAATGCTGTGCTCTGTTATGAATATGGGACCTAGGCTAATATGGCACAATGCTGTGTGCTGTTATGAATATGGGACCTAGGCTAATACTGCACAATGCTGTGCTCTCTTATGAATATGGGACCTAGGCTAATATGGCACAATGCTGTGCTCTGTTATGAATATGGGACCTAGGCTAATACTGCACAATACTGTGCTCTGTTATGAATATGGGACCTAGGCTAATATGGCACAATGCTGTGTGCTGTTATGAATATGGAACCTAGGCTAATACTGCACAATGCTGTGCTCTGTTATGAATATGGGACCTAGGCTAATACTGCACAATGCTGTGCTCTGTTATGAATAGGGGACCTAGGTTAATATGGCACAATGCTGTGTGCTGTTATGAATATGGGAACTAGGCTAATACTGCACAATGCTGTGCTTTGTTATGAATATGGGACCTAGGCTAATATGGCACAATGCTGTGTGCTGTTATGAATATGGGACCTAGGCTAATACTGCACAATGCTGTGTGCTGTTATGAATATGGGACCTAGGCTAATACTGCACAATGCTGTGCTCTGTTATGAATATGGGACCTAAGCTAATATGGCACAATGCTGTGTGCTGTTATGAATATGGGACCTAGGCTAATACTGCAGAATGCTGTGCTCTGTTATGAATATGGGACCTAGGCTAATACTGCACAATGCTGTGCTCTGTTATGAATATGGGACCTAGGCTAACATGACACAATGCTGTGTGCTGTTATGAATATGGGACCTAGGCTAATACTGCACAATGCTGTGTGCTGTTATGAATATGGGACCTAGGCTAATACTGCACAATGCTGTGCTCTGTTATTAATATGGGACCTAGGTTAATATGGCACAATGCTGTGTGCTGTTATGAATATGGGACCTAGGCTAATACTGCACAATGCTGTGCTCTGTTATGAATATGGGACCTAGGCTAATATGGCACAATGCTGTGCTCTGTTATGAATATGGGACCTGGGCTAATACTGCACAATGCTGTGCTCTGTTATGAATATGGGACCTAGGCTAATATGGCACAATGCTGTGAGCTGTTATGAATATGGGACCTAGGCTAATACTGCACAATGCTGTGTGCTGTTATGAATATGGGACCTAGGCTAATACTGCACAATGCTGTGCTCTGTTATGAATATGGGACCTAGGCTAATATGTCACAATGCTGTGTGCTGTTATGAATATGGGACCTAGGCTAATACTGCACAATGCTGTGCTCTCTTATGAATATGGGACCTAGACTAATATGGCACAATGCTGTGTGCTGTTATGAATATGGGACCTAGGCTAATATGGCACAATGCTGTGTGCTGTTATGAATATGGGACCTAGGCTAATACTGCACAATACTGTGCTCTGTTATGAATATGGGACCTAGGCTAATATGGCACAATGCTGTGTGCTGTTATGAATATGGGACCTAGGCTAATACTGCACAATGCTGTGCTCTGTTATGAATATGGGACCTAGGCTAATATGGCACAATGCTGTGTGCTGTTATGAATATGGGACCTAGGCTAATACTGCACAATGCTGTGCTCTGTTATGAATATGGGACCTAGGCTAATATGGCACAATGCTGTGTGCTGTTATGAATATGGGACCTAGGCTAATACTGCACAATGCTGTGTGCTGTTATGAATATGGGACCTAGGCAAATACTGCACAATGCTGTGCTCTGTTATGAATATGGGACCTAGGCTAATATGGCACAATGCTGTGCTGTTATGAATATGGGACCTAGGCTAATATGGCACAATGCTGTGCTCTGTTATGAATATGGGACCTAGGCTAATACTGCACAAAGCTGTGCTCTGTTATGAATATGGGACCTAGGCTAATATGGCACAATGCTGTGCTCTGTTATGAATATGGTACCTGGGCTAATATGGCACAATGCTGTACTCTGTTATGAATATGGGACCTAGGCTAATACTGCACAATGCTGTGCTCTGTTATGAATATGGGACCTAGGCTAATATGGCATAATGCTGTGCTCTGTTATGAATATGGGACCTAGGCTAATACTGCACAATGCTGTGCTCTGTCATGAATATGGGACCTAGGCTAATATGGCACAATGCTGTGCTCTGTTATGAATATGGGACCTAGGCTAATATGGCATAATGCTGTGCTCTGTTATGAATATGGGACCTAGGCTAATATGGCACAATGCTGTGCTCTGTTATGAATATGGGACCTAGGCTAATATGGCATAATGCTGTGCTCTGTTGTGAATATGGGACCTAGGCTAATATGGCACAATGCTGTGTGCTGTTATGAATATGGGAACTAGGCTAATACTGCACAATGCTGTACTGTTATGAATATGGGACCTAGGCTAATATTGCACAATGCTGTGCTCTGTTATGAATATGGAACCTAGGCTAATACTGCACAATGCTGTGCTCTGTTATGAATATGGGACCTAGGCTAATATGGCACAATGCTGTGCTCTATTATGAATATGGGACCTAGGCTAATACTGCACAATGCTGTGCTCTGTTATGAATATGGGACCTAGGTTAATATGGCACAATGCTGTGTGCTGTTATGAATATGGGACCTAGGCTAATACTGCACAATGCTGTGTGCTGTTATGAATATGGGACCTAGGCTAATACTGCACAATGCTGTGCTCTGTTATGAATATGGGAGCTAGGCTAATATGGCACAATGCTGTGCTCTGTTATGAATATGGGACCTGGGCTAATACTGCACAATGCTGTGCTCTGTTATGAATATGGGACCTAGGCTAATATGGCACAATGCTGTGAGCTGTTATGAATATGGGACCTAGGCTAATACTGCACAATGCTGTGTGCTGTTATGAATATGGGACCTAGGCTAATACTGCACAATGCTGTGCTCTGTTATGAATATGGGACCTAGGCTAATATGTCACAATGCTGTGTGCTGTTATGAATATGGGACCTAGGCTAATACTGCAGAATGCTGTGCTCTCTTATGAATATGGGACCTAGGCTAATATGGCACAATTCTGTGTGCTGTCATGAATATGGGACCTAGGCTAATATGGCACAATGCAGTGTGCTGTTATGAATATGGGACCTAGGTTAATACTGCACAATGCTGTGCTCTGTTATGAATATGGGACCTAGGCTAATATGGCACAATGCTGTGTGCTGTTATGAATATGGGACCTAGGCTAATACTGCACAATGCTGTGCTCTGTTATGAATATGGGACCTAGGCTAATATGGCACAATACTGTGTGCTGTTATGAATATGGGACCTAGGCTAATACTGCACAATGCTGTGCTCTGTTATGAATATGGGACCTAGGCTAATATGGCACAATGCTGTGTGCTGTTATGAATATGGGACCTAGGCTAATACTGCACAATGCTGTGTGCTGTTATGAATATGGGACCTAGGCTAATACTGCACAATGCTGTGCTCTGTTATGAATATGGGATCTAGGCTAATATGGCACAATGCTGTGCTGTTATGAATATGGGACCTGGGCTAAGATGGCACAATGCTGTGCTCTGTTATGAATATGGGACCTAGGCTAATACTGCACAATGCTGTGCTCTGTTATGAATATGGGACCTAGGCTAATATGGCACAATGCTGTGTGCTGTTATGAATATGGGACCTAGGCTAATACTGCACAATGCTGTGCTCTGTTATGAATATGGGACCTAGGCTAATATGGCACAATGCTGTGCTCTGTTATGAATATGGTACCTGGGCTAATATGGCACAATGCTGTACTCTGTTATGAATATGGGACCTAGGCTAATACTGCACAATGCTGTGCTCTGTTATGAATATGGGACCTAGGCTAATACTGCACAATGCTGTGCTCTGTCATGAATATGGGACCTAGGCTAATATGGCACAATGCTGTGCTCTGTTATGAATATGGGACCTAGGCTAATATGGCATATTGCTGTGCTCTGTTATGAATATGGGACCTAGGCTAATATGGCACAATGCTGTGCTCTGTTATGAATATGGGACCTAGGCTAATATGGCATAATGCTGTGCTCTGTTGTGAATATGGGACCTAGGCTAATATGGCACAATGCTGTGTGCTGTTATGAATATGGGACCTAGGCTAATACTGCACAATGCTGTGCTGTTATGAATATGGGACCTAGGCTAATATTGCACAATGCTGTGCTCTGTTATGAATATGGAACCTAGGCTAATACTGCACAATGCTGTGCTGTGTTATGAATATGGGACCTAGGCTAATATGGC
Organism: Margaritifera margaritifera; assembly: GCA_029931535.1. Lineage (NCBI taxonomy): Eukaryota > Metazoa > Mollusca > Bivalvia > Unionida > Margaritiferidae > Margaritifera > Margaritifera margaritifera. The sequence continues at coordinate 8,140,561 of JAQPZY010001691.1, forward strand.
ACAATGCTGTGTGCTGTTATGAATATGGGACCTAGGCTAATACTGCACAATGCTGTGTGCTGTTATGAATATGGGACCTAGGCTAATACTGCACAATGCTGTGCTCTTTTACGAATATGGGACCTAGGCTAATATGGCACAATGCTGTGCTGTTATGAATATGGGACCTGGGCTAATATGGCACAATGCTGTGCTCTGTTATGAATATGGGACCTAGGCTAATACTGCACAATGCTGTGCTCTGTTATGAATATGGGACCTAGGCTAATATGGCATAATGCTGTGCTCTGTTATGAATATGGGACCTAGGGTAATACTGCACAATGCTGTGCTCTGTCATGAATATGGGACCTAGGTTAATATGGCACAATGCTGTGCTCTGTTATGAATATGGGACCTAGGCTAATATGGCATAATGCTATGCTCTGTTATGAATATGGGACCTAGGGTACTATGGCATAATGCTGTGCTCTGTTGTGAATATTTGACCTAGGCTAATACTGCACAATGCTGTGCTCTGTTATGAATATGGGACCTAGGCTAATATGGCACAATGCTGTGTGCTGTTATGAATATGGGACCTAGGCTAATACTGCACAATGCTGTGTGGTGTTATGAATATGGGACCTAGGCTAATACTGCACAATGCTGTGCTCTGTTATGAATATGGGACCTAGGCTAATATGGCACAATGCTGTGCTGTTATGAATATGGGACCTGGGCTAATATGGCACAATGCTGTGCTCTGTTATGAATATGGGACCTAGGCTAATACTGCACAATGCTGTGCTCTGTCATGAATATGGGACCTAGGCTAATATGGCACAATGCTGTGTGCTGTTATGAATATGGGACCTAGGCTAATACTGCACAATGCTGTGCTCTGTTATGAATATGGGACCTAGGCTAATATGGCACAATGCTGTGCTCTGTTATGAATATGGTACCTGGGCTAATATGGCACAATGCTGTACTCTGTTATGAATATGGGACCTAGGCTAATACTGCACAATGCTGTGCTCTGTTATGAATATGGGACCTAGGCTAATATGGCATAATGCTGTGCTCTGTTATGAATATGGGACCTAGGCTAATACTGCACAATGCTGTGCTCTGTCATGAATATGGGACCTAGGCTAATATGGCACAATGCTGTGCTCTGTTATGAATATGGGACCTAGGTTAATATGGCATAATGCTGTGCTCTGTTATGAATATGGGACCTAGGCTAATATGGCACAATGCTGTGCTCTGTTATGAATATGGGACCTAGGCTAATATGGCATAATGCTGTGCTCTGTTGTGAATATGGGACCTAGGCTAATATGGCACAATGCTGTGTGCTGTTATGAATATGGGACCTAGGCTAATACTGCACAATGCTGTGCTGTTATGAATATGGGACCTAGGCTAATATGGCACAATGCTGTGCTCTGTTATGAATATGGAACCTAGGCTAATACTGCACAATGCTGTGCTCTGTTATGAATATGGGACCTAGGCTAATATGGCACAATGCTGTGCTCTATTATGAATATGGGACCTAGGCTAATACTGCACAATGCTGTGCTCTGTTATGAATATGGGACCTAGGCTAATATGGCACAATGCTGTGTGCTGTTATGAATATGGGAAGTAGGCTAATACTGCACAATGCTGTGTGCTGTTATGAATATGGGACCTAGGCTAATACTGCACAATGCTGTGCTCTGTTATGAATATGGGACCTAGGCTAATATGGCACAATGCTGTGCTGTTATGAATATGGGACCTGGGCTAATATGGCACAATGCTGTGCTCTGTTATGAATATGGGACCTAGGCTAATACTGCACAATGCTGTACTCTGTTATGAATATGGGACCTAGGCTAATATGGCATAATGCTGTGCTCTGTTATGAATATGGGACCTAGGCTAATACTGCACAATGCTGTGCTCTGTCATGAATATGGGACCTAGGTTAATATGGCACAATACTGTGCTCTGTTATGAATATGGGACCTAGGCTAATATGGCATAATGCTGTGCTCTGTTATGAATATGGGACCTAGGCTAATATGGCATAATGCTATGCTCTGTTATGAATATGGGACCTAGGGTAATATGGCATAATGCTGTGCTCTGTTGTGAATATTTGACCTAGGCTAATATGGCACAATGCTGTGCTCTGTTATGAATATGGAACCTAGGCTAATACAGCACAATGCTGTGCTCTGTTGTGAATATGTGACCTAGGCTAATACTACACAATGCTGTGCTGTTATGAATATGGGACCTAGGCTAATATGGCACAATGCTGTGTGCTGTTATGAATATGGGACCTAGGCTAATACAACACAATGCTGTGTGCTGTTATGAATATGGGACCCAGGCTAATATGGCATAATGCTGTGTGCTGTTATGAATATGGGACCTAGGCTAATACTGCAGACTTCTGTGCTCTGTTACATATTCAGAAGTACCCCTGAATGTGCTCTACTGATTCCATATGACCTAATTTTGCAATGCATATAGAACTATATACCTAATATTCTTTTCAGTACTATTTCACCAAATCATGTTTGTCTTTAAAATGAAAAAGAGCATATATCTTATAAGTCTTTAAAAGTATCTCTGGACTTTTACTCAATTTTATATAAAGTATACTGACATATGAGTACCCTTTAAATTTTATATAAAGTATGATGACATATGAGTACCCTTTAAATTTTATATAAAGTATACTGACATATGAGTACCCTTTAAATTTTATATAAAGTATACTGACATACGAGTACCCTTTAAATTGTATATAAAGTATACTGACATATGAGTACCCTTTACATTTTATATAAAGTATACCGACATATGAGTACCCTTTACATTTTATATAAAGTATACTGACATATGAGTACCCTTTAAATTGTATATAAAGTATACTGACATATGAGTAATCTTTAAATTTTATATAAAGTATAATGACATATGAGTACCCTTTAAATTTTATATAAAGTATACTGACATATGAGTACCCTTTAAATTTTATATAAAGTATACTGACATATGAGTACCCTTTAAAGAATGTTGTTATAATTACATGTGTTAACTATCATGTTCTTCTTCAAAACTCTTATGTCTAGAGCTTGATCAACCAATTTTTTTTAGAGGGAAAGTGGGGCCTGACTTGGTTTGAGTCTTGTATCAGTTTTTGGCGGGGGGGGGAGTGGGGCCTGACTTGGTTTGAGTCTTGTACCAGTTTGACTCATTTAAAAATTCTAATGATTTAAATTGTTTTCAAGTAAAAAATGCAAAGTCAGGGCTAGAAAAATCTATTCCCTGAATGTCTGGGACAAGTTGAAAAATCTGCTGGGCAACTGCACTTCACCAAGAGCACGTCCAGCCAGGCAAATTTTGTATCTGGTGAAATATTTATATGTGCTTTCTTTCCAGATAACATCTGTGACTGTCAGTATTTTTGGGATTGTAATCAGATGTTTAATCTTGGCAATTGCCATGATCAACAAGCCTGTGTTTGTTACCAGAGTCCAAAATGTCATTAATTGGGTGTACCCAAATATTTCACTCAATATCACATAGATAACAATGAAAAAAAAGAGTAAAGGATATTTGTTTGCAATACATCATACATTCTGGGAACACATATTCATCAAGTGAATAACTGATCAATCAATCTTTATTTTCTTAGAACACCAATTTCAATCATGTAAACCATCATAGGTCTATTTCTTAATGTGAAGTCTTTTGAAAGTGCCCTGGTTACATGCTGGTCACAAATAAAAACCAGTTTAGTGAGATTTTTTTTTGTCATTTATAAAATTAAAAATACATGAAATATACACTTATTCTGTGTCTATCTTACATGTAACTATAAAGACATATACTAGTACATGAATCTTTGAATGATTTATTTGATACTAATTTCAGTACCAGAATGCCTAAAATAAGATTGGTCAATTAGCTCAGCAATATTTAGATTGACCGGAAAGCTTTTGGTCAAAGTATAGTACATACATGTTGTTGCAAACAGAAAGTAAATACTCTTGACCAATACTGACAATATAAACTTGACACTTGAATCAATGAATACAGAACAAGAGGATTGTCAAAATGATCTTTCACTTAAAGCCGAGATATTCATTTCACTTAGTTTTTCTTTAGTAATGAAATAGGTACCCTCATGATTAAGCAAACAAAAATATTCCCAATGTCTTGTTCTGTTTTAGGAACACAAACAGAATTTCAAAAATGAGCAGTAAGTTGATGGATAAACTGTAATTACAATAATAATAATAATGGGAACAATAACAACCACCACCACCACCACCTTTGGACCTAAATGAGGGATTAATAATCAATACAATTATACATACTATTAAGGACAATGTAATACATATACATGTAATCCTCTTGTTTATTACACCTAAACAATTTCACTTTTTTCAACATCTTAGATTGAATTCATGTGAAGTTGGTGCCTCAAAACTAAAACCTTGAAAACTTGACTTTATATAAAGGTACTCTAAAATCTGAAGTTGAAACAAGAGTTTAGTGAATGGCACAATATATACCCACACCATATTTTAAAGTCCTCTATGTAGATAACTGATGTTTTTGTGCAGAAACTTTTTTTTTTCTTTAAGTCAAAGTGTCCTTGCCCTTTGCCCTTTTGACCCCAAAATGAATAGGTTTCTTCCTTACCCTAAGCACAAGCCATCCACAAAGTTTGTGATTTAGAACTAATGTTACTGTGTGGAAATCATTTTTCTTCTTTTACACCAAGTGCAAGACATCTACAAAGTCTTCAACTGCAGTTGATTGAAAACTCAAGCTATTGTGCAGAAACCAGTTTTCTTCTTAGAGTGACTGTGACCTTTGGCCTTTTGAGTCTGAAATCAATAGTGTTCTTTCTTACTCCAAGTGCAAGCCATCCATTAAAGTTTGGTAACTGTACATGGTGGACAACTCAAGTTACTGTGTGGAAACCATTTTTCTTCTCTCAGTCAGTGACCTTAACCTTTGACCTTTTGCATCCAAAATCAATAGGCTTCTTCCTTATCCCAAGTGCAAGCCATCCATAAAGTTTGGTAACTGTGGATGTGGAGAACTAGAGTTAGTGTGCAGAAACTATATTTCTTCTTTTAGTCACAGTGACCTTGACCATTAGACCCTGAAATCAATAGGGTTCTTCTTTACCCCAAGTGCAAGCAATCCACAAAGTTTGGTAACTGTAAATGGTGGAGAACTCTTGTTATTGTGCAGAAACCATTTTCCTTCTTTTGGTCACAATGACCTTCATCTTCAAGTTTTGAGCCTAAAATTAATAGGGTTCTTTCTTACCCCAAGTGCAAGCCATCCAAAACGTTTGATAACTATAGATGGTAAAAAACTAAAGTTATTGTGTGGAAACCAAATTGGTAATAGACAGATGGATGGTCAGATGGTCAGACAGACAACACCATAGCATAATATGTTCTGCCTTATGGCAGACATATAAAAATGGGGAAATATAAAGATAATTGTGCTTTTATTTCATGGAAAAAAGCCATTATATATGGAGTTTATTGTACTGGACAAGTTGATTTTGTTTCTGGGCAAGCAATATTTATTTTTATTAGTCTAGTGGGCAAGTTGGAAAATATTACATTTTTCTAGCCCTGAAAGTATTGGGAAAAGATAAATGTAACAACCAACTTAATGTACTTTAACTTAAAAAAAAATATCTCTGCACATAAAAATAAACATGCCAAGGTTTAAATGCAACAACCAACTTAATGTACTATAAGTTAAAAAAGTATGTCTCTGCACATAAAAATACACATGCCAAAGGTATCTAGAACCATGGCACATACTCTGTGCTACCAGACATCAGTCATAAGAGTTCTCAAATACCATTATATCAACTTGTCTTTGATTTGTTTATCCATTTAACTGCCAAGTAAACACCTTAATAAATAAGTTCACCAGGTCTAGTTTACAGATTGATTTTTTGTCGGACATATCAATAAAGATGTTGCTGACTAAGCCTAATTAAAAGGTGGCTAGATTTAATTTACATGTCAGACGATCAATAGAGGGTTGTCAACTAAGCTTGTTTGGTCAGTATGTTTTCCCAATTGTTTAAACACTCTATAACCACAAAACCATGTTAATTAGATGTTACATATTTTCAAGGCATCAAGTCAGCTTGTCGTCAATTAATAATTAATTTTTTAAAACTGTAGAATCAAATAAGATTGTTTTGGGGTGAAATTCTACAGTATAGTTTTCTCAAAGAAAAAACGAGTTTTATAAATAATTAGTTTGAGAGAAAACCAGTTAATCATGGAAGGATAATACTAACACTAAAGCAGCAGCAAATCAGGAAACGAAAAAGACAAATTTTTTGGTATACTTAATAATTAGGTACATTGATGTTTTCTCTTTTGTCACAACTTTTGACATCTCCTTTCAATGTTTTTATACTAAATTTCACAAATATATCCCCACCACATCATTTCAGGGAAAAATGTCTGGCAAAAACAATTACAATTTCAAGATCTCTGATATATATATAAATATATAAATATATATTGTCTAATTTTAAATGACTTGATGCATGCACATGTCAATGACATGACTTTTACTATCTTTCTATGTGTTGAATGTTTTCAACTTTTCTTTAACAGAATACTTGATTTAAGACTATTAACCTCTCCCTTGATAACTCGTGCACAATGGGGTCCAAAAACACAGAACGTGGCATAAGCGAGGAGGCAAGTTACCGAGAGACCTCTGAAAAATTAAGAAAGTGATGGACATCGACAGTGAGAAGTTGGGGTTGGGGTAATGGTTGAATACTGGTTTATTAGTTGCATTGGGAATAACTGTCAATAAACAGCTTTTTCTAATGAAATTCTTCCCTTTTCTGTATACAGTACCTTAAATTTCAATATATCCAATCTCTGAAAGATCGTTTAAAACCTTGATCTAAGTGGTATCAACACACACCACAAGTGTACCAGCAAAAACATTGTGTATTGCATCATCACTTTTGCATGTGAATGTGGATACATTCTTGTGTTACTGTAGATTCAGAATCAAACAAGACTCTTCATTTTAAAAAAAAAAGTTACATTTATTTAGACAAACACAACATTGAAACTATATTTGTTAAAAATTGATATATTAGTAAATTACTGATGCTGTGATTCTTTACAAGTTATAGCAAAATTTCTGCTCATCCTTTATCAAACCTCTGAGTGCAACTTCGTGAATTTTAACTTCACTATAAACTTTGGACTCGCTTCTCCATAATGAAACCTATCTGTGCAAGTAAGCTTTTCACACACCTAGTATGCATTTCGCTTGGTTCCTTTACTATCGTTGATAACAGCTGCAAATGAGTATGATAAACCACTCATTACTATTAGATACCTTAATTATGTCACATGTACTTACAGTGTTCTCAGTGTTCAATAAATCAATTGAAATGAGTTTACACACCACCATTGTTGCTAGCTCTTATACAGGTAGGATTTGCATGCCTTTTAACTTTTTTATTATACCCCCTTTACTAGATTTGACACAAAAGATTAATTAACGTGATAATACTATGCAGGTCAACTTTAAATTGTTTGCAACAATGCAATCAACACTTCCACAAGTCGGAGATCAGAACACAGCCATTACTTAATTAGGTTCTCGTGGAAACGGTTGTGGGCACCACTGTGATGGCCAAATGACACTTTTCATCTTTGAATACAAGAGGGCATAACACATTTATGACACTGAAACCAATTTAAAAGATAAAACTGAAACACGAATCTCACTTGACAAGACGTATTTAATTGGTATTTATTTCTTAAAGTATTGCCACCAGCAGGCATTACTGACATTTTAATTGATCGATATTTCATCATATAGTTATTTACAGTGTACTGAGAAATATTTTTGCTCTTTTTTAAAAGAGAATTTAACAAAATATGTAACTTTTATTAAAAGTTATGAATTTTATCATTTTGAATCAAATTTCCAGGCACTATCTGCTGTTCTTGACAATAAAACAAGCAATATATCAAGATTTCATTTACCAATTTTGATCGTGATTTTCTTCGCATGCAACAATAAGAGGCCAATTCTTTAGGTATTTTCCAGGAAAAAAATGGGATCAATGTCTGACCTTGCATTATAAGTGGATTCGTGAGTTATCCGGGCATGAGTTATCATATAATAGGTGTAGTAAACCATAGATAATTCATGTTGTTATTTTAACAATTTAATTGATGCTCTCCTAATATCTTGTTTTAAACATATGATGATAAAAACTATTCTTGACATCTGCAAAACAAAACTAGCAGGAAAAAATATTTTCTGTATTGAAATACCCAGGTTGTGCCACAAGGACCATCTGATTATAATTCCTTATATTCATTCATCATACTGTGCGACTTTGTTTTTAAAAAACAAATGATGTCATATTACATGTTTATACCTATGTTTGTAATATCCTACAATCCACACTAGCGGGTCATTCAGGTGAAATACATGTAGTTGCAACAGTGTCGTCATTTTGTTCAAACACAGTAAAAGCATAGCTGACTTTGCCTTTAACTTAGAATTTTCTCAAATGAAGGTCTTCACACACACACCCATACCAGTGAACATTTTCATACTGTAAGTACTGCAGCAACTCTTATTTTCTGTGTTCAAGATGCAATGTGAAGGCTTAAACATAGTATTTTGTACTTTTTGATCAACTTTTATGTCAACTGGATGATTATTTATGTCTGCAATTATGCATAAATCTGTGAGATTCATGACAAAAATTCATATATGAAGCCTGTGTAAAATTTCATTCATTTGTAGTCCATCATGAAAAAATGTATTTTGAATCTTTACTGGGCTCTAAAGGCTGACTGCTAATAAAGTAGACGAGTGTATTTTGTATTTCATCATATAAAATAAGGAAGAAAGGATTGTGACCTCAATATCTCTCACCTGCTTTTGATAGTAACCTAGTTTCAGGATAACGTCATTTACAATAACAATGTCCTGCAACATTTTTGCTGAATTAAACTAAAAAAGATTTTAATATTTCCATAGGTATGAATATTTCTTTTGTCTTTTTTATTATTTGACCCAAAGATTTCGTAAAATACAGTAAATGTTTTAAGTAACTGTTGTAATCATTTTAAAATTCACTTCTCCCTATTTACTCAACACTTGGCCCACAACTTTGAGTTCAGTGTGGACCGTGAAATCCTGTGTAATAAAATTTGTATTACTCAGACCGACTATGAGACATGGATTGTGTTACTCAGACCGACTATGAGACTTGGATTGTGTTACTCAGACTGACTATGAGACATGGATTGTATTACTCAGACCGACTATGAGACATGGATTGTGTTACTCAGACCGACTATGAGACATGGATTGTATTATTCAGACTGACTATGAGACATGGATTGTGTTTTGCTGATTACTCTTGTTATAATTAAGAACAAATTGTTAAATCCGGACACACCCTTTTCAGAAAGCTTGAAAAATATGAATAATAAGGTACAATATTTTTTAGATACTGTGTAACCAAAAAAATTTGGCATCAAAATAATGTAGATTTATATAAATTCTTTTTATTATTCTCCTACTTACACTATAAATGTGTTCATGGAACATAGATGTCCCAACATAGTGTCTGAAAACTTATCTAAACACAAAACCTAACCAAGGTGCAATGGACAGATGGATGAACTTATGGATAGATGTATGGATGGACAATAAAATGTAAAATAAAAAGGGTTTTAGAATTAAATCTGTGAATCTTTTGTTTCAATGAGAGTAATATTTACTCTGCAACAACTATTCAAAATTTTTCTGTGTTGTGACATATAAGGAACCAATGCTGTACCTTTGATGGAGTCTGGTAGAGTTTTCAGCAGCTCTTCAGAAAGTCGGGTGGCTAGCAGGACATTGGCTCCTTCCAAGGAAAGGCGTCGAGCCATTACTGGAGCATTACCTCCAAGAGCTTTTCTTAGGTTAGCCATCTCCTCTGCTCCTTTAATAACCTCCTTGAACAGAGTCTCATTGGATACAAAGCGTCTGTAAATAAGAACAAAATAAATATTTATATTCAAGTCCAACAGTATAGAGTAAAGGTTGTAAGATAACAGCTGAAAGTCAAGTATCTTCATGTGTATTCATACAGTTCAATTTTAAGTTTAATGTCAGTAAAAAGCTTATTAGAGTTCATGTTAATAGTTGTTTTAATAATGCTGATTCTAACTAAATTGTATCTGATTATATGTAAGCCTGATTAGATAAAAATTGACCTCCTCAAAGCTGTTTGATGCAAAAAATTACTGGTGCTCAGGGGTTAAATGAATTTTTTTGTTTTTGGAAGTTCTGGACTTCCATGGTTGGAAAGTTTGGAAGTCATATCCCTTAAGACTGGAAGTCAATTATGTACCACAACTGCACTCATCCGGAAATGCACATATGTATGTATGTATGTATGTATGTATGTATGTATGTATGTATGTATGTATGTATGTATGTATGTATGTATGTATGTATATATACAGGGGTTGACTTAACACAGATTTTTTCCACTGGTCACTAGGGCCAGCTCACATGGAAATCAACTGGCCCTCCAAATCAAATAAAAATAATGACTTCAGAAAATTTAACCGGCCTTGTGGGAATGTGGCTGTCTGTATTAAGTGGCCCTCCTCAAAACCAACAAGCCATGGGCCAACAGACCAGTGGCTAAATTGTCCCCTCTCTCTCTCTCTCTCTCTCCCTCTATATATATATATATATATATATATATATATATATATATATATATATATATATACACACACGTGTTTATATATACGAGATTTTTTGTAACAAAATTTATCCCCAACAGAACACCAAACCAAAAATTCAACTGTACTGCATTTACAAATTGCACCTTGTCCTGTCAATAATGTCTATTTAAATTAGCACTTGACTGATGTACATTTTATTGCAGGCATGTGGAACATACGGCCCACTGGATGGATCAGGCCTGTGTCCTGGTTTTATCCAGTCTAGATGGTATAAGTGCTAAATTCCTAAAACTCTCATCTCAAGTGATTGCACCTTCAATTATGTATATATTCAATCTAAGTATTTCTGCAGCTTTTATCTAAACAGTCTAAAACTGGCAAAATTAACTCCAATACACAAGAAGGGAGATCTTTCTGATATGAATAACTATAGACCTATATCAGTTTTATCATCACTTTCAAAGATATTAGAAAGAAATGTTTGTAAAGAATTTCTAAACTACCTGGAATCTTTTAATTTACTACATTCACGACAATCTGGCTTTCATGAAGGACAATCATGCCAGACTACACTAACTAGAATGGTGGATGATTGGTTAACAGCAATTGAAATGGCTGCTCCAAAGTACTTGAAAAATCAGCCTGAATTAGTCAAAAGTACACTATTTTCAGCAGTTATTAAAATAGGGAAACAAATTTGACAGAGTAGGCAATACCAGCCTCTCAAAGTACAATGAATGAATTACAAAATATATAAAAAGGAAAAAAAGTTATCAGCTCTTTTTTTTTAAATTTACCTTTGAAGTCCAGGAAGTGAAAATTACATCTTAAGTAAGACCAAGCTGTATACTCTATAACGCAAATTGCACCCATCAATCATACACCAAAATAAAGGGAATTACAAGTTCTTTTAACAATACCTAAGATATACAAGGTCTTTTTTAAATAGCCAGGATAACCAGTGAGGAAAACCTGGGTAATTCTTTTTCTTTAAAAGTCTAAGCTTATGCAAAATATGAAACTGCAGAGCGCCACCTGTATGTACTCATCTTTAATGCCTTGTACATATTTTATAGAAGCAGTAGATCAAGTAGCAGTATCTAGTTTTTAATAGCATTGTTGTCTAAAGACACCACAACTGGTAAAAATTATACAACATATACATGTAATTGTAGAAGGCGTCATGGAAGATTGGTCAGTTGACAGAATGAGCTTCTTCTTTAAATAAAGTAATTATTATTATTATTCGCTTATCTACATCATAGGGTGTGGCTTTAAAAATCGCTTTTCCAGCCCAAGCCCTAGAGGAAGTTGCACATGCCTGATTTATTGAATATAAAAGCTGATAATGTACTTTTGATTTCTGAAATAGTTTTAAAATTGAAATGTTCCTTAATAATCAGGCATTTAATTATGTTATGATAAATATTCATTTTTCTGAATAAATATCCAACTTTCTATTTTATATGTTCGTTATAAGTCTCTGCAGTTTTGTAAGTTTCTCACAATTACCAACACAGTATCATACAGCCAAGTTCGATTTCTTGTTAAAAATAGTGAGGTAGTTACACATGGATATGAATGGTATTCAGCAGTCTAAGGAGTACCAGTCTCAGCAGATATAACAGAGATGAAAGTGACCAGTACTCTTTGAAGTCTGCCACCCAGTTATGTTGCAAAATATACATCTTTAGTTGTCAGCACTTAGTGTTAATCACACTGCCACTTTCAACTCTGAGATCCAGTACACGTTCTTTTACAGCAAGATGCTGGCAGTGATTCTTTCGAGAACTAGTGGTAGTAGATAGGGTTTTTCTGGAAATAAATTTAATTTTTTAAAAGCCAATTTGCTAAGATATGCCTTTAGTCAATGGCTAACACCTCAGACTCGGTGACACTCTTACCAATGTCTGGACTATATTTACATGATAATGGTCACTAGGGCTGGAAATGACATGCAAATTTTTGAGGTACTGTAAATCAAATGATAGGCATAATTAACTGGTTCTATTAGCAGAGAAAGGTTGCATTTGGGACTTATTTGGGCATATATGCAGAAGAAAGGGAAGTCCGTAGCCATCCAGTGATACAATTCTGGACGTGCTAGAGAAGAAATTGGGTGTATAATATATTGGGATGTCTGTTAATGGAAACCTTGATGTGCATGCTGTTTAAAACTAGCTCCACTTCATTTATGGTCTATCTTTAAATTAGTTTATTTTATTGTATCTTGGAGCTCTTCCAAGACCCCCAGTTTTTGGTCCAGAACTGTCATTTGTTAAATTTTGTTTTGCAGTTTTTAACTGCTGGACCCTAAGTTGCAGGGGTAAAGTGGTCTTGGACTGCCATTTTCATGATGCTAAAGAGAGCTCTGCATCTTACATGTTTGTGCAATGTGTTGAAATTTGATTGTAGTCTCAGTCCACTTGCTTATGACACATGCAACAAGTATTGGATATACAAGTTTATAACTTCTGATGCTTTACAGCACACAAGGAAGTATGCAAATAGGACATACACAAGGATTTACTTCCTCTATGATCCTAAACATGATTCATGACAAGGCAGTAATCTTACTATGTTGTCTACCCTTAATTATTTGATTTTTTCATGTATTGTTATGAAAAAAAGAAATGATTTAGTAATCAACTGCCCTCTTACTGCCTGAATATATAATACAAACTCAAAGTAAAATTTTGGTTTCATTTATCCTTTATGCCAGCTCAACAATATGACGCTGAAAGTTTATATAAGGAGTAAACTCTAGGTTAACTAACTTTTTTCTGGTTCTGCAAGTTACTCATTTCAAGAATACACAGCAGCAGTCCAAAGTCAATTTATATATAAGTGCATGTAGTCTTAATGCTTTTGCCACTCAGTGCTCCTAATTAAGAATGCTTGTTCCACGGCATGGCCGATAGTCAAACTACTTGTACCACTCTGACCCATTAGGAACAGCTATTGTAATAAAACCATCCATTCATAACTGCAAGTACCAAAACAAGAATCCCTTGAAGGGGCTGATTTGCTCTACTGTCTGAAAAAAATGTCCAGGAATTTAAGATACAACCATTTCTTCTTTTTAACTACTGAGTGTTGAAACCATCTCTGATATCATGAGTGACCAGATATTTCACTTACCGGTAGCCAATGTGTGGCAACCATATTGGTGTAAAACCAGCAACATTTTCATTTAGGACAAACTAGACACCACTAAAAGACTTTTGGTGAAAATCTCATGCCAATATGACCATCCAGTCAGGAGAATTAGTGACAACAAGATTTTCAATATGTGAAGCCATATTGGTTATCTGTGAGGCACCATTTTCATTTAGGACCAACTAGATATCATAAGAAATCTGTTTGTGAAAACCATATTTTGATATGACCATCAATTCTGGAGGAATTGCAATAACAAGATTTTCAAGATGGTCACCATTGTGGTTATTTTGGAGGTCAGATTGGCATCAGTTGCATTCAGGACTAACCAGACACCATCAGACGTCTTCTGGTGAAAACCCTATGTCAATATGACTTTCCATCTAGAAGAAGTAGTGACAAGAAGATTTTAAGATGCCTGCCATATTTGAGGTCAGGTTGGCACCATTTTATTTAGGACTAACCAGATATCATAATTAGTCTTCTTGTGAAAAATCCATGTCTTTTTGTTTAGGAGAAGTAGCAATAAGAAGATTTTCAAGCTGTCATTCATGGTGACCAACTGGATATCAGATCAGCACCATTTTGATTTAAAACCAACTAGATATCATAAGATGTTTTCTGGTCAAAAACCAAATGTTGATATGACATTCCATGTCGATAACAAGATTTTCAAGATAACAAGATTTTCATATTGGATGTCAGATCAGCAAAGTTTTCATTTAAGATCAACTAGATGCTGTAAGAAGTCCTCCATTGAAAACCCCATGTGGATATGACCATCCATTCAGGAGGAGATGTGATAACAAGATTTTAAAGCTAGCCACTGTGGGGGCCATATTAGATGTCTGAATGACAACATTTTCATTTATTACCGAGTATACATCATAAGAAGACTTCTGGCGAAAACCCCATGTCAATATGACTTTCCGTTCTGTAGGTGTAGCGATAACAAGATTTTCAAGATGGCTGCTGTGGCAGCCACATTTGATGTCAGATTGGCACCATTTTCATTTAAATCCAACTTGATATCATAAGAAGTCTTTTAGTGAAACTCCCAATGTTGATATGCCCATCCATTCAGGAGGAGTAGTGATAACACGATTTTCAAGTTGGCCGCTGTGACAGCCATACTGAATGTCCCAGGAGCACCATTTTCATTTAGAACCAACTAAACCTTGGGATGAATGTGTGTGTGTAAAGTTTCATGGTAATCCTCCAAGTAGTTTAGAAGTGGCAATAACAAACTTGTGCTAATGGACATACAGATAACGGACGACAGACAAAAAGCCATTCCATAAACTCTTCTGGTCCTTGACCTGTAGAGCTAAAATTTTAAATGATACAACACCTTTGTTTTGCTATCATAGACTGTTATGCAAAATGAACTTTCAACTGATCAATGTAAAAGATAATAATAATATTAATAATAATATAAGTGGTTCAATGAAAATCAATATCTTACACAAGTCAGTGTGACCTTAATAACTTTGAACCTTGTTTACTAGGATCAACTGAATGTAGGTCACTTATGACCTGCATTCCAACAGATCCTAGTAAACAATGTGGCAAAGAAAATGGTGGCCATGAGAGCTAGGAATTTTGTTTTATATGCATTTTTTTTTACAAACTTAATACTATGCCAAGAATTAATTTCCAAAAAATGTGACAGAGATAATAACCTAGTGGCACAACCATTTTTGCATGGTTTTTGATACTGTTTTTGCTTGTACCATGGAGTGGTACCAGACACTGTTAAAAATAAATGATAAAAATGACAAATCAATTCACGCATGACAATTACAGAACATGTATGGCTATGGTCATGGCAACACTACTATATAAAGTACACTCAGGTTGGCAGGAGGTTTTTCTGTGAAATTTGGGTCAGAACTCATTGTAAATTGAGGTAGAAACAAGGACAGTATATAGAACTAGTATTGTAAACTCCAGAGAGCTGCCAGCGATCACATGTTCCCTTTTGATATGCAAATGAGGTTCCCAGTGGTCAGATGTGCAGTAAGATCAAAGGCACAGCAGAGGTGAATTTGCCCTGAGGCTATATACATAGCTGCATTTACCAGGCTGAAGTCAGCTGTAATATTGTTCTTTTGGAAAGCAATTTATACTTTCTATCTTTCCTATCTTAAATTATGATTTAATATATTGCTAGTATCAGTACCAAAAGAAACATAAACTTTTCCCCTCCATTCTGATATTTTTTGGTAATTTTATGATGGTGACAAAGATATTGTCAATGAAATCAACTCATTTGCAACTCTTTAAATTAACCACAATTTTCAATTTAGAGGATTCAAAATTGGTAAATGAAATAAATTATTAAGTTAAAATTATCAGCAATCCATTTTTCAATATATATAAATGTACATTTTATTCCTGCATCTTGCATACAAATTTTGTAAACTGGTTTATATAAAGTTATGGTGTACATTTTCTGTGCAAATTTAATATTCATCTTTTATCTCTTATTATTCCAAACATGTAGCTTAAATGTCCCAAAAAATTATAAAAATTGACTCACATCTTTTGCCAATAAAAGGCTACCTTTATTTCATATGTATGATAAAATATAGGACAAAAGAAGTTTACAAAATGTGTATCCTGAATGATCTTCACTAGACCCTTAAACGAATCCACCTTATAATCTTAGAGTGCACTGAGAATTACATTTGCATAGCAACAGACAAAAGGTAATATTTGGTGGGTTAGTTGTTTGTATACCAATCCCCCTATATGTTAGTCTCACGCAGAATAGACCTAAGACTAGAATTACACAAGAATTAATGCAGGGGTAGAACAAATTTGATAATCCATGGTTGTCCCTGGGCAACCAGCTTTGAAAATCTAGCTGCCCAGCAGATTCATCTGGTTGCCCGGTAAATTACTGCAGTTGCACCCATGATTGCTGTAATCAACATTTTTCACCAATTTTTGTAATATATATATAGTTAGTCCTAACTGCACACAATACCTGTAACTCACCATCAGTCCTGCTAATGGAAAGTGTCACACAAGTTTACACACATATTTAATCTATTCGAGATCAACAAATAAAAGATAATCGAACAATTTCCTTTTTTGGAAGTGTCTTGTTGTCCATCAGATTTCTAGTAGTTGGCCACCCCTGATCAGAAACTTATATTTTATGTTTATCTGAGATTACATCATTATGGTTCACAGCATCGTTAATCTGACACTGTTTAATCCTGTGTCAAACTGTAGGGGAGCTGTTAACTTTCCACTCGAGTTTCTGTTCAGCTGTCACTTACTCTACAGTGAATACCAATTTCTTAAACAGACCAATGAGAAAGCATAATACATGTACAAGACTATTGGTATTCAGCATGTCAAGCTGAAGATGAAAGAAACTGCTACCATAGGTTGGTGCACTGACAAAAGACAAACATTTGGGAGTCTTGTTTCTTTAAGGATTCTTCATGTGGGGCTAGTAGCATGGACTGTGATTACTTAATCAGATAATGAACAGCTGACACATGTGGATTAGAGTGACCTCTTACCAACAGCAATCACCCAACACGTACTCAACTACAGAATTAAATGGAGATAAATCTGGCACTCTGCTGTAGGTATCCAGAGGGGCAAATTCACTGATCAAATGTTTATTGCTGGAAAATATACAAATTCCATTTATAATTTTTAACAATATCTATTTTTAAAAATATTTTTCAGTTGCCCAATCAGGCTTTTAAAATGAAAAGGTATTGAAATAGAAATATCATCATTACATTTTGTAATGTCTGTAGAATATGTCAGTACAGGTTTGATTTCTCTATTACAGATACAAAAGGAGCAAAGTCGTTTACAAAGAAGCATATATTGTTGATTTATGAGTTAAATTTTCAATCAACTTAAATGTTTCACATTCATTGTAACTTTTCATTATAACTAGCAGTGTAGAAATAAATGTCATCAGTACATTCCAATTGTCAACTTAATTCAGATTTTTCCATTGGCCAACAAGACCAACTTACATGAAATAAACTGGCCCTGCAGAAAATCAACTTACCCTCCTATTCAAATAAAATAAACTTTGGAAAATTTGACTCGCCCCATGGTCTGTCAGCTGTCAGTATTAACTTCCCCTCCTCAAAATCCATAGGCCATAGGCCAGAGGCTAAATCGACCAATGCATTTTCATATATTTTACAAATATAGAGATAATTGTAAAATATTTATAAATAAGTGCATAAAGATGCAGCATGTTGTACAAATAAAATACTAAGGTAATGTCCAAGCCATTGCAGGCTGTACAACCAGTATGGACATGGTCATACCAAATTCAGGACCATAAATTTATACATTAAAATGTGTATAACAGTATCCATTTTAAGGCAAGTTGCACAGAGATCACCCCAAAAAAATGCAATTCAACCTAGTGGTCCAATAGTTGACTCTTTATTGTTTACCATGAGAAAATTATCTTCAACACCAACCTTTGTAGGCAGGAAATAGCCATACTAAAATGAAACTTGGCAGCAATAGCCCTGAATGTGTCAAGGGACCACAAGAGTGATATTCAATGAAGCAGATAAGGGAAGGTATATCCCAGTGCAATTCTAAAGTACAAGTCATACAGGCCATGTAGGTGGTCAATACCAACTATTTCAGCTATAGGTGTCATTTTTTGAAAATTTGATTACACATACCTTTAAATGGTGATTATTCACTTTTTTTCGCTCCATGTCGATCAATATTCCGTGGAAGACCATTATATAAACTCCCTGAGAAATAGATTTGACAAATTCAATGTTAATGTATGTGAACATTTTTAGACACAGCCAACAATGAGGTGTGATTTCAGTGTAAACCAAACCGAATGATGCGCTATGTCCAAATAAAAGCACCGTGTGCTGGAACAAATCTGAACTACCCCCCGCACTGGTGATGATTAGACTTAATGCCTGCTTTTCTTGACCCAATTCAGTTTCAGTCTGCCATAGTCCATAGTGATTGACAATTTTAGTCTGGAAGTTTTGTGACGACAACTAAGGTGCAGATTACTGAACAAGGAATTAACTGACTTCGGTAAAACTACTTTCGTATTAAATTTTAGAACTATTCATATTTTATATCAAACCAGTAAAGGCGCCTACATGACTACGCTGGGTGACTGGATATCTCGGCCTATAACAGACTCGTCCCATAACGGAGTCGTCCCATAACAAAGTCGGCCCCATAACGGAGTCAGCCCATACAAATTTAACCCCATAACATACTCGGCCCATTACAAGTCTGCCCATGACTAAGTCGGCCCCTAATTACTAAAGCGAATGTCTCATTGCACAAAATTTATATAAATAAAGTATTTAATTACGGTTAGTATTGAGAGGTAAGGCAGACAAACAGTTGAAGGCAGCATGTGTCTACTCAACTACTTGTGATTGTAAACATGTGTTGACAAGTGTGAATCTGATTACGGTCGCACTTCCCATCCGTATACCATAAATTTTTTTATCAACAGTTAAATAGATATATTTAAAATTTAAAAAATATGCACAGTTACAAAGCAAATATATCAAATTCTTATGATTTTTTTTTTTTAAGTATAACATTTTTTATCTTTGCCCTGTGTTATTCCTACTCTCAATACTAACCATAATTAAATATTGTATTTATTGTTGACACCCAACAGAGACTGGTGGGCGAAGAACATATACTCAGAGAGTATCGTAGCCGGCATAGGGAAAATGAGGGCCGACTTCACCAGTTCTGGGCGGAATATTCGAAACTACTGAAGAAGTGTGCACATATATATGGTCCAACAAACGACTAATTCCGTGAATAATTTATTGTTATTGCCGACTTTAACTGAAATAAAAAGTAACAATATCAAATGTTTTTAATTTTTTTGACAATTGTTTTTTCGTGAAGTTAATTAAAGTGTAAAAATCATACACAGATGCACTAAACATACAGAAACGTACAAAGATTAAAAGACAAATGAAATGACTGTTGAAAAAAAAACAATTACATCAACATTACTATTATAGAAATCGTGGACCCAGTACGTAATGGGGCCGAGTACGTAATGGGGCCGAGTACGTAAATGGGCCGAGTACGTTAGGGGCCGATTTGGGTAGGCCGAGTTCGTTATGGGCCGAGAACGTTAGTGGGCCGACTCTGCTATGGGCCGAGTTGTCCCGTAATCCTACGCTGACGTATACTTTAATCCAAGAACACACTATACTGCAGCACTTTATTTTCCGCTCTACTCACTCTGCTGCTGCCCCATATCTGAAGAAATAAGCAAACAGTTTAGACAATTGTTCTTTGCTTGCCACGGAATCATAGTGCTCTGGTTCATTCGGGGCTGTCAAGTTCAATTTCTGAGCGAATTCCAGTGCGTCCAATATATAGTCAAGACATCCCCCAAGGCCGATCGCTATTTTTGTTCCAGGTACGAGGGAAGCAGCCTTCTTTTCAGCTCGGAGCAAACCCGATAGAACGTGGTCCAGTTTCTCTCTTAAGAGATCATCAGTGTGCTTTTTGTACAGAAAAGCGATTAAAGCGATGATGATAGAGAGTATACTCATTACTTTTAGTTTTGAGGATACCATTTTAAACTCCTAGCCAATCACACAAAAAAACTAATAACATACTATCAACGGATTTATATTTATCGAGTTGTGCAGCAACGGATTTGAATGATAAGAGCAGAAATAATCAGAATGGAAAAATGTAAAGTTTTTGGGTCAGGATCACGGTGCAAAACACCGAACAGCGGAAGCTACAGCTCCACTAAAACCATACACAAAATTACGGAACTAGTTAGCCATTTCTACAACGAACGAAAGATTCTTTAAAACAACAACAGCAAAACCCACCACAAACAAAACAAACAAAGAAAACAACAAAAACAAATTGATCTTTGTCTCCAACAGAATTAATTTAAATATAAGTATCATTGCAGGGGCCCTTTCTGAAAATCAGAAAATGTTCAACGCAGCTTGCAAAAATCAATACGTCGAAAATTTAGTCATGGAATTTCTTTCTTTTATGATTATATCACAAGAGAAAGAATTATTGATATTACTGCTAATACGACCGTAACAAATGTAATACCAATAATTAGTCTAAAAGGAGACTTGATACTCTGCACAAAAGAAAGAGAAACTGATCATGAAAAGCATGTCAATCTAGCAACAGAAAATAGAATGATTACTGTGGAAGGATTACCTAGCATGTTTTATTCACAGGGGTATAAGTTAGGTAAGCAATTTACAGATGCAACTAACTTTTTATGAGATAAACATCAAAATAATGATAATAATAATAATAATAATTATAATAATATTATTATTATTATTATTATTATTAATGACTTAGTATAGCATTTAATCTTTAAAAAGCTCTAAATGCTTTACAATATTATATATAAACATATATACAAACAAGATTTAAAAAAAAAACAAAAAAACACGACATTGTGGAATTACAAACAAAAGCATGCTGAAAAAAATTGATAATTGAGGGTAAAGAAATATCGTTAAGTCCTTTCTTGCAGCTGAAAGAGGTGTGTTTTTAGACTGCTCTTGAATGAGATCATTCTGTTATTGTGTCTAAATTCAAGAGGCAATTTGTTCCAGGTACTTGGGCCCTGATGTGCAAAAGAATGTTGTCATTAGGACTTGGTTTTAACAGTGGGACTGATGAGAATACAAGTGCCAGAAAATTGAACCTGAGTATAAAGAAGGGTGTAAACATGGGCGAGGTCAGATATTGGTCTTTCAGCGACAGCACAAAATACCCAAAACAGATGGGGTACAAAAATCTGCACAATTAAATGATTGCTGATCGATAGATTGAAAAGTTGCATTATTATTATTTCAGTGAAAAACAGTAATCTAATATACTGTACATCATCTGAAAATTCTTATTTTCCCCCAAAACCTCTGAGGTTTGTACAAGAACCATTTTCTATTAATATATACATTTCCTATCTAACATGACAGGAAATGAACAAGGTCAGCCCCAGTGAAATTCGAACCAAATTCTTCCTGGAAGATCACTACCATCACCTTTATTCACCAATCAATAGTAATATTAATGTATATCATGAAGGAAAAGTATTACAAAGTAATAAATTAATTCGAAGTTTCATTTTGTATTTTTAACATGAAAATTCCAAAACAAAAATATATTGACATTGAAATCTATTAAGCACAAACTTACTTAATAAAATACTGTATACTCTTCATATTTATGAAGGCATGAAATAATGTTGAAAATATTGCATATATATATATATATATATATATATATGCAATAAAGTTGTAGCCTTGAATCTTTGGAGTTTTAGCCCCCACTCCAATCTATATTTATTTCATATACATCATGTTAAAATATGTATATGTTGAATATGTAATACATATATCCTAACTACATTTTATTTTATAGGGATTACATAACCATGGATTACATAACTGTTAATATTTATTTGGACAAACATGAAGAAAAATCATAAAATAGAAGAGTTACCTCAGGAAATCAAGAAGTTATAATATTCATGTGCATTAAATAAGTAAATATTCATAATTCAAATTTACAGTTAAATTTATTTACAAAATTTTAGATGTATATCTAGATCATATATTTAATCTTTTACATTTGCTAATGAGTTCCTCATATGGATGTATCTTTATGGTATTCTATAGACTTGTTTCGGTCAAGTGGTCCATGTAATTTTACTCTCTGCAGTTTCTCAAACCAAATTCAACCATTTCACTAATTTCAAACCATTTCTCAAATTCTACACAATCTTAAAAATAATCAGTTTGCATTTAATCAATTCAAAAACAAGTTCTCTTCAATAAATTTAATTCAGCAATTTAAAAAAAGAATTTGTAGGTTCTAAACTTTTCCCAATTCAAGTAATAAATTCAGTCTTCTCCAAAGAAGTGATGAAATGCCTTTCAAATTATAGAATTTGGATTCATGGAGGATCTCTCTCAAATTTCGCCTCTCTCTGGGTATCAAGGCCTTGGACATAGACCCATTGTATCTAAGGTAATTTAAGATAAACTGCATGTGTATTGGATCTGTACTTAAAAAAATCATATTATTGTTTGAACAGCAGTGAGCACTGGACTCTATTGCCTTTGCAAAGAGGCACTCACTGTCTTTCCGCAAGGTTATTTGACTAGTTTCCATCTTACATCCCCCAATATATAACATTATCTTGCTTTTTTAAATATAACTATAGTTCATTTAGTCTGCCTTGCATATCTATACCCACTATTTAGATATCTTTACTACTCTCTCTCTATCCAGTGCATGTATATGACTAGACACCATGTTTTCTGTCTTCATATTCATATCCATGTTTGCTACCATCCTCTCATCACTAACTTTCCTCTTTTCTCCCTCATTAATATCATTCTTCTGTTTCAAAACATTCCTAATATTCTCACCTTTCTCCATCACCATTTTCTGATCTCTTTCTTTCCTATTTTTGTTCCTTCTCTTTTCCTTTCTATACATTCACATTTTCTTCAAACTTTTGATCATTTCTTCTATTTGCTTTCTCTACACATGTCATCACTTCTCCAAGTCTTATTTGATCTTCTTCTTTCATCTCTAGTAAGCTGTTTGCATCTTCAACTCCAAGGATTTCTCTCAGTATCTGTGGTGTTGATACCGGTAGGGTTCTGACTCTTACTGATTCTGACTTTCCTGGTATTTTTGTAGGTGATCTGGATCTTTTATTGCAGTTACTGGTAGAACTTCCAGACAAGTTGGAACTTCCAGACAAGTTGGAACTTCTCGTGGATGAACTAGCATTTGAACTTAAACTGCATGGAGTATAGAAAGCAGGAGACTTTTCTTGGCTTCTTGATTTTGGGGCTAAAACCTTTTCGATGGGCTGTCTGCTTGATGTTAAGGAAGGATGGATCACTGTGGGAGTGGAGATACACTGCCTCTTGTTTGAAATTGTGGAAGATTCACCTTTCCTCTGTCATGGACTAAGAGCAGCAAATTTCTCTCTCACATTTATCATATTTTCTTCAACAACTAAAGCAATAAACTGCCTCAAATCTTCCTCTGCATCCTGACCTCTTTTTCCAGACAGGTGAGCAAATCACTCAAAATCTTCTCTTCTTGCTTTTCAGGTATGGGGGTTGTCATTTCTGATAAAAAGTTTGCGGCAAGTTTGCATTTATAACTCACCCCTGACTGTTGTTAAATCAGGTGATTGACACACTTGCTTCTGGTGAAAAACCTGATATCTTCACAAATTCCACACCTCCAGTTACTACTTGACAAATTATAAAGATGAGAAAAACATTTAAAGATATTTTATATATATATATATATAAACTTTTATAACTTGCTCAAAACGCATATTTTTTTTAAAGTCAATAATTTCTTGTAGCAACAGAAGCATAATGAACTGTCAGTGCCAGTTGTCAGAAATTGTAGGCCTCAAAGGACTTCATTTTTCACAATAATTGAAATTAGGGGAAGTAATTCTCCATGAAATGATTTAAGTTTGTCATGATGTACAATCTTTGGCTTGTGCCTTGGACTTTCTTGTATTGTGAATAGCACATCATTATTTTTTTAAATGATTTCATGTGGAACTTTCCAGGATCTTTGTAATTTTGGATTCAATCCTTTTATTCTTTTGGGGTCAATTTACCATACTTTTTTACCTACATTGTAGTTGTGGAGACTGACTCTCAGATTAGAATTCTTTTCATGTTTTCACCAGAAAGTCACACTTTTGCCTTATTAAATTTATGTATTTCATTCGGTATCTGTTTCAGATCATTGGCATAATCTGTTTTATATCTCTAACTTTCAGACTGCTGTTTCTCAGAGTGACCAAAGATGAGGTATATGGGCAAAGTTATCTCCCTTCCAAATATCATTAAAGATGGGTTTGTTCCAGTGGTCTCATGAACTGAAGACCTGTAGGCCTTCATTACTAAATTATCATTATCATTATTCATCCCAATCTCTTTGATGATCAGACACAAAAGCTGAAAGCATATTCAATATTGTGTTATTGACTTTTTCAACCATGCCATCTGATTGGGGTCTTGCAGTTGTAGTTCAGGTTTTCTAAATACCTAGAATCTGACATATTTCTTGAAATAAATTACTTTTCAAAATTTTATTCCTGATCTGTGTGTATGAGTAGTGGAACCCCAAATCTGGATATGAAGTTTTCAATCAATGCTTTAGCTACAGTCTGTGATTTAATATATGATAAGGGAATGGCTTCAGTCCATTTTGTAAAATAATCTGCAATTACCATTAGATACTTTTGCCCTGCTTTGTTTTGGTAAAGGATCCATAAAATCAATTGCTATTCTTTCCATAGGTAATCCCACACTGTATTGTTTAAGGGGGGTGGGGGGCTTTTCTTTCTTTTGAGGCATTTGTCTTGACCCACAAATTGTAGTTTTTGCACCAATTCTCTATATCTCTTCTTAAGGCATACCAGAAGAATTTTTGCCTTATTTTATGTAGGGTTTTGGTTATACCAAGATGTGCAATGCTGACACTATTATGCATCTGGGTAAATACAAATGTTTTAAGCCTTTTGGGTATAACAGTCTTAAATGTGATTCCTTTCCCATCATCACTTTCCCATTTTCTATATAAAACATTGTTGTTAAGACAGAGATTCCCACCTGTACCAAAAGTACTTAATCTCTGTGCCATATTTAGCAACATCAGCCTAGTCAGGTTTACTCTTACTTTTCAAACAGTCAAGTACAGTTTTTAAAATTGAATCTTGTAATTGTAACTTTGCTAGAATACTGAGGTCCAAATTTTCTAGATCTAAATTCTCAAGGTCAATTTCTGTACCATTACTACTTTAGGAATTACTCATCTATTTAAGACTCCACACATCCATTTGCATCAATTTTCTCAGAATTAGCATTTGATGGATCATGTACACATTTATTCTGTTAACAGCTGTATTAGTGTGTTCTGGTTCAGTACTAATCTCTTTAGACATATTACAGAATGGGTTTATCACCTTCACTCAGTTCATCAGTGCTATATTTTGAATTAGCTGTACCATTCTGTTTTTGAGGTACTTTTTGGACCAGATTTGTCCAACCATTCCTCTCACTTTCTATTCCTTTGCACAGGTGTTCTACCAAGATTGAGCTCAAGCAAAAGAAAACAACAAGAACTGTTGCCATCATATCTCAAGCTACCCAGAAAAGTGAGAGCAAACATAGGATCATACTATCGAGTAAGTTCTTCGTACACATTTCATCTGTGGTACTTTGCCAGTCACATTAGTACCAAAATGTAATTCATCATAGTTTAACTGGTTTAGCATCATTTGTGTCGATTGTATGTTATGTTAGTGTAGTGTGACCTGTGTCATTAGAATTTCTGG
This sequence comes from Margaritifera margaritifera, assembly GCA_029931535.1. Taxonomy (NCBI): domain Eukaryota; kingdom Metazoa; phylum Mollusca; class Bivalvia; order Unionida; family Margaritiferidae; genus Margaritifera; species Margaritifera margaritifera. The sequence continues at coordinate 8,166,919 of JAQPZY010001691.1, forward strand.
AGAAAACATCCTGATTTTGGATCAAAACTTTTCTTGATTCATTTATTTGTTCTTCAGATAGATTCTTTGAGGACTTTTCAAACATGTCAGTTAGGTGTTTGGGCATAACTCATTCATTTTAGCATCTGTTTCTGAGACCTTGTTTATTTCAGAGATAGTACAATCATGTATTGGTACCGAGTGACATTTAGCTACTACTGTATGTTTAAATATTTTGCATGGTTCAGTTCCTAAATTTGCTATCCCAATGGATAGTCTCTTTCTACTAGGGTCAATGAGGGCGTGGACTACCTACAACCCAGTCTTACAAAATAACAGATATTTTTATTACAAATATTATGGAGGATTAAAAATATGTTAACAAAATTATACCAAATTTATATTTTTCCAAATTGAATTTGGTAAATGAATACTGCTTTTTATATTATCAAGAGTACAATCAACTTTTTATATTATCAAGAGTACAATCAACTTTTTATATTATCAAGAGTACAATCAACTTTTTATATTATCAAGAGTACAATCAACTTTTTATATTATCAAGAGTACAATCAACTTAATTCTGTTTGCTTGTATGGAGACTCATGCTGTTTACTTAGAGCTTCCAAAATCTGGGCAAGTGAAAATCTGGAAATCTAATATTTGATGCAATAATAAATACTGAAATCCTATCTTTCTTCAATTAATTATAAATAGCAATGTTTTTTCTTAGAATTATTTTGTACAAGTCAGAATTTATCTGTGTCTCAAAATCTGGACAAATCCCAAATCTGGATTTATAATAAATTATCACAACTCTGAAATTAATAATTTCAGAAATGGTTTTACCTGATTTAAATTTGCCATTTTTCAGTTTCCTAAAATTAAAGATTTCAATTTTGATGTATTTCTGAATTTTGATCCTGGGTCGAAATTTATTTTTTCGAGAGGAACAGACGACTGTTGATGCAAGTGTTGTCCGTCTGAAATCTGGATTGACTGGGTCAGATTTATAATCGCCGCACCCTCGGGGAACCTCGGTTGTTTACATAAACATACTTGAGGGAGACAACCAAGGTTCTCCGATACAGGTGCAGGAAACGGGATAGCATGGTTCCCAGTCATTATGTAGCTACCGCACATATGTAACTTTAGCTAAAAGGACTCTAGGGGACCAGTCTAAAAACGGGTACGCAACCACCTTGCACTCGGAAACAAAGAATGCTGTGAACATTAGGCATTAAACAAACATGGCAGTATAAAACATCATCATTATGTAATAAAAACAACTGCCTAACAGTTGATCGTAACGTAGTGACGGGGATAAAATCAGCAAATTTTATGAAATGATTGTCGATCATCTTAGTTTATGTCGCTGCCCAAGCCCAATTATATCCTTGCCAAGAACCATTATATCCTTGCTCAGGACCAAAGTACAAAATAGACTTAAACATCTTAGACGTCTCATATCCCCCAAAATCATCTATATCCTCCATCATAACCAAGCTTAGAGAAAGACTTTTTGGCGTCTTTCCCCTCGGAACTAGATTAATTTACACCTTGCATATATATGACTCCCCCCCCCACACACACACACACACCGACCCAGAGCCAACTTTGTCCCTGCACAGAACCAAACATCAAAGCAGACAGAACAAGCTGTACATGCTAAACTCCAACAATGTTATTGCTGAAAAACAGACTTTTAATTAGATTTTATTAAATATTATACCTAAGAACCGATATATTTTTATGGTTAAGTTCGTGTCAAGGCTCAGAACTACACTTTTTTTTTTACACGCCTTATGGTTATGTTCCCGCCCAGAACGAAGCTTATAAACACACATTAAAGTATATACCTGCATATAGCCAGCTATGTCCCAAATCAGATCGAATCCTTTACAAAAACAGCGCGATAGAATGTCAGAACATACACCGAATCGATCAAAACGTCCTAACTTTATATCCCTGCCCAAATGCAATTATGTCCTTGCCCAGAACAAATTATGTCCTTCCTCAGAACCAAAGTTTAAAAGAGATTCAAATGTCCATAGACGTCTTATATCCACAGAATCATCTATGTTCTCAACCAGAACGAAGAATAGATATATACCTTTGGACCTATTTCCTATTCGAGCAAAATTTATTTACACATTGTATACGTATGACCCCCACCCCCACCCCGACAACAGAACCAATTTTGTCCCTGCACAGAAGCAAATATTAAACTAGACAGAACAAGCTGCTCGTGCTAAGCTCAAGCAACGTTATTGCTCAGAAACGGACTTAAAAACAGATTTTATTCATTATTCTATCTCGGAACCGATATATTTCTGTGGATACGTTCGTGTCCCGGCTGCGAGTTACACTAGTCACACGCCGTATGGACATTTCCCCGCTCAGAACCAAGCTCATAAACATATATTTCACTATATACATGCATTTAACCATCTATGTCCCAAATCAGAAGGAATATTTGACAAAAAACAGCGTGATAGAATGTCAGAACGTACACTGAACCGATCAAAATACCTGTTAAAATGCCCTAAGTTTATATCGCTGCCCAAAAGCAATTATGTCCTTGCCCAAAAGCAATTATGTCCTTACCCAGAACCAAAGTTCAAAAGTAGATTTCAACGTCTATAGACGTCATATATCCACAACATTATCTATATCCTCCATCATAACCAAGCTTAGAGAAAGACTTTTGGATCTCGTACCTCTTAGAACTCGATTAATTTACACGTTGTATATGTATGACCCCCTCCCCTAAAGCCAACTTTGTCCCTGCAAAGAACTAAACATCAAAACAGACAGAACAAGCTACTCGTACCAGCGTTTTTACTCAGAAACAGATTTTAGTCAGATTTTATTAAATATTCTAGCTCAGTACTGGTATATTTCTATCGATAAGTTCGTATCCCACCTCAGAATCACACTATTCACAGGCGTTATGGTCATGGCATAAATTATAATAACATATATTAGAGCATATACCTGCATTTAGCCAGCTATGTCCCCAATCAGAAAGAATCCTTTACAAAAACCTGCGCGAAAGAATGTCTGAAATTACACTGAACCTATTAAAACGCCCTCAGTTTATATCGTTGCCCAAAAGCAATTATGTCCTTCTCCAGAACCAATTATGCCCTTTGTTATGTATAATGTTTACATATTTAACTTTTGTCATATATATTTAACTTTGTCCTTTATTGTACGATGCAAACAAGTTGTTTACTTATAATTCGTGATGAGTATTGCTTTTGTTTTACAATTAGATTTGGTTTTTCCACTAGAATTACTGATATTTGTCATGTAGGCATATGCTTTTCTGGAAAGCTCTGTCAGGTGACTTGTGTTTATATATAGGGAGCTTGGGTAAACAATAATTCATTCTTGTTCTAATGGTCAGTCTATGAAGAATCATTTTAATAATCAGATGTTTACGGCTGTGTTGTGAAAATCAGAGCAAATTCAGTGAGAGGAATTTTTTATTTAAAATAATCATTGAATTACTAAAGTGCTATTCTCATTTTGGATTGATACATGACTTTGGGATTTTTGTGAATTCATTCAAAGATATTCTAGATAACATCATTCAGGCATATCAGGAGAGTCAAGACTACTGGCACATCATGACAATCCAGACTACTGGAATTCATTTGGAACTTTCTATATTTAGAACTTCTGATTAGGACACTTAGGATTGTTGGATTATTTGGATTTTCATTCACAATATTGTAAATATCTTTTGAATTTTCATTTTAATTGTCTAGAAATAAATTGCTTGTTGATTTTACTTACATTGTTGGTTTGACTTTCTTTCTGGTACATATTTTTAAGACCTAGAGTTGTAAGAGAAATTGGGGGCACGTCCTGGATGTGAATTTCTTTAAATAACAATTTAAATTTACTTTGTGTTGGAATTTTCCTTGTCTCTGGTAAAGATTTGTATTTCACCCATTTGAGAAATCTCTAGTGAAACCAGCAAACATTCACAGTGTCATCTAAGGTTGAGAACTTTGTTTCAAGTCCTACCCAGGTAGGGTTAGAGTCTGTGAAAAAGGACGAGTAGCTTGAGCTTGCCAGACATTATGATTTTTCTGAAGCGGAAGCATCTCTGGCAAAGCAAGAGATAAATAATATTTTAATTCCATATTTGGTGGGAAAGGACATTTTGGATAATAGTGCTTTGGGTTTAATTGATAAGTCTGTATCTGGTTTTGATAGGAAATTAAGGGAATTACAGCTAAAACCTCAAATTCAGAAAGAGGAGAAGGAGATGGAAACGCAGATGCAGAGAGAGAGAAAGAGGAGAAGGAGATGGAAACGCAGATGCAGAGAGAGAAAGAGGAGAAGGAAATTCAGATGCAGAGAGAGAGAGAGAGAGAGAGAGAAGCGAGAAGGAAATGCAGAGAGAGAGAGAGAAAACAAGTAGAGGGAAATGCAGAGAGAGAGAAAGAGAGAGAGAGAGAGAGAGAGAGAAAGAGAAATGCAATATAAATTAAAAGAACTGACATGCGGTGCACTCTCCCCTCTTTACACACAAGTTCAAGTTTTGATGTTAGGAGAATATCAAAAACACAACTTTAGTAAAACTTTTTACAATATATATTAGTACAAAATTTAGTATAAATTTGCTGCAAACAGCTTCCAGATCACGTTGGTAAGCAATGCCACAGACCGCTTGACCCCGATGACAGCGTTGTTGTTAGTCGTCATTAAAATTATTCTTCGGAGAAAAGAAAAAGTACCAAATAAGTAGTGCTAGACATGTTGGTTACATCCGTCAATTTTCTATATTTCCGTTCTTTTTTCTTGAATTTTTGGTGATCATATAAAATTGATTCACATTTAAGGAGCGATTTGCCCAGAACGGGTTTTAAAATGGCCGATTTAGAAGCAAAATGGTTGCTTACGAGGTCATTAAAATAGACAACTTCAAGAGAACGAGTCCTTAGGGCAGATACCTACAAAGTTTGATCAAAATTGTTTTTTGGAGAAAAAAAATGCCTACAATTAAGTTTAAATCTTGATAACAGTGAGAATTAGAAAGTTGATAGAAAAACCACTGAAAGCACTCGTTTGATGGGAAATGTCGGAAATATCTTAATTGCAAAGTTTGATCAAAGTTGTCTTAGCAGATTGTGAGAAGATGTCGGAAATATTTTATATACTGACATATGTACGATAGATGATGGGACCAGATCTTAATGTCACAAGGTCTTCTGCAAATAGATCTAAAGATTTAGGAAGTCTTTCATATGATTAAACTGATAAGGAAATGGGTTATACCATAAACTTTATCTGTGTACTGTTACGACTCTATGGTCTAAGAAAAATGTAACAGAAAGAAAGTGAAACCAACCAATCAAGTAAAAATCAACAAGCAATTTATTACTAGATAATTAAAATGAAAAATCAAAAAGTCACTTACAGTAATGTGTTTTGAAATCCTAATAATCCAATAAGAAAGATTGTTCTAATCACAAGTCCTAAATATAGAATGTTCCGAATTCACGGCTGTGTCCTTGAATGTTATGATGTGCTAATGGTCTCCAAAGTCCTGATGTACTAGTAATCTTGATGTGCTGATGTCAAAATGAAGTATTCCAAAATATCTGAATAAGTTCACTTAAATTCCAAAATCATCAATTAAAAATCCAAAATCCAAAAGTTTATGAGCACTGTTATAATCCAATGAATATTTAAAAATAATTCCTCTCTTAGAATTTGGAATGAATTTTCACAACTGTAATAGCTCTTTACAAGACTGATGGTAATGTCAAAACTGAATAAATGTCCACCAAACATGGCATATATAAAGATTGGTCACATGACAGAATGTTCTAGAATATGAGTCATCTTAATGGAATTTTTACTTGTAAACAAAAATTCAACCTTGACCTTCAAATAGAGAAAACATATTGATCAAAACAACCTAATTCAAGGACACTAGTTAAACATGTTTTTCCTGATAAACATTAAGATTTAAGCAAATATTAAAGTGAAGAAACATTTATAATTTCCTAAAATATTTATAATACTATATAAACATCATACATAACACCTCCCCTCATAAATAAAAAGAAAGATTTATATAATAAAGCTTTCTTTTGAATATACATCTAATACTATAATAACCAAAATTACATAAGAACATGTTTTATGATACTGGACTTAATTACATCAAGCAATGTTACATTTCTAGGCACGTGAGAGTGCATCTGCAATCACATTGTCTTTTCCCCTGATGTGTTTGATGTCAATGTTATATTCCTGCAATATCAAACTCCATCTCAACAATCTCCGATTTTTATCTTTCATTTTGTTGATGAAAGTAAGGGGATTGTGATCACTGTACACAATAATTGGAGAAAGAGCTGAGGTAACATACACTTCAAAATGCTGTAAAGTCAATATCAAAGCCAAACATTCCTTCTCAATTGTGGAATAATTTTTCTGGTGCTTGTTTAGTTTTTAGAAAAATAACACACAGGGTGATCCACACCACTTTTGTCTTCCTGAATCAATACTCCACCAACCCCTACATCACTTGCATCAACAGATAATTTAAATGATTGGCTAAAATTTGGTGCAGAAAGAACTGGTGCATTCTTAAGCATGGCCTTTAACTTGTCAAAAGATTCCTGACACTTGTCAGACCAATGAAATTTGGTTTTCTTACTCAATAAACTTGTCAAAGGTTCAGCAATTTTGGAAAAATTGGAACAAAATTTCCGATAATATCCAGCCATACCTAGAAATCGCATCAGTTGCTTTTTACAAATTGGAACTTGAAATTCAGAGATAGCTTTGACCTTAGCTTCTATAGGTTTAACTTGACCTTGTCCCACAATATGTCCTAAAAATGTGACACAAGCATGGCAAAACTCACTTTTGCTCAAATTAATTGTCAGATTCGCATCGCTGAGTCGATCGAAGAATTTTCGAATGGTTTCCAAATGATCTTCCCAGGTGTTGTTGTAGATAATGATGTCATCGATATAAGCGTCACAATTATCAAGACCAAATGTTATCATGTTCATCAGACGTTGAAACGTTGCAGGCGAATTTTTCATTCCAAACGGCATGACTTTATATTGATAAAGTCCATCTGGAGTTACAAATGCTGAAATTTCTTTTGCCCTTTCCGTCAGTGGAATTTGCCAGAATCCTTTTAAAAGGTCAAACTTGGTGACATATTCCGCATTTCCAATTTTATCAATGCAATCGTCCATTCTTGGGATTGGAAATGAATCAGTTTTGGTGACACTGTTGACTTTTCTATAGTCAGTACACATACGGAATGTATTATCTGGCTTGGGAACAAGAATACATGGTGAACTCCAGTTACTTTTACTTGGTTCTATGAAATCATTCTCCAGTAAATACTGAATTTCTTTCTTCAGATAGTTCTGTTTGAGAGGATTCATCCTATAAGGATGCTGTTTCACAGGCGCAGAATCTACAATGTCAACGTCATGATAAATTTTACTTGTTCGTGTTGGAACATCAGGAAACAAGTGCTCATAGTCATGTAATAGCTGTTTTAGTTCATTTCTTTCCTGTTGTTGTAGATGTGAAAGTTTCTGGTCTAGGTTGTTCAATATTTCTGAATTCCGAAGATTGGTTATACCAGAGTCACTATAGTCTGATCGTATTCCATCGTTGATATCTTCACTGTGTGGGACAGGTACAACTAAATTATCTGAATAATTAGCTGAGCTATCTCTGTCAAAATATTCCTTTAACATATTTATATGACAAAGTTGTTTCTGTTTCCGTCTCCCAGGAGTGTTAATGATATAATTTAAGTCATTTACTTTCTTTTCAACGGTATAAGGACCATAAAATTTAGCCTGAAGAGGATTCTGAGGTATGGGAAAGAGAGCCAGAACTTTGTCACCAGGTTTAAAACTCCTTTCCTGTGAATTTCTGTCATACCTTAATTTCATTTTTGACTGGGTAGTGTGAAGATTAGTTCTTGCTACTTCACAGGCCTTTGACAACTTGTATTTGAAATCAGAGACATAATCAAGAAGATTAATCTTCGAATCTTCATTTGAAAGAAGTTTCTCTTTCAATAATTTCAATGGTCCACGGACAGTATGACCAAAAACTAGTTCAAAGGGACTAAAACCCAACGACTCTTGAACTGATTCCCTAACAGCAAACAACAACAAATGAACACCCTCATCCCAATCCTTTTCTGTATCAAAGCAATATGATCGAATCATATTCTTCAAAGTTTGATGAAATCTTTCCAAAGCACCTTGACTTTCAGGGTGATAGGCAGAAGATTTAAACTGTTGGATGCCTAATTCATGCATAACTTGTTGGAAAATTCCAGACATCAAATTTGACCCTTGATCTGACTGGACAGATTTGGGAAGGCCAACAAGTGTAAAAAACTTCACCAAAGCTTTCACAATAGTTTTAGTTTCTATATTTCTCAGAGGAATTGCTTCTGGAAATCTTGTAGATGTACACATGATGGTCAACAAGTATTGGTTGCCTGACTTGGTTTTAGGTAAAGGACCAACACAGTCTACTATTATTCTACTAAATGGTTCATCAAATGCAGGAATAGGTTGCAGATGAGCCTTAGGTATCTTCTGATTGGGTTTTCCTACCATTTGACAAGTGTGACAAGATCTGCAGTATTTAGAAACATCACTTTTGAGTTTCGGCCAATAAAAATGATTCAAGATCTTGTGATAAGTCTTACGGACTCCTAAATGACCAGCCAAAGGAGTTTCATGGGCTAAATTAAGAATTTCCTGTCTATATGACTTAGGAACAACAATTTGATAGCTCACTGACCACTCGTCACCAGCGGGTACCTCAGGTGGTCTCCATTTCCTCATAAGGACTCCATTTTTCACAAAGTAACACACTGGAACTTGTGTGGCTTCAGTTTCACTAATAGCCCTCTGAAACAAACAAGATATATCGGGATCTTGCTCCTGTTCAACGACAAGGGATTGTCGTTTGTCATCCTGATTAGAACAAAGAGAATGAGTTGCCAAAAGAGGATCACTGTGATCAATACCATTTGATTGATCAATACCTGAGGAAAAAGTGACCTCATCAAAAGACTGACCAATACATGTGTCAGCTAAAGGAATAATATCCTGATCAACATCAATCTCAAGAGCTCTTTTTGCCATAGCTCTAGTAACTGCACAAGCAGGGTACAAATCAGGGATTTCAGTTTCGACAGGATCAACTTTCTGATCCAAACAAGGCTTGTCAGTTACAAGTGGATTAACCACAACCTTATCTCCAGCTAGGTCATTGCCTAGTAATAAATGAACACCCTCTATGGGTAAAGAAGTCACTGCCCCAACAGTCACAGGTCCAGAAACTAAGTCTGATGCCAAATTTACACAATGGAGAGGAACATTTACAAAGCCGCACTCTACTCCCTGAACAAGAACACTTTCACTTGAAGAAGACTCCTCAGACAAAGGCAAAGTACCTGATAATAAAAGACTCTGAGAAGCTCCAGTGTCCCTTAATATTTTAATTGGGATAGGTTTGGCAGAATCACCAATAAGTGATATAGAACCTTCTGACATGAATGGTTCATAAGCCTCCAAAATAGAATCAGACTGGGGTTTGTTTGACCCAACAAATGTATTGCTTTCAATACAAGACCGTGACCTTGACCTCGTAGAAATAAGAGCATTTGGAAAAGCTCTGTCTTTACTCTGTTGCTTATTTTTCAACTTGAAGCAATCAGAAATAACGTGCCCTTTCGTTTTACAATAAGGGCACGTAGGAAGAGATAAGGATTTCTGATCAGTCTTATCAGATGTTTGATTCCTAACAGTTGTGCTGTTGTGAAATTTGGAAGTACTCGAATGAGATTGAAATGGTTTTTTACCAGAAAACTGCTGAGAGGACGACTTATTGCCAAATGAAATTTTGTGAGTCAAGGAATAATCATCAGCCATACGAGCAGCATTTTCCAAAGTTTCCACATTCTGCTCGTCAAGATAGGTTTTAACATCACTATGGATGCACCTCTTGAACTCTTCAATTAATACGAGCTGTCTGAGGTTATCATAAGCTTGATCAACTTTCCTGGCTGAGCACCACCTATCAAATAGTTGTTCTTTTTCCCTTGCAAATTCGACATGAGTTTGTCCAGTTTCTTTTCTACTATTCCTAAACCTTTGTCGATATGCCTCTGGTACCAACTCATAAGCTTTCAAGATGTACTCCTTAACCACATCATAATCAGTGCTTTGTTGTACTGACAGTGAAGTGTAGACTTCACGAGCTTTGCCAATAAGTACACTTTGTAATAACAAAGTCCAATGCTCTCTGGGCCATTTCAAGTTTTCAGCTATTTTCTCGAAATGAAGAAAGTATTTATCTACTTCTTTTTCCTGAAAAGGGGGTACTAACTTAATATACCTAGTAACATCAAAACCTGAACTTGGTTTTGAAGGAGTGGAGTGTGCTCTGTTTGCCAGTTCTAATTCTCTTAACTTAAATTGCATTTCCCTTTCTTCTCTTTGCATTTGTATCTGCCTCTCTTCTTTCTCTCTCTCTCCATCTGTATCCGCATTTGTCTCTCTTCTTTCTCTCTCTCCATCTGCCTCTCTTCTTTTTGCATTTGGATCTGCCTCTCTTCTTTCTGCATTTGGATCTGCCTCTCTTCTTTCTCTCTCTCCATCTGTATCTGCCTCTCTTCTTTCTCTCTCTCTCTCTCTCTGAATCTGAAGCTTTGCCAATTCTAAATCCATCTGGTTCTTTAACTCTAATTCCCTTAATTTCCTGTCAGAACCAGATACAGGCTTTCTCTTCAAACTTAAAGCACTATTATCCAAAATTCCCTTTCCTGCTAAATATTGAATTAAAATAATCTTTATTTCCTGTTTTGTCAATGATACTTTTGCCTCAGATAGACTGTATTTTCTGGCAAGCTCGAGCAACTCATCCTTTCTCATGCACTCTAACCCCTCCTGGGTAGGTTTTGAAATGAAATTCTGAACATTAGATGCCATTGTAAATGCTTGTTGGTTTCACACAAAAAATTTCTCTATATAAAATCTTTGCCAAAGACAAAAAAAATTCCGAGACAAAATCAATATGAATTTCAAAAATAACTTTAATATCTCTAATATGCTTTAAAGAAATTCAGATCCCAGAAGACGAGCCCCCAATTTCTGTTACGACTCTATGGTCTAAGAAAAATGTAACAGAAAGAAAGTGAAACCAACCAATCAAGTAAAAATCAACAAGCAATTTATTACTAGATAATTAAAATGAAAAATCAAAAAGTCACTTACAGTAATGTGTTTTGAAATCCTAATAATCCAATAAGAAAGATTGTTCTAATCACAAGTCCTAAATATAGAATGTTCCGAATTCACGGCTGTGTCCTTGAATGTTATGATGTGCTAATGGTCTCCAAAGTCCTGATGTACTAGTAATCTTGATGTGCTGATGTCAAAATGAAGTATTCCAAAATATCTGAATAAGTTCACTTAAATTCCAAAATCATCAATTAAAAATCCAAAATCCAAAAGTTTATGAGCACTGTTATAATCCAATGAATATTTAAAAATAATTCCTCTCTTAGAATTTGGAATGAATTTTCACAACTGTAATAGCTCTTTACAAGACTGATGGTAATGTCAAAACTGAATAAATGTCCACCAAACATGGCATATATAAAGATTGGTCACATGACAGAATGTTCTAGAATATGAGTCATCTTAATGGAATTTTTACTTGTAAACAAAAATTCAACCTTGACCTTCAAATTGAGAAAACATATTGATCAAAACAACCTAATTCAAGGACACTAGTTAAACATGTTTTTCCTGATAAACATTAAGATTTAAGCAAATATTAAAGTGAAGAAACATTTATAATTTCCTAAAATATTTATAATATTATATAAACATCATACATAACAGTACTACTTATGAAATTTCATAAAATCTAAATATACGAAAGCAAATTTGTAATTTAATATTGCTAATTTACATCCATTAGAGATATGCTCTGTTGCATCAACAAAAATACGCACCAATTCTCTTGATCGCAGGTCATTATTCCGTGCAATCGATCGATAATGCTGGTATGTTTTTCTAATCCACGAATCATCAAATTATCATCTGAATCAATCATAACATTCTATTTATTTATCGTGTACATCATATTTGTACACAGTCCTCATATACAAATGGTATTTCAATTTTGTTATTAAAATTAGATTGAAAACATCTAAAAAAATGTTCGAGCTAAAATCTGAAATTGAGTCAAGACTGGATGCATCGATGTGCTAATAGGTTTAGAGATTATCATATCTGTCTCCTGTGTAATGCCATAACATTATGTGAAACACACTGCTATTATGATATGTATGGCGTAAGTTCTTTTTTGAAATTTTCACAGAAAAAACAAAAACAATAATATATATATATATATATATATATATATATATATATATATATATATATAAATATATATATATATATATATATATATATATAAAAACAATGTCAATGTTAATTGGAACCAAATGGCAGTTTTGCAGTAAATCTAATCCTAAGAACAGTACAAATGATTTGAACGAAATAAACGATTTCTTCTCACATTAGTCAGAAAAGTTTAGATTTAGTATTATATTTCTGTAGTTTAATATGGTTTTGAAAATAGTGATACGGGAGTGGTGTACACGAATCGTGATAATGTTACCATAAATTGACAAAAAGCTAGCACAAAGAAAATTGAATTTAGATTGGGGAGGGTTTTTTTTCGGAATGATACCACACATACTGTATTTAGAGCAGTGTGAATTCATAATTTTTATGACATGATATTAACCAACCTTCCACTTCACTTATTTTTTTCTTCATTTCCTGTCTGCTATTTTCACTTGACTTTCTCTGTGTCCCCTTTTCAAAACAAAGTCAAGAAATTGCTCAATACATTAAATATTAATGCGATTTCGTATTACTTAAACATTTAGCATTTTGAACATATTCCTATCATATATGTTCCTTTGTTTGCTGCCTGTGATTTGCATTGTAACTTGGTACAGTCCCTCATCCAAAACAGTACGTGTACGTTTTCGATAAATTCGTCCCTTATCTGTAACACGAGAAACGAGTTCTAGCCCGACAAGCAAAGCCTCGATAATCAAAGTTTCTAAGTGTCAGTGCAGGTATCTGCATAATCGTTATCCTTACCTAATCAACTACGTAAATAAAAAATAAAAAATTCTATTCGCGGAGAAAACTTATAAGTAAATTTAATCTCTAAGACAAATTATTTCATTCAGGACATAAATTAGTCTCTTCGTAACGGAAATAAATGCATTTGCAAAGAATTTTTTTTTTCCTCTGGGAAGAAAATTATTTATTTTGGGATAAAACTAGACCAAATTTGCGGCTAAATTGTAGTTGTCTTCCTGGAGAAAATAATTTATTCGCGCCTAAAATATTTCTGTTCTCGCCAGAAAGACAATTTTCTATGCGGAAGAAATTATTTTCTTCGTAGTGAAAATAATTAATTCGCAAACATAATTACAAGCATTTTCGTTCGCGAAGAAAAATGTTTAATTTGCCTACAAATAATTTTAAATGATTTTCTACAGTAATATTTCAGCTCTTATATTTCTAGCACAAGATTTTCTTTTGTAATTACACCAGTGGTGTCGAGAGAGCTATACAGTCAGTGAAATGTAACCCGAACTCTGCGGGATCCTTGTTAGTGTTGTTAGCATACTCGGCCATGTCCTTTGATATCACTGATCAATGGGCTGGCAGAGTTGCAGCACTTTCAGGATACAACATGTCTCATCATGGATAGAGAGTGTATAATACCCATGTTAGTATTATAGGCCACTTTGTTTATTGCAGTTTTAAGGTCTTCCGTAAGCACCATCGTTGGAGGTGGGGGTGGTACACAGGTAGGCGAGGGGTCTGTGATATGGAACCCCAGGTGGGGACCCAGGAGGCTAAGTTTATGCATGTTATGCGCTTCCAAGCAATAATTTTGACCACCGAATGATAACGAAACGTACGCTGGAAACTTTTCAGCTGTTTCGGTCTCATGAGGAGGGGGGGGAGGGGGGTTGTGATCAGCTTCCCTCCGCCTCCCGATCCGTTTCTTAGCAGGGTTGAATCAGTGTTTCATTGTACTACACACACACACACACACACACACACACACACACACACACATATATATATATATATATATATATATATATATATATATAGAGAGAGAGAGAGAGAGAGAAAGAGAGAGAGAGAGATTTCGTAATATAATAATCACAATATTTGATTTAGTAAATAAGATATATTGTATGTATTATCTTATACGATTGTTCTAATTTTGGCTATATTTGCTATAAAGTATATTAAAAGATGGTATTTCATTTAGTAATATTGATTTATATAATAATTGAGATTTATAAATTATAACAGTATGTATCTTAACCAGAAATTAAGGTGTCTAATGGACAACTTTATTTTAGATATCAAGAATAGTTTATACTTTCGTACTTGATTAATCAGATATTAATACTCCAATACACAACTGGTCGATTGCTTATTAACCGTCACTTTTACAAAAAAGTGATCCGAAACTTATGATGAACACACATATAGGTATTTTCTAGATTACAAAATTAATAAATAAATTTAATAGTCAAGAAATACTAGGTTTAAAGGAATATAGACTGATATAGAAAATACGTATAGAAAAAGTGGAGGGTAAACAATGACTTACTTTACATTCTCTACAGAAAAATTCCGATGGCTCTTTTTCGATTCTGATACATGCTGGGTGAAACCATGCCAGTACAATCTTTTCGACAATAGAAAAAAAAATCTGTTTAAATAACATCGCGTAAGCAAATCATGATTTCTCTTTATTTATTGAGATATGATGATTATAAATCATATCAGAAATATAATTTCTGAAACAGAAAGGCTATTCATTGCATTTAGTAAATGAAGAAATTCATGCTTGTTACTTCATGTATAAGTACATTTCGTTATGTGTAAAGTAATTGTACTTGCTACAAAAATATGAAATAACAATTATTGTAGTTGTACGTGCATTCAATGTTTCCTCCCAATAAGGCTGCTGTAATTGCTTGTGTCTGATGGGATTCCATATAACTATCTTTCTATAGAACAAAGGCACAACCAATGAGTCATTTACACAGATTTAAGTTTGCATATATTTGACATAATCGTTGGCTATTCATCAACAGATGGACTGGTCAGTTGTAGTAGATTATTATGTCATCATAAGTAAAAGGCATCAATTCAAAGGTCATATAGGCTTATACAGTGCCTGATTCCAGTTAACCTTTGATGTTAGCTTCTTTTTCGCTGTGAAAGGTCACTTCATTCTTTAACGTTGTTTCGATTTTCTGTCAATATTATTTTGAACATTATATCCCAAGCGTAATATATTGCAGTTGAAAGCCTAGGTATAGTGTTCCATGAAATCATTGTTGAAATGATTCGTGTCATTTTTATTTTTATTTTTGCTTTCCTATTCAGACTTGTTCTTGACTCCGTTTGAGTTCTATATTTGTAATTTTTTTTTATATCAAATAGTGAATTAAGATATTATAAAATTATGCTTGCTACAATTAGTACGAATTTTGATAGTAGATATTATTTTTTCATTGTAAAAAAATATTGTTATCAAAAAAAAATTATTTTACGGTCTTTTAAATTTATTTGCATAATATAAATTCTAAAATATGAAATTTAATATGACGCTGTAGGTTCAAGATATTTTATAATATTTACAATCTGAGTTTTACTTAAAACTTTTATGAAATCATAAATGTCCATTTAAAAAAAAAATTCTTCTGTCATTTCTATATATCACATGTTCCTTCCAATTTCATCAGTTATAAATTTGTTATGACTGCATATCAAATACGTCTTTGCTGACGCATGTTTCATTAACGAAGAAACAAATAGAAGGAAGGAATAAATCAATGACTAAAGATTGCAGGCTCCAGCGTGTTCAAGTTTTGGTGAATTAGTATGTATATGTGTTGGTTTATTTGGTGAGTGTGATGATTTTTTTTATTACAAATTACCATGCGACGGAGTATGAAACAATCGCAAAGTGTGGCAATATCAATCATGCAGAAACCAGGCTCTGAATAATATCTCCCAGCAAACTTTCCAATTGCTTAGCACCTCGCAGAGTTTAAATATATAACGTGCGGGTAACAATTATTATAACAAAATATCAAAATTATCTTTAAAATTGTTCTTATGTTGCAAGATTATTTCGTGAGTAAATGAAAAAACTACCAAAATCACTATGGAAAATACCAAACCGGAAGACTATTATTAATTTACTAGTGTAACTCAGTTTAGACAGTTTCCTCGGCGGTAGCAATTAGGATTGGAATCATGGTAAGTATTTGATATAACAAGAGTTACTCGAAGGGACTAGCGCTCTACTGGGGGAAAAGAATTTCCAGGAATTCGAGATAAGACTATTTCTCCCTTTTAACTGCTGAGCATTGAACCATCTCTGATATTCTTCTAACAAGAGTTTCAAAGTAGCTGTTGTGATGCACATATTGGATGTCAGATTGAGATATGTTCATTTAGGACAAAGCAGACATCATGAGAAGTCTTTTGGCGAAAACCCCATGTCTTTAGAATCATCCATTCAGGGGGAGTAGTGGCAGCAAGATTTTAAAGACAGCGGCCGTGACAGCCATATTGGATGTACGACTGGCACCATTTTCATTTAGGACCAACTATGTATCATAAGAAATCTATTGGTGAAAACCCCATGTTGATATATCCAGATTGGCACCGTTTTTATTTAGAACCAACTAGGCATCATACGAAGTCTTGTATTGAAAATCTCATGTTGATACGACCATCCATTCATGACGAGTAGCGATAACAAGATTTTCAAGATGTTAAATGTCAGAAAATGAATTAAATAATTAGCATTACTAAACCTTAAACGGTTAGCAACACACACGGAAGTAACAGCAAATCGCATTAGCATTAAAGATAAACACAGTATACTTATTACAAAATTCTTTATCTATGGCAGTCATTGCTTCCTTCATATAAAGGTATTGGGATGGTTTTCCATTGCGATGATGTAAATACTACTAATGATGAACCGCACAGAATGTGTTAATACACTAAAATATATTGTTACTGACTAAGCTTTAACTAAGAATACGCTCATTATCAGCAACGATACAGTCAAAATTGTGTTGTATATTTTCTCCACTTGGAAGCAACAGTTAAAATACGTATGAGAGGGAAATACGTCAGTTGTTCGTTGCTTAAAAGAATTAACAAATCACGGGTCATCATTCCTAAGAGAGTATTCACCAAATCAATATTGGACATTGAATCTAAGCATATGTAAACATGCACCCCAAATGTATCAATAATTAATATGACACCAAAACTTTTCACGGTCTTGTGTAAGAAAACTACATATGGATAGAAAATGATCAACGACTGAAGTGCATAATGTCTGACAACGAGGACACGGTTTCTTCTAGAGATGAAAAAAGTTGTCACGATATTGGCAACGAGCCGACATTACTCGAGAGATCCTGGAAATGAGATCCAAGAAGAGAAGCGATAACAATATTTTCAAGATAGCCACCGTGGCGGCCATATTGGATATCCGAGCAGCACAATTTTCATTTAGGACCAACCAGACGAAGGGATAAATGTATGTGTGTGCGTAAAGTTTCATGGCAATCCTCCAGGCAGTTTAAGAAGAGTAGCGGTAACAAGCTTGTGGTATCGGATGGACGGACGACGAACGACAGACTAAAAGACCATCACATAAGCTCTTCTGGTCTATGACCGATAGAGCTAAAACACATTATTAATGACATTACATTAATTTCACCATTTCCTGACAGAATGTTTATGTATCACATAACTGTAGGTTTGATATTAGAGAAGATCAATGAAAAGAAAAAAATAATAAATTAATTTTTGAAAAAAATCATAATGGAATTAATTATGCCCTAATTGATAACGTTTGGTCTCGTACAATAAATTAAAGTTTCGGGCAATAGCAAATATTACAACTTCACCTCAAACCTTTGTCTTTATGGAATCGATATGTAGTAAAATCTTAATATTGCTTTGATGAAAAAACTTTTATTCGATTCTGATTTCAGTGGGGATTTTTGGTAGAATTTAAAATTATATGTTAGAGCTAAAGATTGTATCATTTTGCATGTTGTTTACCAATTCTATTTACATATAAAACATTGAGAAAAATATGAGAGAAAAAATCCATTTAACAATCTCATGAGTACTTTCCATCGTTGGGTTTGCTACAAATGCAATACCATTACTTCTTCGAAGTCACTGACGGAAAAATCCAAGACGAAGGTCTTCTCTGCAAGACATTTTTAATATTTTATCAAAACTCACTTAAAGTCTGTTTCCTGCGCACTAACGTTACTGGAGTTCAGCACAAGCAGCTTGTTCTGTCTGTTTTTAGGTTTGGTTCTGTGCAGGGACAAAGTTGGCTCGGGGGAAGGGGGGAGGTGGAGCTTGTCATACATATACAACGTGTAAATTAATCGAGTTTAAAGAGGAGAGACGCCTAAAGTATTTCTCTGAGCTTGGTTCTGGTGGAGGATATAGATGATTTTGTGGATATGAGACGTCTATAGACTTTTAAGTCTTTTCAAACTTTGGTTCTGAGCTAGGACATAATTGGTTATGGGCAAGGACATAATTGGTTTTGGGCAAGGACATAGTTGATATACACTTCTGGCGTTTTAATAGGTTCAGTGTAAGTTTAGACATTGTATCGCGCTGTCTTTGTCAAGGATTCGTTCTGCTTGGGATTTAGTTGGCTATATCCAGGTATATATTCTAATATCTATTTATAAGCTTGGTTCTGAGCGGGGACATGACCATAAGGCGTGCGAAGAGCGTAATTCTGAGCCGGGACACGAACTTATCAATTTAAATATATCGGTTGTGAGCTAGAATATTTAATAAAATCTCATTAACAGTCTGTTTATCTGCAATAGCATTCTCCGTGTTTAGCACCAGCAGCTTGTTATGTCTGCTTTAATGTTTGGTTCTATGCAGGGACACAGTTGCTTTTCGGGGGAGGGGGGAGGGGCGGTGATACATATGCAGTGTGTAAATTAATCTTGTTCTAAGAGGAAAGACGCCCAAAGAGCTATCTCCAAGCTTGGTTCTGATGGAGGAGATAGATGATTCTGTGGATATAACGTCTACAGACGTTAAAGTCTGTTTTAAACTTTGGTTCTGAGCAAGGACATAATTGGTCCTGAGCAAGGACACAATTGGTTCTGAGCAAGGACATAATTGGTTCTGAGGAAGGACACAATTGGTCCTGTGCAAGGATATAATTAGTTTTGGGCAGCGATAAAAAACTAAGGCGTGTTAATATGTTCAGTGTAAGCTCAGACATTATATAGCGCTGTTTTTATAAAGGATTGGTTCTGATTCTGGAAATAGCTGGCTTTTTGCAGCTATATACTCTAATGTTTGTTTATAAGCTTCGTTCTTGGTGGGGACATCGACATAAGGCGCGTGAATTGTGTGATTCTGAGCCGGAACGCGTACTTATCCATAGAAATGTATGGATTCTGATTTTGAATATTGATTAAAATCTCATTAAAAGCATGTTTCTCGGCAATAATTTTGTTGGAGTTCAGCACGAGCATCTGCTTCTGTCTGTTTTTATGTTTGGTTCTGTGCAGGGACAAAGTCGGTTCTCGGGAGGCGTGGGGGTGATACAATGTATAAATTAATTTCGTTCTAAGAGGAATGACGCCCAAAGGGCTATCACTAAGCTTAGTTCCGACGGAGGAGATAGATGATTCTGTGGATATAAGATGTCTATAGACATTTAAGACTCTTTTAAATTTTGGTTCTGAGCAAGGACATAATTGGTTCTGGGCAAGGACATAATTGGTTTTGAGTAGCGATATAAACTTAAAGCGTTTTAACAGGATCGGTGTAAGCTCAGACATTCTATGGCGCTGTTTATGTAATAGATTCCTTCTGGTTGGGGAAATAGCTGGCTATATGCATGTATTCTCTAGTGTCTGTTTATAAGCTTGGTCCTGAGCGGGGACATGACCATAAGGCGTGTGAATTGCGTGATTCTGACCCGGGGCACTCACTTATCCCTAGAGATATATCATTTCTGAGCTAGAAGATTTGATCAAATCTCATTAAAAGTCTGCTTCCTGAGTACTAACGTTGTTGGAGTTCAGCACGAGGAGCTTGTTCTATCTGTCGTTATGTATGATATTATATACTTCACTTTTCTCTATGACTGTAAGTTGTATGCTTATTTGAAAATACATACTTAAGTGTTCTCCAGTTGTTTACATAGTATTTGGCAACATGTCATGTTGTGACATGGGTCAGGTAGGCAAGTATTTTTCCATTTGAATTACTAATATTTTGATACAGATTTTGGTAAATATTTTCATTCTTGTTCTAAAATCCCTGTCCTACAGATCAGTCTGAATTTACAGCGGTGTTGAAATCAGATATAATTTGTAAGGCTGCATCGATATATCAACATATCGCGATACGCCTATGCCGCGATATTATCGCGATAAAATTTTTAGAGTATCGCGATATTTTGCTCATATGTTTGCAGTATGAAACAGAATATCAAAACTTTTAAAAAAAGTTTTAAAATGAAAGCAACGGCGACAATTGTAGATAATTTAAACTACAAAATTCAATTTAGTGTGGTATAACCAAGTACAAGTCAACAAGTATATGTCATGACTTTGTATGAATTCTATTTTCTATCAGATGACCAACTTTAAAATTTTTTTTTTTAAACGAATCAAAAAACGAAAAGGGGTATTAAGTTCTTTGTTTTAACTGTAAAGACGCCGCTTTCTTTGACGGCAATTCTTAAGTTCTTTGTTTTAACTTTAAAGTCTCTGATTTCTTTGACGCAATTCTTCATTAAAGGCATTCGGCATGATCAAAGATTAATAACAAATATATAAAAACCTAATGAAAAACTGAGTTTATTTTATGCCCTTAAGTTCAAGCAGAAGGTCATGGAAACGGAACACGAAATAGTTCCAAATACAAAAGCAAAAAGTCATGTTTGACATTTTTTTGGACTGAAAAAAAGAAAAGGAACTGATGAAATTATTAGTGGCGTCGCCGTGTGCAAGCTGTGTAAATATGACGTCAAATATAGTGAAAATACAACCAATCTAACTAGCCATCTGTCTCGTCAACATAAACTGTCGTCTGCAGAGACAAATACTTCCTCGGTGAATAGTGTTCCAGTGAAAAGTGAAAGGCTACAATTCGATCTTTGTTTGCACAGTCCACAAAATACAGTGCTGATAGTGATAGACACAAGGCAATTACAAATGCAATTGCAAGATGTATTGTCGAGGATCTGAGACCATTTAGTTTCGTGAGTAATGATGGTTTTAGGAATTTAATTAATGTGTTGTACCCGAGATACACTATACCATCTCAGACACGCTTCGCAGAAAAGGTTATTCCAGAGATGTACAAGGAGTGTAAAGAAGAGGTCTTATTTAAGAGTCGAGAACGTGCACGTTGCCTTGACAACTGATGGGTGGACGAGCCGTGCCACACATTCTTACATTACTATAACAACGTCGCACATTACAGATCACTAGGAGCTTGAGTCGCACGCTCTGCAGACGCGGGAACTTTCCAAGAGCCATACTGGGACTAACATCGCTAATGTGTTGACCGACGCGATTGCTGAATGGCATTTGTGCGACAACCCCCCTTTGGTAACTGACAATGCAGCGAACATGACTGTTGCAGCCAAGGAGGCAGGGTACTCTATCCATATCGGCTGCTACGCACATACACTGAACTTAGCCGCCAGGAAAGCCTTAAATGTCAGTACTGTGTCCAGAATCCTGAGGGATAAGGCAAAACCTCTGGGATTGAAAAGTGTTACCTTAGTCACTGATGTCTGCACAAGATGGAACTCGGCTGCTGACATGCACGACAGGTTTCTAGAGATGCAGAACGCGATATATGCTACCCTTATCGTTAAGGATGTTCGACTTAATTTTGGTGATATAGCAACCTTGTCTGAAGCAGATACAGCACTTGCTGAGGATATCATGTCGTGTCTTGTTTCGCTGAGAACTATTACCACGGTACTGTGCACTGAGCGCATTCCCACGGTCTTGATCATACTTCCACTCAAGAAGAAACACCTGTCGAAAGACTTGGTCGTCAAGGACAACGATTCGGAAGTGGTGAGGCAAATGAAGAAAGCGGCAGCAGACGACTTGTCGTCAAGGTAATACTATTTCAAATGTATCGGAAAGAAATTTACATTTCATCTTTCACTTTTAAACTACATCGTCAATTATAAAACGTACCTTTCCAAAATATTCTCATGCGTTCTCTAAGCAATATTGTTTAGCTGTTTAGGTTTCCGAAAAATAGCTATAAGAATATTTACGTTAGACAAAATTAAACAGTTTGTATTCTTTTCAGGTATGGCGATAAATTTAACCGGACCCGGGAGCATCGACTGCAGCTACTTATGAACCTTTGAAGTCACCTTTACCAGCGCTGCCGGTTGCAGGTACAACGTGTAAATGTGATAGTTGTTATAGTTAAATAACGTTGATGCACGTATTTTTTACTAATTGTAACGTATTTCCCTTTTTTTAATATTTGTATGACATTCGATGAAGCACAGTAAAAGAGGACGTTTTTGAAGCGTGACCGCTTACACAATTTGTAGCTACACAGTTATACTGTTCGAAACGGGAATTTTAGTATGGATGAAGGTGATAGATGATTCTGTGGATATAAGAAGTCTATAGACGTCTATGTCTATCTTGAACTTTGGTTCTAAGCAAGGACATAATTGGTTCTGGGTAAGGATATAATTGGTTCTGGGCTAGGACATAATTGGTTCTGGGCAAGGTCATAATTGGTTCTTAACTAGGACATAATTGGTTCTGGACAAGGACATAATTGGTTCTGGGCTAGGACATACTTGGTTCTGGACAAGGACATAATTGGTTCTGTGCTAGGACATAATTGGTTCTGGACAAGGACATAATTGGTTCTGGGCTAGGACATACTTGGTTCTGGACAAGGACATAATTGGTTCTGTGCTAGGACATAATTGGTTCTGGACAAGGACATACTTGGTTCTGGGCTAGGACATACTTGGTTCTGGGATAGGACATACTTGGTTCTGGGCTAAGACATACTTGGTTCTGGGATAGGACATATATTGTAATTGCTTTTGGGTAGCGATATAAACCTAAGGTGCATTAATAGGTTCAGTGTAAGTTCAGACATTCTATTCTGTGTTTGTAAAGGATTTCTTCTGATTGGGAACGTAGCTGGTTATATTCAGGTATATACTCTAGTGTCTGTTTGTACGCTTGGTTCTGAGCGGGGACATGACCTACGGCGTATGCAAAAGGGTATTTTGAGCCTGGGCACGAAAATATCCATAGGAACATGATGGTTGTGAACTAGAACATTTAATAAAATCTCATTAAAAGTCTGTTTCTCAACAATATCATTGTTTGAGTTAGTAGGAGTAGCTTGGTCTGTCTATTTTCACAGATACACACTCCTAAGCGCGCACACAGAAACACACACATTAACGGACCTGAAATAACCTGTTTACCTGAGGAATGTCTCAAAAAGCAACGATGCACTGATTTACATTCCTATCTCACTCTCTCTTCCTTCATTTCTGCCTCGACCTCTCTCTTCATACATTCACGTGCACGCACGCAAGCTAGCACATGTGATATTACACACAGATATGTACGAAATACAGCTTACCGATTTGGTATCTCGCGAAACGATAAATTCCGGGATTGAAGCATATCATACAATAATAATAATAATAATAATAATAAGTAATAAACGTGTTCTGAAAATGGCTTTATCCTATTGTTATAAACTGGGTATATTTTACACAGTATTTTCATTATCATCCAAGATGATTATTCAGTGTGTTAATCATAAGCGGTTAGCCATAACAACAACAACAACAACAACAACAAAATATAATCAGTTACTGGGATTAAACTTAAATTTAAACTTTTCTATTCTGTCACACAAATCAATACGTCTCAGAGATGTCACACATTTTATATACGATAGAACTGATTAATTTTAAAAAATTTCTTTCAATCAAATTGGGTGGAGGTGAGAGCAATTTTTCTGTCGACCGATACGCATTTTACTTGATCCCTAGCTTTCTGAGTACGGCAAAAGTACCGGAGAACGATTCTGGCTGCATTCTTTTCTTTAGTTCCTTTTTTATGAACCATGTCAGAATTGTACACAAGTATTCGCGTGCTTTTAAAAAAAATATATATAATTATCTGTATGTGATTCGTATAGTTTAATTCATGGGCACAGATGAAAGTAGGCAACATTTTAAATAAAAGGTAAATGTATTCCGAAATGGGAATTTACATTGAGAGTGTAAGCATATAGTCACGTGTATACAGTTTCTGGTGTCCTGAATGACTTAACTGAGCATATATAAATTTTATACATAATTTCCACAGCTTGAATGAACACGCTGTGACCAAGGAGCTAATTATTGGTGAGAGTCATTTGCAACTCGAATACCCAGAGGAAATAAAATTAAAAAAACCAATTACGCATTAATAAATACACCTTTCTAAAGAGGGGGAAGAGAAATTGCTTCCACTGGTTCTTTATTGAAGTGTTATCCACATATCAGTTACTTGCACTGATAACAAGCTGCATTGCTGCGTTGGCTTCATTAGTCATATGGTTCTACTAATCGGAGCACATCGTAGCTTTCCCCGTGTTCAGATTGGTTCTGAGAGAGGACATGTTCTGGCGAGGCCTGGTTCTCATAAACGAGGGCGGCTGATGGTATTACGGTAACAATTGTTTTTCCATAGACCTCAATGCTAATGTTTGGTGAAATAAATATAATTTCTATCCTACTTCAGCATGCATGTCACACACTGTCAAAGAGAGCAATGTTAGATTCTCAATTTGGCAAGGACAGAACCAAGTCCTCCATTGCATTCAAGAGAGATAACAGTAGTAGACGGGGGGTACTGGGGTACGCGAGGGGGCTCTACAGGTACCCATAGGGTTAACATTACGTACCTGTAGAGGCCCCAAAAACAGTAGGTACCCCAAGTGCGCCGGGTCAAAAGTGACCTGTAGAGGCCCCACAATGTTAAATTGGGGTTTGGGGTCTGTAGTAGGATGTGGGTGTTGGGGTAGAATGTGGCACTTGGGGTATCTACGGGAAATTAACATTGTGGGGCACTTGGGGTATCTACGGGAAATTAACATTGTGGGGCACTTGGGGTATCTACGAGAAATTA
Organism: Margaritifera margaritifera; assembly: GCA_029931535.1. Classification (NCBI taxonomy): domain Eukaryota; kingdom Metazoa; phylum Mollusca; class Bivalvia; order Unionida; family Margaritiferidae; genus Margaritifera; species Margaritifera margaritifera. Next base: position 8,192,300 of record JAQPZY010001691.1, read on the forward strand.
ACATTGGGGCCTGTATAGCCCTCTACGGGAAATTAACATGGCGGTAAGAATGGTAGGCAATAATTGGAAAATAACCTTCTGCCTAGTGGCTATATCTATATAGCCTAGAGTTATATATAAAGCATTACCTATACCTCAGATCATGTTGGAGTTGTCAGTAAATTTGCATATATTATACCTATGTTATAAATAGCTTTTATCAAGGGAACCAACTCATAATAACACTAAAATGGACGTGACTAAAAGTTGTATTAAACTTCGGGAACCGTCACGGACTTTGGCGTTGACTAGAAAAAATCCGGAACATTAGATTATAATGGTCTAGACTAGAAGTAACACTAAAATTCCGAAATTGTACCGGACGTTAGCGGAGACTGAAAATAATCCGGAAAAAAAAAAAAATGTAAAAAATTGGCTGAGACTAAAAGTAACACTAAACTTCCGAAATTGTACCGGACGTTAGCGGAGACTGAAAATAATCCGGAAAAAAAAATGGAAAAAATTGGCTGAGACTAAAAAATAGTACTAAAATTTCGTAACTCATTTTAAATTTTTTTGTTATTTTTTATTTTTTTATATACAAAAAACGCCTTGTATGCTTTATAAACCCAAACCTAACACCCTATCCAAAATGCCTTGTGTGCTGCCTAAAATCCCCCAAAACCTGCTATCAGACGAAAGGGTATGACGAAGGGATGAAATCACGCCAACATACTATCCAACATATACACCACACCATCCATTTTTTTAAAAGTTTTTTTTTTTATCAAAACACATACACCACACCATCCATTGAGCGGACCTAACAATGGGGTTCAGATCGAGACTGAGAAAAATGGATAGAGGGGGTGACTTCAGATCGATAGAAAGAGATAGAACATAATCATTTTTTTTCAAATTCAATAAAAAAACCACACAACACCATATTTTTTTTCCAACAATCAACATTTTTTTAATGAACAAGAAGAAGCTTCTCTAACATAAAAAATTTAAAAAAAACTAACAATCAACAAGATATTAAACAGGAACGTATTTACAGGGTTGACAACGTTGGGAAGGTAAACTAAATTTCCACTTTTCTACATCGACATCATTCTGATGCACATTACGTTTCTGAGCTAAAGACAAGAGATATCCATAACGTTCACAAAACCATCGTTCTACTTTAGCATCGTTTCGAGCATAGTTTCTATCAAACCAAGTCACTAAATGTTCTAAGGAATATCAGAGACTGCGTTGATGAAGAAAATGTACACAATATTGTCCACACACCATGGAATCCGATCCTTGTAATCGAACATTATTGAATCGAGTCGAGACAGCATTTCTTCTCATAAAGTTAAGGATGTCGTCTTCCAAAGGAGGTAATCCATAAGAATCAAAATATTCCACACCACCACCATTGTGATCGTTGGGAAAGTACACCGCTACCCAATGGGTTCCTGGTAGATGACTGTCGTCGGTATTGATGACATAGGCATGAACGTCTTTCGGTTTACGATGAGGTAGTTCATCTTTAGCACACACCACAGGATTCCAAGAAGAAGTGTAGGAACTGCGAGTCAACAGGTAATGAAGTTCCCTGGTATCCATTTTTTTCTTCTTCTTCTTCACAGGAAATAAAAGGGCACCAATTCACACCTGACTTTAAACTTGAATTGATCTGTCAAGTAATTCCAAGAATATTCACGGCGAATAGTTTCTGTACTCTGTTGAATGAGCCCTTCGATGCGTTTGATCTCCAGAGGATCAAGTGGAGGAAAAGAAGAATTCACCAAGTCTTTATACCATTGTTTCAACACTTTTTCTTCCGAGATCTGTGACCAAGCCTTCTCCGAATATTCATCCAATTTTTCTTCGCCTGTCATCATCAAACATTGGTCGTGTTGTTTTTGGCTGGGATGATCGATTTGACATCCATGATAATGTTCTCGGACTAGACTGTTAATTATTTTAGTCAATTCCTTAGCATAACAGGAGACTAAATCTTTTTCTTGTTCAGGCCATCGAGAAATAAATCCAACAAACTTTGGAACAGTATTGTTTTCTTCTTCTTTTTTAGGTTCTGAATGAATCACTTCGTCATCATCATCGTCCGTGGCAGTTTGTGACTGTTCACAAAATCCCTCATCTATTTCCATAGGTTCTTCTTCTACGTGTTGCATCTTTTTTTCCTTCTAATAGTCTAGAATCACTTCTCTCAAACTGTTGATCTCTAGAGTGTTATCAAATTCTGCATACAAGACAACGTTCACCGTGTGAGGTAGAGGATCTGCAAACTGAAGTTCCACACGAAGTGGGCCTGATTTTATAGGGTGGAAATGTCCTTCGTCGCTACCTTGGTCCGGAGTGAAATCAAATCCCCACAACGCATACCCTCCTGCATAATCGTCATACGAAATGCCGTGACTGGTGTTGGTACCTAACTGTCCTGTGGCTTCAAACAGGCTCAAGTAAGATCGCAAGTAATTTTTCTGCTCAAAGTTAGGTTCAAAAGGTCTGGTACACAACGTTTTGCCATCTCGACTGACTTCTATCTTGGAGACGTTGTAGTGTTTAAACTCGAACAGATTTTCGTTGTGGACTCCGTTGAGGGCTGCATTACTGACGATTCCAATCAGCAAACGTTTGGGGAGCTGTCCTTGGAAGACGTGATCTTCGACTTTGGATCGGAGTCCAGCGGCAATGGTAAAGGTTTTCACTTCCACTCGTCGCACAGGATACTTGGCAGTGGTTCTGCTCAACATTTGACTGATGTCGTTGGCTACTTTTGGTAAGACTTCCACACGTCGCACGTAAAGTTTGGCTTCTTGAATGATGGTTTTCCACTCGTTGTTTTCGGCCATCACATGGAAAGCGGCACTACTGCGATTCAGTCTCAGGCGTACATCTACTCCGTTCAACAAATACTTGTCTTGCAACCACATGTCCAAATGCAAACGATCCATCAGTTCTAAACTGCGTCTGATTTTTTTTCGACGGTCGTTAAATCCCACATTGTGTAGGACTGCTGGAATTATATCTTTATTACCATTATTGCCATCCTCAGTAGACTTCGCTGCTACTGTCGGGTCTGTGATGTTGAACTTTTCCGAGGTGTCAGGTTTCCAGATCACCGAAGCATCCAGATGAGTGTTCTTGGCTTCTTTTCCGTACGTCAAGAGATTTTCCAAATAAACACGGTAAGGGTAAGTATCCAAACTGCTGCTGACCAGTTTGTTATTCAAGTACAAATCTACTCCGCTGAACAAAGAATGCATGAAATTATTGACGGGTGCCACTCTGGCAGCTTCCCCAGGAAGGGTGTTGTCCGCCGTTTTCTTCACTTGAAGTTTCAGGTACAAGTAACTGTTATTCAGATCGATGTAATCTTCGGTTTGTCCTTTGATTTCAAATTCGATAGGAGCTGATTCCGTCAAAGACGATACAGGATGAAATTCCACCCATTGGGATTCTTGCATCGTCATCATGGTGGGAGGCATGGTAAACATATCCAGTTCTGACTTGGTACATTCGCAAGAATCTCGGTGCATCATTTTTTTTCACAGTTAATAATCAAAGACGTCTAATTCTCTGACGGTTCTTCTTCTTTTCTTATTCTTTTTTGAACTACCGTGTGTTTTTTTATGAACTTTGAAGGGATTTCGATGTCGTTGTCTCTTTCTACCTTGTCCTTGCTGTGAAGTGGAGGAAGAAGTAATGCCAGGGCCTGAAGCGTGAAGTGAATTTATAGGATTCTCTCGGAGACCTAAAAGATCTTTGCCAGTGTTCATCAACACATTTTTGCCTGCTCTTATAAAGGCTTCTTTAGGATTTTGTTTGTCAATGAGGACGTTTTGCAAAAATTCTTTTCCTTGTGTCAAAGCGGCATCTTTTAAGGCATGGAATCCTCGAGACGCCATCGGTTTCAAAATAGGGGCTACCGTCCGAAAAGCCGATCTTAACATATCTCCTAAACCATGTCCTCGTTGTCGAGCCACTCCTCGGTACACTGGATACATTTTTTGGATGTTACAAGGCGTTAGAGAACCTTTTTTCGAAAATGTAGTTTCGCCGTGACTTTTCCTTTGTCAATGAATGGCACACTTTGTCCCAAATCTCCTTTTATACTAATGTTGACACTGTCAAAATACGATTTACTGACTGGAAGATAATGAGGATGTACAAATTCACGGTGAACGTGAAACGTGTTTCCACCTTCTTCGTACGCACCAGCAGCAGTATCCACTTTGAAAGGAATGATTCTCAGTAAGGGCGCAGCTGTGTGTCCCACCACGTTGTACTCCATTACATCGGAGTACACAAACATTAAATTTAGTCCAACGTTCAATTCGATAGGGGTTTTAAAACCATCTCCGAATTCTACGTTGCTTGCGACTTTTTTATTAGTATACTTTTTATTTCCACCCAAAATAGAATACAACCCAGGAGAAAATTCAATGGTCATGAATTTTCTGTCCTGCTCGGGTAAGTTTTTGTCTTTTTTGTCGTCAATGAGTTCCCCCTTCTCTTTGAAAAATTGCAAGATGAAACGGCGTGCCACATAATGGTAAGCGATTCGTACCCATTTTTGTTTTTTTTCCAAGGCTTTGGCAAATTGGGCTTCGAAGACGGCTTGAATCGTCTCCACCAAATGTTTAGCACTAAAATAATACCCCTTAGGAATTCTCATGGTATGGCTCGCAAAGGGAGGAGTGGTCTTCGTGAATACCTTTCTGGAATGCTCAAGGCCAGGTTGAATTTTCTCCAACTCATCATGCACTCACTTGTTCAAGATTTCCACGATGAAAGTGTTTTGACCTTCGTCGATGTTTTGAATTTGCGTAGGATGAATGATTTCTACCAAAGCCACTTCCCAATGAGCATCGTGATCTAATTGGATGGATTGAGGTAATTTGTCCGTGAAACAACATAAGCTTTTGTTGGGAAACACATCCATGGAACTGTCACTAGGTAAAGTTAAATAAAATTGATCATTCATAGTAGCTCCAAAGTGGTTTTGGCGTCCGAGGAGTCACTCGAGTTCAAAGGATGTTCAAAGGGTTCCAAAAGAGGACTACTGTGGTGACTGGAAGAAGAAGGTGGACTGGCGTTGGTCGTACTACCGTGGTTGCTGCTGTGGCTGCTGTTGTTCGTTGCCTTTGTCAGTTTGCCATCGTAAAGGTTGACGACCACTTTGTTTCAAGACCAATTTTAAGGCACGTACCAATTCGGTACTGCTTTTAGATGTCAAAGGCACGACTCAAGCAAATTTGGAAAACACGTCAATGACACAAAACAAATATTTGTGACCACGATTGTAGGTGGCCAAATGAGAGACGTCCGCTAAATCGGCTTGCCATTGATGATCGATGCCTTCCACTTGGGTTGGACTTCTAGAAAATTTACGTCGAATGGGTTTGTGTAACGTGTACGTCGATTGTTCTTGTAACCATCGTCGTACTTCTGGCAAACGTACACTTTTCAATTTACTTTTGGCAGCTCGATATAATTTTTGAACTCCTCCGTAACCAGCAGCATGGCCAGGATTGTAATAAATGGTAGCTAAAAGTTTCTCCATGATTCCTCAATAAGTCAACCAAGTACCAATACTCTTTTCTTCGTGGGGTATCTTTTTGGATTGCAATGCTTTACGTGTCCGACGAGCCACTGGTGTAAAGGAGGATGTTGTTTTAACAGGGGTCATCGGTTCTGTTTTGACTTCTGTCTTCACTTCTTCCTTTTTCTTTTCTGAGGGTAATGGGGTAGACATCATCTTTTTTATCCAACCCGGTGTGGCTAACTTTTTTTTTTTTTTAAGAGGTGGAGTTTGTAACTCTTCTTCTTCTTCTTCTTTTACGGTCATCCCTGTGGCGGTGTCTGTTTTAGTGGTGGTGGTGGTTACTTTAGGTTCACTTTTCATGATCGTCTTAAAATCTCTCAGAGTGGGTGGAGCTGTTTCGTCTATCGTTGACTTCCTTCCACGGAATACGTTTCACAAGTGAAGACAACAGATCAGGCATGGTGAGAGTTTATAGGGTGAGATTCCTAAGGTGGGTATCTTTGGTGGTGGGTTTTTATATCCAGGTTTTTTTTTGTGATAGACTATTCTCGAGATTCTACAATGAAAGGTTTTCTCCAGAATCTTTCTTCTGACAGTTTGGAAGTAAGCATACCTTAAAAATCGAGGAATGACTTTGAGTTTGCGTTTCACTTGGATCTGGACAAACTCTTTGTAAATGCGTACTCGCAGCTTCGAAGGCAAGTCACGAATCCGGTCTTCTAAACTAGGGACAAAATACTGGTAAATGTGTACTCGCAACTCCAAAGGTAAACCACGAATGTACCATTGTAAAGTATCCTCCGACATGTTGTTACTTCTTCTGCTTGGCATCTGGCTCATCGTACCCGTACTCTTCTAAGGCCACTAAAGGTAAGAACTGACAGTGCGGAGACCATCTGGCATGTTCAATGTAAACTGAGTCGGTAGGCTCCCATTGGTGAAGTCTCAAACCGCAACTGAAACACTGAACTTTATCTCCTTCTCCCAAGTCGATAAATCCAGATCTAGCTAAAGCTTTGTCAGTAGTGGATTGTAGTAAATATTTAGGCCACTTGTCTTGGTCTGGAGTCGACTTTCATACTTGGAATAACCAGGCAAAGCCACAGGTATCGTCAATTCTTTATGACATTCACAGGTACGTTTAGCATTCTTCCCAATAAAGGAGAAAGGTCGTCCTGCATCTCTAGAGGGACGGTGAGGCACACGCACAGCATCGACGATGTCCAAGCGTACGGCATCCGTCTGATCGTGTGAATCGATGCTGTCAACGCTTACGGAATCCGTCTCGTCGCATGGCACTGCATCGCACTCCAAGTCGTGATGGTACTTGGAGTTCACACCACTAGATTTCTCCCTCGGTCTTTGGGTGGGTTAGAAGTTTGGGTTTCAGGTTCACTCATCTCTTCTTCGAAATCGCTCGCTTGGACTTGAGCTAGTAGTTCAGCCAGCGGTGTTTCAGGCGGCACGGAAAATAGTCGTGGCCTCTTCGTTTCTTCTGCTGTTTTCTCATAGATTTCGCGTGATCTTTTCATCTTGAAGTTTACTTTGAAACTGATTCAGTTTCACCCAGGGAACCTATATATATATAGACCTTCTTACCTTCAGAATCACTAGCAGTGATTGCACTTTCAAACTGTGAAGATGGAAAAGTACTGCGCTCGAGATAAAAGTCAAGATACTTGCTATATCTGCCAAGAGAAAGAACATTGGGCTTCAGAATGTCCACAACGTTAAACAAAAAAGAGATTTTGGAATTGAATTGAATAAGTATGTCCATAAGGTGTATGATAATTATGCTACTGACATACTTGGTAATGTCTATCATATGAAGTCTGGAAGGAAAGTCAAAGGAAATTTGAATTCATTTGGATTAATAAAGATTACGGTTGCTTGTAAGGAAGGAAAGAGGGAGAAACATACAAATCGAGGGAGATTTGTCTTTGAAGCAGTGAATGGTGTGGATCTACCAAGACAGAGTCAAGTGGTACATCTCAATTATGTACTTGATGATGATAGAATAGAAAATCTTCAAGTGATGACTGCTAGTAAACGAACATGTTTGCATATTCATGTGAAGAATGATAAAGAAAAAAGGAGAGTTAATTTTGGAAGTGATAGAAGTGTGTTGTGTCAGTTTGTTGGTGAGACTGAGGAAAGAAGATTTGAAAGTATGACAAAGGCTGTTCAATATTTTGATTGTCATACGGGAAGTATCTACTATTGCTGTACTGGGATTTATAAGTCGGTCTTTTCGAAGAAGTTCCAGAAAAGATTTCAAGCTAGATTGGAAGAGCCAGAGAAGAAGAGTCAAGTAACTAAAGGATTTGTGAGACCTGTGAAATTAACTGACTTGAATTCAGGATTATATAGTCGGATGGATTCCATTTGTGATGTGGCAAGATGTTTTGGATTAGATCATCGTGAAGTTTACAGGATTTGTAGGAAAAGGAAGTGGATTCGAGATGCTAATGGACATTTTATTAAGTTGGAGTTTATCAATGAGAGTCCAGAAGAAAGTTATGAGAGAATTGTCGACAAGAATCTTCCTGAAGTGTCAGAACAAGAAGACGATGAAATGGTGGAGATGGAAGTGTATTGAACTGTATTGAACTTATATGAAATTGTTTATTACAACAAGTAACATAATGTATATACATTGAATAAAATATAATTATTATTGATGTATATCTCCGCTCTTGTTTGTTTTTTAGGTTCGCGCAATGGATGGTGTGGTGTATATGTTGGATAGTATGTTGGCGTGATTTCATCCCTTCGTCATACCCTTTCGTCTGATAGCAGGTTTTTGGGGTTTTTAGGCAGCACACAAGGCATTTTGGATAGGGTGTTAGGTTTGGGTTTATAAAGCATACAAGGCGTTTTTTGTATATAAAAAAATAAAAAATAACAAAAAAATTTAAAATGAGTTACGAAATTTTAGTACTATTTTTTAGTCAGCCAATTTTTTCCATTTTTTTTTTTCCGGATTATTTTCAGTCTCCGCTAACGTCCGGTACAATTTCGGAATTTTAGTGTTACTTCTAGTCTAGACCATTATAATCTAATGTTCCGGATTTTTTCTAGTCAACGCCAAAGTCCGTGACGGTTCCCGAAGTTTAATACAACTTTTAGTCACGTCCATTTTAGTGTTATTATGAGTTGGTTCCCTTGATAAAAGCTATTTATAACATAGGTATAATATATGCAAATTTACTGACACCTCCAACATGATCTGAGGTATAGGTAATGCTTTATATATAACTCTAGGCTATATAGATATAGCCACTAGGCAGAAGGTTATTTTCCAATTATTGCCTACCATTCTTACCGCCATGTTAATTTCCCGTAGAGGGCTATACAGGCCCCAATGTTAATTTCTCGTAAATACCCATACAGGCCCACAATGTTAATTTCCCGTAGATACCCCAAGTGCCCCACAATGTTAATTTCCCGTAGATACCCCAAGTGCCCCACAATGTTAATTTCCCGTAGATACCCCAAGTGCCACATTCTACCCCAACACCCACATCCTACTACAGGCCCCAAACCCAAATTTAACATTGTGGGGCCTCTACAGGTATTTTTGACCCGGGGCACTTGGGGTACCGACGTTTTTTGGGGCCTCTACAGGTACGTAATGTTAACCCTATGGGTACCTGTAGAGCCCCCTCGCGTACCCCAGTACCCCCCCCCCCCCCCCCCCCCCCCCGTCTACGACTGATAACTATGCTTGAACTAAACAGGGGTAAGAGTTATCCAGTCACAACAGAAACATATTCAATGATGTGTATCCCATTTTAAAAAAAATCATAAAAAATACAAATTATGATCTAGATATGAATTAACATAATCTCACATGTTGCCAAGAGAGACAACTTTTTTTAAGCCTGACAGAAACTACAGCTCTTACATAATGCACCAATCACCGCTAGTTTTGTTGTTTATTTCTGAATACAATGTTCCCAACACCTTAAGCTCCGCCCAGCCCCCCTCCAGAACCCCCCCCCCCCCCTTCCCCCAACGGCCCCCCCCCCCCCCCCCCCCCCCCCCCCCCCCCCGCCCTCCCCCGGCTTGCGCAATTGGTACCGTTATACCTGATGGATACTTATGTAGCGTGAACCAGACTGAATACAGTTCCAGAATTTGCTAGAAACTAGCGTCACATCCGGAGAATGTTCTGGAAGAAACCTCTTAACTCAATTTTAAACTGTATCCCTGCAACTTCCGAGATCTAATGCGTTAGAAAACTGCATATATTTATATTTATGTGGATATTTCAAGAATAAATATGTTTTGATTATAATACTTAGACTTTTGTTTTATGGAAACCTTTGTTAAATTATTAATATACGTGTAAATAAATCAACGCCCTACATTCGTTATTCATTCGTATTAATGCGCCACTGTACAAAAGTCTCACGGCGTGGTTAGACATACATATTTCTAGAACTTCAAGCCGGCAGAAGAAGGTAGCTTTAGAAACAAACATCGACTCTAATTGATAAATGGTGAGGATAGTTATTTTATCTTAAGAAATTTATGGAAAAAAAATTGCATTTCTTATAAAGAACATTTACACATTGTAATCTTACAATTTTTAACTTAAAACTCGGAGTTGCTTATAATTCGCCCGGGCTCGCTGTATTCGCACGTGTTTTGCATACGACTTTTTCTCCCATCTGATATAAATGTTTTAAACTATGCGATAAATGAAGGATTTTCTGAATGGGAAAAAAAATTGGTTTAAATTGCTAACACAATGATGAACGTAACTGAAAATAAGAGGTATTTTTTTTTTTACTCGCGATTATAATTTGAAGAAAAAAAAATGTTCACTATATAAATGGTCTGTTTTGGGCACGTGTATAGGTAAATTGTAAGCATCTATATATTAGCCCATGTGGTTAGGTACAAGCACTTGTTTCTATTTGTAAAAACGGGAAAACTGTTGACAACAACCTCCCCTACTTTCAATCATCACAAGGCGACTATTAAAGTTCGCAATCTAAACCCTCGATGATTCCGTGCTAATGTAGGCAACAGGATACGATTTTTCCTGAATTATTAAATGTATCTAAATGAAGGTTTTATTTTGAATTTCTGCAAATTCTTTTCGTCTAGTAGGTGCCTTGAAGGGACTCCTATTATTTTTGCAATGTTTAAAGGAAATGTGTTTTTTTACAGATGCCGGAGCCAACTCCAATGGACGAGGGAGAAACTGAAACCTTTGCCTTTCAGGCAGAGATCGCACAGTTGATGAGCTTGATCATCAACACATTTTACTCCAACAAAGAGATTTTCCTTCGAGAGTTGATTTCAAATGCCTCTGATGCCTTGGACAAGATCCGCTATGAGAGTTTAACAGATCCTTCCAAGCTTGACACGGGGAAGGACCTCTACATCAAGATTATCCCAGACAGACAAAACAAAACCCTCACTTTAATCGACACTGGCATTGGTATGACCAAAGCTGACCTTGTAAACAACTTGGGTACCATCGCCAAGTCAGGCACAAAAGCTTTCATGGAAGCCCTGCAGGCAGGTGCAGACATCTCTATGATTGGGCAGTTTGGTGTAGGTTTCTACTCTGCATACCTAATTGCAGACAGAGTTACAGTAGAGTCGAAGCACAACGATGATGAGCAGTACCTGTGGGAATCTTCAGCAGGGGGTTCCTTCACTATTAAACCTGGAAGAGGTATGGATTTAGTGTTGTAAGAAATTTTTTTAGTCTGTGGAAGGAATTTTATGTACACAATGAACTCTTTTAGCAGTTTGCTGCAACGTGGTTTCCAGTGTAGTGGTTTATATACATGGCTTTACAATTTTAAAGTACATGTCCAGTTTCTCCCATGTTTTTTGCTTGGCAAACAGATATTTCTTGATCCTCTAACCTGAGAATTTACATTCACACTATATGAAGAGCTGTTTGGTTTCACTTTTGTTTGCTAGTTAACTGTTGTGCTGAACGATTCCACACAGTACGGCATGATAGTAGACTGGTGAAGCAATTCACACCACTATTCACTAGTCAACACCAGTAAATGCAGTCAAAAGATAAGTGTTGGAGCTTCAACTATTACAAGCCCAGAATTAATTTCCACTATCTTGATTGCCATTTTGACAATGGTGAAATCTTGCAACTTGAGCTGTATATCGTTGTCCGTTAAATTGGCCCAAAACCTGTATTGGTGCGGTTTAAACAATGCTTTAGTGCACACATCAACTGTTTTTAGGTCATTAACAGTATTTCTCATGGCTCTCAAGTTGTGGTCAGTTTAAAGGGTCTTTTAACAATTTGTAATGCATATTTCCAGTTTCAAGGCATCGGATCGGATGGGCATCTAGACCCCATGACGATGATTGGCACCAATTAAAATTGCAAAAAAATCAATTGCTGCTGCAACTTTATTGCTGTTATTTATAATTGTGTAATGTTTTTAAACTTGGATTGTTTACATTGGTGGACTGTACACCTGTGAAGAAAATATTGGCAAGAAAAAATGTATTTTATAGATTCGAGATTCAAGATACCCACAAAAATCTTTTTTTAAATCGACTGCAGTTCGGTTTAAACAGCATTTTTTTCAAACTTCATTGAAGAAAATATTGCATCACGAGAGATGTAGAGGATTGAGCAACAAGCTTAAGCTTTAAGATCGTTAACAAAAAAACAAATCTTTATTTAGGTGATCTAACATGAGGAATGAAAGACTGTAAACATACAATAAAAATTTAAAACTAGCTAATGAAATATTAAAAGAAAATTGTGCGTACAATATTGTAATAGTATTGGAAAGTAGCAAACCAGTTTGATTGCAAAAACGTGTTGCTGCACACTAATGGACAAGATGCAAACAAAAAGGTGGTGTGGGTTCAGGGTCGGGCAAGTGAATGTTAATTTGAACTGAAATGATGTATGCAGGGTACATAAACGTATGCACTAGTTGTGATACCCGGAAAGTATTGATACATGAAACACTAGACAAATCTCTTTTTGTTAGTTTTTGGGACTGGACTGAATATCTCCCTGTTCACCTTGTGCGATTGCAAGGGTTAGCAAATAGTAATGAACATGTGTCCATATTTTGGGACTGCATATGTATTGTATGATTCCTGACAATATATTTCATACAGTATAAAAGAAAATTTGCAGTTCTTCAGCGCATAAACTACTTTTTAATCACAAATGATTTTTGAATAGTTTGTTCTTTAATGAGGTACAACCTAGTCGAAGTCTTCAATGAAATTTGAGGCTAATCTCTCACTGCGATAGTAATAGTCCAAGAATTTTAAAAAATTTCTTGTCAAGTATAACTTGAAGTAATACAGGAAGGTTGTTCCTGTTTTCCAAATAGAGTGGATTCTATTCAGCAATCTACTTTGGTAATAATAAATTTTGATATAAACAAGTCCTGGCAGGGGGGGGGGGGCAGTTTGGAGCATTAATAAAGAGTAGGAGTCTGCATGCAATGGTCAGTGGGAAAAAAAACGATGGAATTTTATGCGAGCTGCAACCTTAGCTTTGACATTTGGCAAGGTATTCCGTGCCTTTTTTAGAGTGACTTGTTTACCAGCATGAACATTGTTATATTACCACGGCAATACCATGGGGGGGGGGGGGGGGCATCATAATACAGTCACTTTTTTGCTTTATTAATGGTTACGAGGATGAGAATTCCAGATTCGCTTTTCATTTGCAGGTGAACCTATTTCTCGTGGCACAAGGATCATTCTGTTTATGAAGGAAGATCAGAGCGAGTACTTGGAAGAGAGGCGCATTAAGGAAGTGGTTAAGAAACATAGCCAGTTCATAGGGTATCCCATCAAACTGTTGGTAGAGAAGGAGAGAGACAAGGAAGTTTCTGATGATGAGGAAGAAGAGAAAAAAGAGGACAAAAAAGTTGAGGATGAGGATAAGGAGGAAAAGGACAAGGTAAGGTTGGAATTTCAACGTCACAGGTACATATGAAGATTGCCCGTCTTGAATATTGAATATTTGTGTCAAATATGAAGAAGATTAAATAAGATTGACGGCTTTAGCAACTTTTGTCAATACATGAAAATTATAATCTCCATTGTCTAATGGATTTTGACATTTATGGCTATTTGATCTGTAGATGTTGATTTAAGTCAATAAATTGAGGACAGATTTTCAGTATAGATCAAGTTGACATGGTGTACTTGCATATACATGTCAGTAAAGTTAAAGTTGCTTCCCTTTTAAGGTTGGAACACGTCCACTGTAAGAATACAGCAATAAACTAAAGCTTCATAACTAGAACTGAACTCGAAAAACCACTGGAGCCAAACCCATTAATATGTTTGCACTGGTTGTCAAGATTTTAAATCTTTGCCAATAGCAAATGATCGTGATGGAGTACAACCCTATATTATTTATACTACTCGAAACGATCAGTACATGGCAGTTGCACAATCCTGGAACACTACATCTGGGTCAAGAGCAAACAATCGATTGAAAAGAGAAGGAAAAGACAAAAATGTGTGCATTTTGTTACAACTTAAAAGTTTCTTTTCAATTGTATTACTGCACATTTTAAAGAACAATCCAGATAAAGCAAAAGCAACAACTTCGGTGTTGTCTGCAATGTGTGATTTTAATACATTGTCAGGTCAACATTTTACACGGATGTGACTGCAATATTGGCACCTTTCCTGTATTGTAATTGGCGGAGAATATTGATGTCATTTGGCTGGTGTTGTCATACAGAATAACCTTTAAATTTTCAACAGTTCTAGCATTTTGCAAGCACTTGATGAAAATACAAATTTCACTTGACCAGACTTTAATTGATATTGCAGTGTTGCCATAAGTTGGCATTTCCGAACATATTCATTGGTCGATATTCAGTCCTATTGTTATTTATCGCGAAAATATTTTTGTAGAAGAAAATCTTACCGAATATACGATTTCTTGCTTAACTTTGTAAATTTCATTAAGCCGGTTCCAATTTGAAATACACTGACCGCATTAACAAAAAAAAAATGAGCGATGTTGAACTTTATATGACTAATTTTGAATGCAATTTTTAAGTGTTAAGCAAAGAGGAGCCTATTGTTTTCCTTTTCTACAAGAAATAAATGGGATCCACACCTGCCCCTGTGTTACAAGTGGGTTTGCAGGTTGTCGGAGCATGCTAAAACTGGGGTGCGGTGTATATAGAAAACAATACTAAAAATTTGAAAACTGAGTTCAGGATGGAATTGGAGGTCAAGATAGTTTACATTGGTTGTGCAGTGTCGTGTCTAGGGCACACCATTGTGCGAATATAGCAATATTTCATTCGGTGTGTCCTAAAAATGTTGGGTTTGACATTCATTGTGATGGAGCCACAAGCCCAACAATTGCAAGGGGAATCGGTACAGTAACAAAGCCAGGTTATGAATCACTGGACGGGTACAGTTTTGGTGGAGTTTTAGAGGTTCAGTTTCTCTATGCATATATGCTAAAATTTACAATGGACCCGTCTGTAGCAGGAATCGGCATGGCAAAACAAATGCACTTACACATGCACTACAGTAGATTGGTTCAGTGACTGAAGTGCTTCAGATATAGTGGAGCCAGTGTGCTTTTATGAGATGGAAGTTTCTGCAGATGATTCAACAGAATCTTGTGATGGGAAACTAAAGAAGACCATCTAGGCATTTTCAGAAAGATTGATCTTGAAATGTCTAGGCTTTTCAAGGAAAATGGCAGTTTGAAATTAAACATAGTCCTGATAGCAGCCAATAGATGCAAGTTGTTCACTTGCCTGGCTATGTTGTCTGCTTTTATGCTTCGTGGCAAGTGAATACTAATTCATTTTGAACTGTCCTGGATAATAAATTCTCAGAAACAAATTAAAGGCCAAAGCCAAACTGTAATTCATGAGGCACACGACTCTTGATAGAACATGTTTCCTTTGCAGGAAGAAAAGCCGAAGGTTGAAGACCTGGAGGAGGAGAGTGATGATGAGGACAAGAACAAAGACAAGAAAAAGAAGAAGAAAATCAAGGAAAAGTACTTGGAGGATGAAGAGTTGAACAAGACCAAGCCCCTGTGGACTAGAAACCCTGATGAAATCAAGAAAGAAGAATATGGAGAATTCTACAAGTCCCTCACAAATGACTGGGAGGACCATCTTGCTGTTAAGGTAAGTGTGTTTGTATACTTTATGTCATAATGTTTGAATCGTTCTGCATTAAAGGCACAGGGATTGTTGAAATTCAATCCAAACGATTTTTCCAGTCATAATACTTTTACATACATACAGAGAGAGAGAGAGAGAGAGAGAGAATGGCATCAATATAATCGGCTTAGGGAGTAAAACTTCCAAAAAGTAAGAATTTTAGTTGCACGAGAACTTGTTAGGCAAGTGGAATTTAACTTGACTAGATGCACAAACCAAATGGATTTCTATTTAGAAAACCCCAAAAATTAAATTTTTTTATATCATTTTCTCTTCACAGCACTTCTCTGTTGAAGGACAGCTGGAATTCCGTGCTCTGCTCTTTGTGCCAAAAAGAGCTCCATTTGACTTGTTTGAGAACAAAAAGAAAAAGAACAACATTAAACTCTATGTTAGACGCGTGTTTATCATGGACAATTGCGAGGAACTAATTCCCGAGTATCTAACCTTTATAAAAGGTGTTGTGGACTCTGAGGACCTTCCTCTAAACATCTCCAGAGAAATGCTCCAACAGAGCAAAATCCTGAAAGTGATCAGAAAGAATCTGGTCAAAAAGTGCATAGAACTGTTTGAGGACATTGCTGAAGACAAAGATGATTTCAAGAAATTCTACGAGCAATTCAACAAGAACCTCAAGGTTGGTATCTAATTCATGCAAATATTCATGTTGGGTATTTGAACTTTGCAGAGCAGATGGAGTATTCTGATGCATTGTACATGTGAGCTGTATCTTTGCAGCCAATATTTGTTTAAATTGTTTTTTAATTAAATACTCCAGTTATTAAAGGCATTGGATCTTGAATGCATTGAATATCTGAGCATTGTTTTTATTGTCAAGATAGGAGATCGGGCCCAAGATTAACAAAACTTTTGGAGCAAAACCCCCCCCCCCCCCCAAAAAAAAATATATATATTGGAAATAACACTAAAATTCAAATTGAGCATATCGGTATAGGAACTAAAGTTTGAAAGGTGTGCAAGTCTAACTTGATTCTAATCAAAGTTGTAGAGCAGGGGTGTCGCACTCGCTTGCTATGGTGGGCCAGATTTGAAGTAAATAATAAACAATAATAATAATAAATAATGAGCATGTTTGACACCCCTATTGTAGTTTTCAAGTTTTGGACTTTGGCTTGAGTTTGCATTTTGTGTTCAACGAGTTTAAAGAATACAGCACAGGGGACTAATGCTGCACAACATGTGTTGTGTTACTGGAGTATGCTTTTTAATCATTTCTTCACTATTGCATGGTCTTTTTCAGCTTGAAAGTAAATTTTTAGCTCTACTGGTCATAGACCTAAAAAGCTTGTGTGATGGCCCGTTGTCTGACGTCCACCATGAAACTTTACATACACATTCATCCCATGGTCAAGTTGGTTCTAAATGAAAATTGTGCTGCTCTGCCATCCACCAAGGCAGCCATCTTCAAAATCTTATTGCTACTCCTCAATGGAAAGTCATATTGGCAAGGGGTGTTCACCTGTAAGGCTTCTTGTGATGTCTAGTTGGTCATAAGCGAAAATGTTTTAACTTTGACACCCAATATGGCCACCATATTGGCCCTCTTGAAAATGTTGTCTCTACTTTTGATGAATGGATGTCGTTATTAAGATCCAATTTTCACTAAAAGACCGTCCTAAATGAAAATGGTGTCGATCAGACATACAATATGGCAGCCATCGTGAAAATCCAAAAAGAAAATGGTGATGCCCAGACATCCAGTATGGCCACTGCAGTGGCCATCTTGTAAATCTTGTCTCTACTCCACCTGAATGAATGGTCAAATCAGTATGAGGTTTTTACTAAAAGACTAAAATGGTGCCGGATCTGACACTAGTATGCCAGAGCAGCCATCTTTGAAAGCTGTTCCTACTCCTCAAGAACAAAACATTGCATCAGCATGTGGTTTTCACTTGAAGATTTTTTATGGTATTTAGTTAGTCTTGAATAAAAATTGTTCCGATCTGGTATCCGACATAGCCACCACAGTGGCCATCTTAAAAACCTTGTTGCTACTCCTTCTGGATCGACATTGGGTTTTCATGCGAAGAATAAAGATGTCTACTTGGTACTAAATGAAAATGGCACAGATCTGACATCACCATGGCAACCATTTTGAAAATCTTGTTGCTACTCCTGCTAAATATATACTGCACAGAATCTGTCATTTGTTTTGTACTTGATGACCTTGCAAACAATTCACTTCTACATTAGTGGCTGGTCAGCATGTTCTAGGACTACATACAAATTGGCAAACCAAGCCTTAGTCGCGGGAGGTAATGCAGTCAGTAATTTTAGACAGTCTTGCTTTTCATTTTAACAGCAAATTTTTTTGAATTCGGGTGGAGTAAATTTTACTTAAGAATCTTCACATAATGTTCAACAAAAAGGATGAAAAATGGGCATTTTGAAGATTTTCTCCACAGTTGGTCTTTAAATTTGTGCCATGTGCAACCACACCTAATACACAGTATGGCAATACAGTGAAGGATGGTTATAATTAAGCAAGATGCTCTGACAATCCTTTAGTGTTTGGAAGTTTCTTGCTACATCACACAGTAATGAAAATAATGGTGCATTTGATTGAAATAATTCATTTGACAATTTTTCTGTTGCAGCTTGGAATTCATGAAGATTCCACAAACAGAAAGAAACTTGCAGAGTTTCTTAGGTTCTACACTTCTCAGTCAGGAGATGAAATGGCTTCACTGAAGGACTATGTGTCCAGAATGAAGGAGAATCAGAAAGACATCTATTACATCACAGGTAATTCCTGCAGCATGAATGTTTTTGTTTTACTGAATTGAATGGTATAAAACAATCTAGCATAAACCCAGATCTGTCGTCAAGTAATGTGCTGTCAGATCTAGAACTGTCGATTTTAATCGGCGATTTGTGGTGAGGTTGTAAAGGGATAGGTATGGTATTCAGCCTTGAAATTGACAAGAAATTTTGTAATTATAGACCTTTGTAAAAGACACTTGTAAAACCATGTAAAAGGACACTTGTAGAATGTTTTCTAAACATTTTTGACTAAACTGTAAGCCAGAATGATGCTCAACAGTGTTGTATATGCTTTCTTCTTGTGCCTGTCAGTCGGGACACGTTGTGATGTCAGATTGTACGTAGTTCAAGTAAATTAAAGAGAAAGCTATACACGAAAATTTCTCTTCAGAAATCCCTATTCCAAAATATTGGGAGTCCCACAGAACTCCAAAAAAAATGTTTCCTACATTTTTCCTTTTTTTTTATTATTATACTTTTGTGACCCTCGTTTAATCATGTAAAGTAGGTATTGCTTACATTAGAATAAAATTGATGTACAGTATTTGGAATAGATCTTCACGGATGATAAACTTTTCTTTGCAGGTGAAAGCAGAGATGCTGTGCAGAACTCTTCTTTTGTGGAGCGGGTGAAAAAGCGGGGCTTGGAGGTTGTCTATATGGTGGACCCAATAGATGAGTATGCAGTTCAGCAGCTGAAGGAATTTGAAGGCAAAAGCTTGGTGTGCGTGACCAAAGAGGGACTTGTGATGCCAGAGGATGAGGAAGATAAGAAGGCCTTTGAGGAAAAGAAAGCTCAGTTTGAGGGCCTATGCAAAACTATGAAGGAAATATTGGACAAGAAAGTTGAAAAGGTGCGACTTCATAGCAGTATTAAATTTTATTTGTATCATAAGCCTTGCTGTAACATTTAAATTTTCCCTTGGTACTGTACCATTTAGTAGTATTGTGTAAAAAAAAAGAAAAATTGTTGACATGTGTTGATGGTATTTGAACAAAAAGAGAAGAAAAACATCATTTTGTAAGAGTAGATGGTAAGTCATGCACAATGATAAAGAAACATGGACTAGTTGAAATGTGTCTGAAGCTTGACACAGTCCAGTACAGATGCAACTGCATTTTTTTACCTACCAGGAGAGTGGCAGGTTTTTATATAATGCCCTTGTCCATCTGATGCTGTGGTGTTTAACAGAACAGCAGCAGGTCATTTCAGGCACTGTGGTGGGGGATTCCTTTTGTACAATGTGAAGGAAGATTTGGTCATTATTTCAAATTTTTTTTTTGTTTTCTTTCTTGTAGGTTGTAGTTTCCAACAGACTGGTTACTTCCCCTTGCTGCATTGTAACCAGCCAGTATGGTTGGTCTGCCAACATGGAGAGAATCATGAAAGCCCAAGCGCTTAGAGACACCAGCACCATGGGTTACATGGCAGCCAAGAAACACCTCGAGATCAACACTGACCATCCAATAGTCAAGACCTTGAGAGAAAAGATTGATGCAGACAAAAATGATAAGGCTGCCAAAGATCTTGTACTCCTGCTCTTTGAAACCTCCCTATTGACCTCCGGCTTCTCGTTGGAAGATCCAGGCACCCATGCCAACAGAATCCACAGAATGATCAAACTAGGATTAGGTATGCAGTTTTGCTTGAATTTCAATAGTTGTTGTCGTGGTAGGTTTGTAGAAAGCTATGTTTTCCTTGCTATACTTGAACATACGATGGGGAAAAATTAGGGGAAAACTTGTTCGCAATTAGAATATATTATTCTTGGATACAAAGTGGAAGACTTGGCTCATTTGCATTTGTTTCCAACAGAACAAGAAGGTTATTTAGAAAGAAAGAAGCTGTTTAACAGAGATCTAAAAATGACCGATAAAAAGTATAAACAGTTGAATACATGTGATGCATGTTTGATGTCCACCCAGGTTCCTCTGTGCATTATCACTGATAAAGTGCGGTTAAAACCCAATAAACAACAGGGACCAGGTAGTACTGTGGGAACTATACAGCCTTTTTTCCCTGAACATTTGAAATTCTAACTGCTAAAGATTGATTGCATTGCTTTAAACTGAGATATTGCTTAATATCTTGAAGATTAATGTTAACTCGTTTCTTGAACTATATTGTCTTGCAGGTATTGATGAGGAGGAGACGCCAGGAACAGGAGAGACTGGCACTGCAAGCACAGAGGATATGCCACCACTTGAAGGCGATGAGGATGATGCTTCACGCATGGAGGAAGTGGATTGAACAAATTCTTTGTGTAATAAAAACCTGAAAAAATCGCAACTGTTGACAAACTTGCCCACTTCACAACTTTGTTGTGTCTGTTGCATCTCGAGATTCAGCTAGAAGATAGACTAATCCTTTTTTCCTTTTTTTAGCTGTTTCGTTAGTAGTGCACTATTTTTTTATCATCTGTAAATTTATCACGTGATATTTTTTTTTTTCAACAATCTCTTCTTCTTCATTTATTAATTTAAACCATAATAAATAAAAATGTTGAAGAGAGCTCTGCGTTTAATTTTTAGTTCCCCTACCCATAAGACCAATTGAGCTTTGTGGTGTATCTGCTTCTGTCGTCTGTATGTAACATCAGCAAATGTATTTTACCTCCCAGCAGGCCATATTTTTGTATTCTATATTAATTGCACTTGAATATTCAAGATCTGACTGTTTCAATTACAAGCCTTATTCATGCATATTAACGAGGTGTTCTTGCACAAGATCTCAGATTGGTTGAGCTTGTTACCCCCCTGGAAGCCACATTTGAGTTTGATCAAAATTGGAATAAGTGCTTAACAAGCAGGATCAACACGTGTTAATGTGTGATCTTGCATTTGATTGGCTGAACTTGTTACCACTTGAGGCCATATTTCTGAGCCGATTATGATCAAGCTTGAAATCTAGCCTTTTGTGATCAAGGTCTCGCATGAGTTTGATAATGAGATCCACACCTACTGTTGAGGTGATCTTGCATGCAACTGGCCAGGATACTGTAGTATCATTTATTTTCGTGGGGCTCAATTTTCGTGGTTTTGCAAAAAAAAGACATTTTCATGGGTACTTAAATTCGTGGTTTTGCCTGTCAATGTTTGCATATTACTAAGTGTTTAATTTCGTAGTTTAACCTGTACAAATATCCAAAATAAAGAATAAAACTCTGCAGACGTAAACGGCGGTCACTTGAATGTTTATAACAATACTTTCACATATATAAGCACAAATCAAAAACCTGATAAGTTCAATACTGAGACCGTGTTTTTGTCCAAGTGAATAACATCAATGGAAGCCAACGCAGCCAACAGCACTAAAACAATACTACCGCCTCTATGATCACAAATACGCAGACTGCAACACTAAGTCGATCGGTTATTAAAGTAACCTGTATGATCTCTTAACTTGAACCACTATCCATAAAGGAACAAACCACGTGACCGGCTGACCTTTGCTCAATGCAATCAGAAGACAGTTGCAATTTGGGTATTATTTACCTGACAAGCATTTGTGTGTACATTGAGCATTGTATGACACGATGTTGATACAGTGGCTTTGTCCGAAAATCAGCAAAGTGTGAGCTTTAATACTCTGCTGTAATTAGTGTATATACTTAGTGTTTTATTAATAATAGTGCTTCAAGCAATAGTTCTAGTATTTCACAGGCTTGTTGTTCTTTTGGATTAAAAATGCATGGCTAAAATGAAATGTGGTTTGAGGAGGATTTAAATTGTTCAACAACAGTTGTACTCGAGTGAAGGATCGATTTGAATAAGTATTTAATTTTCATATACTATTATTTTTTATTATTCTTTCTGTCATTTTCAACATTACTAGTGTTTGAATACCTTGTGCTTTTTCTCTTCTCTATCCTTATCTCGCATATCGATTTAAGGCAGTGAGTGGAAATTACAGATATCGGATATCTTATTGACACGTGTGCATTGAATCAATATAAAATGCTTTATAATTCTTTTTTCAAAGGTTTAAAATAAAATAAACACGTAAAAGCTAATATTTTATTACCCAATTACAGTATTGACATTGATTTATTAAATACTAGTAGGTTCCTTAATATCTAGGAACGACACCTTAAGAAAATGAGTGTGGGGGGGTGCGTCATTATTATACGTGGCTAATTTTTCGTTGGGTATTTAAATTCGTGGTTCGGGGCAACAACGAAAACCACGAAAATTGATGATACTACAGTAGTTGCCACTCTAAAGACTATTTTTTATCAGATTTGGTAAATGGACTCTACTCATTAAGATCTCGTACAAGTGCAATTGTGAGCAAGATCCATGCATACTAGAGGTGATCAATCAATATGGGGTTTTCGCCATGACACTATAGGAATCCATTGAAATCCCGCTATAACGTGCTTTGTTATAGCATGATCATGGCATGGCTCTTAAAATTTTGCAACAATTTAACCTATTTCTACAAAGATTCGGTGCTGAAATAAATAAGTTTCGGTTGATAATTTTGCAAGATGTGTTGTATTCTTGAAGAAAAAACTTGTTTTTGAAAAGACGTTAGCTCCTTAATAAACTGACAATTGTTAGTCCAATTATTAATGAACCATCAACATTAGCCATTAAGACTTTGTTTGCCTTCAAAACATCCTCTAAAAAATTGTTGTTCAATCTAAGTTGCATCCATATAGCTTGTACTGCTGTGGACCATTGACTAGAACGGGACCAATTTTTAAGTTCAAGGATTGGAGGGATTTGCTATTGTAATCTGACGTACAACTTCGTTTTTCCTCTGTTGCAGTGCAAAGTCGTAGTTATAAATAAAATTTCAATTAATACAGGGTTTATTTTATTAATTTTTGTCCTGTCTTTTAGAGAATGACTTCTTGTGGAGATTGCTCTTTACTCGTGAAATCAAATGGTTTATTCACATACTTCATCCAGACAATCGTATAAGTGTTAATATAGAGTACATTATGAGGTCAATACCTTTTACTTCCTGTATGAATCCTCAGTTGAAGTATTTTTCAAGCCTAAATACAAATTTATTTTTAGAAACTCCCAGTGTCCAATAGAGACATTTTATTGCCAGTAAAAAAAAAAAAAAAAATCAGACTCTTTGGACATTTACAGCAAATATGAATGTTTATTAAGTTGGTGTGAGTAATATCAACAAATCAAGTATTTGGATTCGAAAGGAATCTAGCAGATAAACTCGTGAAATTATGACGGCATATTTTTGATGGAATTACTATTATGGATACCATGAGCTTGGCTGGTGAGAACACTCAAGTTGACCGTTTTCTTAATGCACGTGCATGTATGTACCAAGGAATGGATCTCGGCCAGAAAAAAAAAAAAATTTTTTTTTAATTATTTCATTTAAAATGCATCAAGTTGGTAACTGTGTCGATGAAATCAGTAGTTTTGCGCTTGACACCCTCACCCCCCTTTCACTGGATATAGCTCAATACAGTACGTAGCATGATGGCACTTTGTGGACCCTGACAATCGTGTTATATAGCAGGGTTTCACTGTATGTACCTGGTTCTGAATGAAATTGGTGCTCATCTTCCCTCCAACATGATCACGTCTCTCGAGAGTACCGACAGCGACGGCGTTGTATACACTGCAGACTGCTCAGCCGGCCGACCGCCCAGCAAGACCGACCATGCCTGCTTTACACGGCGAATCTGCATTACAGTTGAAGCCGGCCGCGCCGGATCGGCATCCCACAGCCGCACCATGTTCCATGCTGGACATGATGAAACCGCCGTTGATTGCTTATCCAACATGGAAAATGATCACACACACTGATGATACGTAGTCATGACTAGCCTAGGGAATGTTGTACCCCTGGACTCTTTGCTATTCTCCATTTCTCTCTCATTTCTTAGCTTCTCTCCTTTCATCTTACAGTTACGAAAAATAATTGTCGAGAGCTATACATATTTTTTACTTTTGGTTGAAATATTGTACCAATACGTCTGTATTACATGTATGTATCATCTATCTTTGTATCGATAAAACCTTTAAAAAAAAAAAACTTTCACGACTGGCTGTTGCCAGGAATGCCCTGCGCGAAAAGGAGTTCAAAGTTTGAATCGTGGAGAGGATCGCAACAGCTAGAAGGCCGTCCACTTTTTGAAGGCATACGAGGGAAAATGGAGAGTTTACAATGACAGGTGTAACGTCGATAACGTCACACAACTCTCAGCCTCCATTTCCCAACTTGCTAACTTCTTTCTCTTTCTCTTCGAAGACAACAAGTTAGTTCCTATCATAATCAAGGGATCTCGTTCCATGACATCGTACACGTTAAGACATCATGGAAGGGACGATATTGGCCGCAAGAAGGACATTTCCAACTTGCTGTCCAATTTCGACATATCCAGACCACGCTCACTCACCTTCTTCCCAAAATGGAACATCTCATGGGTCTTGACGTGGCTGACCTAGTCTAAGTTCGAGTCCCTGTCTTCCACCTCGCTGAAGCAGTTATCATAGAAGACTTTCCTCCTAATAGCTCTAGCTTCAGCATGCAGGGTGATTGAGCTACATGCGCTCTCCGTGGCTCCGAACTACCTGCAGTTTTGTTTCGACGGCTCAGTCGTTCTAATGACGCAACCTGGTTTCATTTTTAAGAACGGGTTGCCGTCACAAGGCAACCAACGAATATTCACCCTCTCTCCTCGATCGATCCGTCGAGAGAAGCGAAGCTGCAGGACCCCCTTACATGCCCTCATATACTATCTAAGGCGTACGGAAAATATCCGCAACGACCGTAAAAGACTTCTTACCGCTTAAGGCAAATAAGCAACACAACCTCACAAGCACTTTCCTCTTGGCTAAAGGGAGTTATTAAATCAGCGTACTCTGAACCTTCAAAAGATTAGGTACGACTAATGAAGATCTCAGCTCACAAAATACGAGCGATCTCAACGAACTTGGCTTCCGAACGTAATGTCCCTATTCGGGAAATAGTGGAGTCAGTTGACTGGCATGCTCAGTCTACTTTCTCCAGCTTCTATTTTTCGTGAAATGGCTTCGCAAAAGAGAAAGTTGAATCTCGTCGGGACCCTGGTGGCTGGACACAGTTACTATGCACCATTCATTAAAGCACAACTGCAAGTTCCATGCATGAATTTGTCACTCTCGCTGGATTCGTCTGGGAAACGTTTGAATGTAAGACAATAATCAGGTGCGGGATCCATCAGGGATCTCCTTCGCACTTATTTAAACACATTGTCTTCTATTGTGCTAAACTAACGTTAGGAGAAGTTCATCCTTTCAGGAGAGCGATCATGCTTCTACTGGGGAGAGGTTTAATGCTCAGCATTTTCATCTCCTCTTACATATTCTCCTAATATTAATGCGATCAGGTAATGTGTTTGACGGAGAAAGCAAATATTTTAGTAAATTATGTTTCTCAGATAATACTTACCTGATCACATTAGAAAACGTCCCTTCCACCCTTCACCGCAATGCGAGCATACTGTTAAAGGTTTCGCTCAGGTTAAAATTGATTACATTCGGGATACCGGTTGACACCTAGTTGGTATAAAGGAGAGTTAACCTGTAGGAGTTACTTCCCTTTATATATTATATAGACGGAAAGACGTTTTTTCGTTCGTCTTTCAGGAAGGACTCAATTGGAGGTAGCAGAGAGTAATTATAATGTTAATGTGATCAGGTAAGTATTATCGGAGAAACATAATCTTGACAGCTTCTGAGACCAGTGATCTTATATATCAGGTTCTAAACAAAGAATTTTGTACTGCACTCGTGATAAACATGTGTGAAAATATTTTTGTTACAAAATTTGGTGTGTTTGAGTTTCTCGAGAGCATCTGAGATGGTTTCAATACTCGGTAGTTTCTACACAAGAACTCGAATTGTCCGCCATCTGCAGTTACCGAACTTTGTGGATCGCTTGCACTTGGAGTACGAAAGAAGCCAATCGTTCTTGAGGTCCAACAATGGCGGCGCAAGGGGTTCGAGGCGCCTGTGTGCAATATTCTTTAGTGGCGTCCCTACCGAGGCGCCCGGGGGCAATGTTCTTAAGTAGCGTCCATACTTTGCTACAGTGAACAGTTTTTATGTCAGTTTCCAACTTTCCTCCTCCCCTTGCCCCCACCCCCTTTAATATAAGTTTTGTGAAGAATTGCCTCCATTACACTAAGGTGAAGGTGAAATACTATGCAAATTTCAGCTGCAAAAGAAAAACTCCCGGCGGCGCCCCCTTCGACTGGCGCCTGGGGGCAATTGCCCCCTCCCAACCCCTCCCTCGCGCCGCCACTGGGGTCCGAAGGTCAAAGATCAAGGTAAGTGTTACAGTAATATGAAAAATCGTTTCTGTGCAATAACTCCAGTTGTCCACCATCTTGTTACCTAACTTTATGGACTGCTTGCACTTTGGGTAAGGAAGAACCCTATTTTGGGGTCAAATCGTCAAGGTCATTGTCACTGGAAAAAAACGAAAAGTGGTTTCTGCACAAAAATTTCAGTTATCTACATAAAGGACTATTAAACATGGGGTGGGTGTATAATGTGCCGTTCGCAATACTCTTGTTATAACATGTCGTAAAATGGTTTGAAGTGGGCATGGTTGTCAGAGTAACATGTAGTTTTGACACAAAAAGCTATCTTTATGCTATCAGAAATATAAAAGTTGTAAATTTGGTAAATAAACAGACTAATTTTCTAAATATAATCACTCTTTGGGTTACATGTCTCTGGCAAATTTAAGAAAATGATCCTGCATCTTTTAATTGGCACCGCTGCTACTGTCTTAATGTAAAGAATAAAGATGATAAATGTTTCTTTTATGCTATCGAATCTGTTAAATACACCACGTGATTATGTAGTTACACCATCAAAATACGATTTAGATGCAATAATTTGTTTAATAGTTTCCAGTTGAAACTAGATGATAATGGAAAATTGAAAACGAGTTTAATATATCCGTAATTGTGTATGAAATATTGGAAGAGGGAGAGTGGTATGGAAAGAAACGACATTAAAGCGGTTAAAGTAACATAGACTAAAAGTAAAACGCATTGATATGTTATTCATATCTGATTTATTGGATGTTACACAATTTCAATGCCACGGTCCTAATGATTACAAAGATCATCAAGATAACATTACGTTGCAATTGAAAGAATTTCAAACTTAGAGTAAGCTTATCAACGTGACATTAAAATAATTGATGATAACGTGATACCTACTTCATATGTTCGAAGGTCTCTTTGTTAAATGAGTCAGAAAAAATATAAAATTAATGTACTTCAAGAGGGGATGAAAATGTTCAAAATTCGTTGTCAAATTTAAGAGTTCTGATAATTTTAAAAGTTTCAAAACTTGTCAGAATTCGTTTGATCTATTAAGAAATGTGTTTGGTTTGGTTGGGATTAGGTAATTAAAGACTTTTGCTCACGTTTATTCCTATCCCTTATTTTTTGAATAAATACACAGAATGCGTCTGCGTCATAGGAACCAGATAGAGATGTCAGCGCAGATAGCTTAATACAATCTTTTGTATGTGTGTGGACACGAAAATCCAGCCATATGGATACAATTCGTGCCTTGTCCCTGAACAAATCTTAGTCCCCAAGGGGTATGATTTTGCTATCATGCTTATCAACATGGGAAAGATTATTTTCTCACCCACCACAAAGCATGTTGTTTCAATATGCAGTTTCCTATACAGATACAAAAGTTGCATCTCAAAAGACACTACGGTAATTTAGCTTGATGAAGTCGTGAAAGGAATGTCCATGACACGTGCTGTAATTTATATAATTTGGTACTTGAGCTTATCTCACCAAATTAGTTTTATGTGGTAGATATGGACCATAGCTGCCATTGGGACCACCTCGTAAATCGAAACAAAGATTGACCGAGAAGTTGCGAATGCATCAAACTGTTTTTTCATTCGCAACTTCTTGGTCAATCATACGGTCAATGCAATCGTCGAAATAGGCGAGGTGGTCCGAATAGATTACGGTTTCTTTTTATGCGAAGAAATTTCAGGCAAACAAAATGTACGATTTTTATGTAAATTACTACACCGACATACATCCGAGTCTTATTTTTGTTTCGCAGAAATAGCCGAGGTGGTCCGAGTTCGTTCGTATGCGACCTCATCAACCCCTTTGCTTAAACAGATTCTAACTCCGGGTAAATTTTAAAATAACTCGGTATGGTGTGTAAAGAAAGGTAGTATAACCCACCTACCCTCAACTAGAGAAAAGTATCAAAGATTTATTTTCTTCAGTACATAACGATATGCATTTTTACCTGATTGCACATTTGTGAGTTGGAGCTACCTCCAGGAACCAACCAATTTATTTCCTAGATCTCGGGTTCTTTGTTTTTGGTTCAAAACAGCTGCGATGGCTTAATTGTTTGTGTGCCGAACTCACGGCGGGTTTGTGCGTTCGAATCCTGTCCAGACCAGCAAGGGTTGGCTGCTATGATGTGTCTCTGGGCAAGGCACTTTACTCCCTTTGCCTTGGCACTAAAAAGTCTTTCATTTGCTGATGTGCCATTAAACACCAATGAAGGGATCAATCAACCATCTTTTCATTTAAATCACTCTATGACAAATTTATCATCAACAATTTTGAACATTCATACTTATTCGCTTTGTACGTTCATACATGTATGTGTATTGCTTTATCCTGTACTTTTATGTTCTTTTACACATACATCAAGTCATATATTTGACACCAACATGCATCTACACATTAAATGTGATAAGTACTGGACTTGAAGTGTCAAACATATAGTTGACCACCAATAATGCATTAAAAGTAGGTCACAGTGACATTCGATATTTTTGGTGACGTAGAAATTATTTCGATGCATAAGCATTTAAAATTTAGTGGGTGTACATCTAAAACAAAGTCGAAAACATAGTCCGATGAATGCACTGACATGATATAGTACTAAGTCTGCTCTTTCTCAAAGTAGGACAATACTTCTAGAAGATGCATCCACTTGTAAAGCTCCATAGATTAAATAATGTCTAACGCCACAAAATCTCGTAATGTTCATATCAATGAGAAGAAATAGACATAAATATCCTCAAGCACTATCCATTTTTTCCAAAGCAAAAATTGTGTGTGTGTGTGTGTGTGTGTGTGTGTGTGTTATAACTTATTTTTTAAACTTGTTTCAAATTAATTATTTTGCAACCGTAACAGCCAGTGAATAAAATAGTATATGCAATTCTGGGCATTTTTTAATTGGACAGCAATATTACCCAAATATTGCCCCCAAAAATTAGACTAGATCTTCTAGGCTTGAAATAAAACTGGCCAGCATTCTTAAGCATTTATAAATTGTAATGATTTTAAAGACTTAAATAAACTAGATTGGGAATTAAGGCCTCCTGGACCCCGTTGTTTGATTATAATTTGTATAAGTTCCTTTCTGAAAAAAACCCCACACGCACAAAGGGATAAAAAACATGAAACTGGTATATAGGTGTATTTAATACCACTTATCAGATTAATGATAACTGGATTTAAAAGCATAGACATTATAATATTTTACTGGGGAATACTTACCAGCGTACATGTAAAGCACATTCTATTGTTGTATGAATGATAGAAGGGAGATAGCCCAGGTTGCCATGTACAATATAAGCCTCTGCGGTTGTGGTCCTTACATCTAAACTTCCAGTTTGATTTAGGCCCAGTTTCCATTTAAAAAACAACACGTGAAAGGAATGTACACTTTTCTCAGAAAAGTTACTGAAGGTTTAATTTTGTACAAAAGCTCTTAACCCTGCCATCTAATGGACTCCTTTTAGAAATGGATTAAGTATCTCGGTGCTGAAAAATGTTGGATCTATAGCTGATGTGAGTGGATGAACCAAGGCACTGTACATAAAAGAGTGACTCACTATAGGTGTGACAAAGTTCCTAGCTTGAGAAGTTTAACCGCGACAACAATCAATGCAGTAATGTAGATATGGTGAAACTACATCGTCAGATGGTTGATAGTGGGCATTAATCATAGTGATGAACATATATTTGAAGAGTTAACTTAAAATAAACCACGAAAAGCACTCGCTTTCTCGTAGCATAATAGGTAAATTCGCGCCATGTGGGGTCATCAGTTTGGCAGTTCCTTCATCTCGGATATCATGGGGATCTATAGCTTGCTGTATAGTCCGCATCAACAAAGATGGCTGTCATAGTTTGGCAAATAGGCGCTCAAACTCGATACAAATTTTCACCCCCAAAAAAAATAAATATATGAAAGATTTACTTAACTCCGAAATTGAAGAGCTAGACAATGGGAGTGCTCCAATGAACATGGGCAATTTACGTTTTGCAAAAACACATGTTAGCACATTTTTAAGAAGAATTTTCTTAATTCAAATTACAGTCAAGACATATATTAGATTGACCTTAGAAAGCCAACACAACAAAGTAAAAGGGCCAGGTGTTTGGAACTATTTTGTTAGTCTCTTAACATACCTTCGTGTCCGCCTAGCTGGTCGGCGTATGTATAATAAATCGGCAGTAGTAAATCGCCAGATAGCAAAGGCTGTTAACTTTTAGCGGCGATGGTGCAGAGTAATACACCTTCTTGAAATATCACTTGGTTTCAGTTGGGGTACTAGGTTTTCTATGACTGTGACCGCATTCCAAGGCTATTTTTAGGACATTAAAATACAAACTTGAAGTCAGACTTTTACCCTGGGTGATATAGCCCATATACAGGTATTATCTCCACGTCCCCGTTTGGTCAGCGGTTGTGGTGGGAAAGTTAACAGACTAGCGGGCATTAGTACTCAGTTTCAGAACCTAATATCGCATACGGTCCGACCAGTTGGGCCTAGACGGACTGTTTACCTTTGGCACTAAAGGGACTCTTGTGTGCCCGGGTACCTTGGTGTAGGCTGTCAGTTCATCTTCCAGGGATCTACGGTATTAAATTAAACTACATGGTTTCTAAGGGACCTACCATTTAATTGGGGGTGGAGCTGGGGAAGGCATCATTTCCTTCCGAGTCAGGATATTTTTTATTTTTATCTTAAGATAATTTTCTTTCAACTATTATGATGGATGTAATAAGTTCTTTTTTCTACAAATCAGAGCAAGAATTCAAGCTATTTGAGGACCGGATTTGTTTTACAAAACTTGTTTTTTTTTTAAATCACAGCCCCCACCCCCACCACAACAACAACAACCGCTCCAAAAACTAAATGATCGGTCCCTAACTGTTGCTCGATTATGCCACTATTTGCTTTTTTGTAGTCATTTCATAGTTAATACTATTAGTAGACTTGTATTAGTTCCGCTGTTACTATGCTTCTGCATATTGATGTGCGGAGAGCATTAGCTGTTAACTGATCGACCGAATCATCTTCAGGGTGACCACGCAGATTTCGCTAAAAATCCTTACTCTTTAACCACAGTTAAGGAATACAATACAATAAGGAACCACTTAGGGCCTGACCATCTAATTTTCTGGAGCCGGGTGGTGGTGGTGGGTAATGGTGGAGCAGGGGTTCTGATTTTCTTTAGAACCAGGATATTTTTTCGTCTACCTCAAGATAATTTTTTTTTTCAGCTAATATAATGGATATTTATTAGTTATTTTGTTCTAAAAAAATCAGAGCAAGAATTTTTTTTCTTCAAGCTTTTTTCTTCAAGCTATTTTGGGGCCGGACATTTTAAAAAAATCCCAGGTCACCCCAGCTTCCTTCTCCCACAACACACACACGCACCCTCCGAAAATTAAATGGTCGGTCCCTAAGAAAATAGGTAAAGTATCACAAAAATCGAGGTATCCAACAAGTTCATGGTATTCTTTAGCAAACCATCCCTCCAGTTAACATTAGTTTCAAATACCAGATACATTTTTTATAATAAAATAGAGGAGTAGATGCAGAAATTCAAAAGACATGATCTGTTTAACATTGGACACTTCGACCGTTACAAAAATCGATACATCTACAGCATCCGTCCGTATATCCGCAAGTATAACGAAAATTCAGTATAATTCAGCAATATCCATACATATTGTAAGCCTACATCTTAAGGTGTTCTGTTACATGTATGTTATAGTTTGAAAGTGTACTTTTCACGTCCAGGATAAGATTTTTGTTATAATTTGGATTGTATGGTTATGCATGTTTGACATCCTAAACCGATTACCATATATATTTGCTCCCAGAGTTTCTACAATTAGGAGATCTCGAGATGATGAGGGTGTCATGACTGTCATCAACGAAAACACACCAACTTTAAACAAATTCAATCAAAAGTTGTGAATGTTTCTGTGATCGTATGGTATGAGGCTGTGAAATCGCAGTCAATTAGGACAACTCGATGAAAACTGCCAAAATCTGCTTTTCAACAAATGTTTTTTGAGATCTTTATAGCTAACCCTAAATTAAAATTTTCGAAATTAAAATGATGCTGGAGTTTTCACACACCATTAAGAGCATAGTCTTTCTCGATCAATTGCCATAACTGTCTAAAAAAAATGGACGTAATTTCCTAATTACTGGATTCATAAAATATATTGTTGGACTTATGTTCTGAAATACGGTACAAGGTCAGTCTGATTAAAATCAAGGTCTATTTATAATAAGTACATTTGACAAGCACCGATAAAGGTTCATGTTCTGTTGACCTTTGGAATTCCCGGTCCACTTATATTTAGTAACTTATCAGATAAAGCCTTGCCTGTAGTGAGAGAGAGAGAGAGAGAGAGAGAGAGAGAGAGAGAGAGAGAGAGAGAGAGAGAGAGAGAGAGTGAGAGTTATCGTTAGAAACGTTATGTTCCGAATGACGTTTTTCACTTTCATAGATTCTGTATTATGTAATCAGTCATTGATACCTTTGTTTGATTCTTTTCTTGTAAGCCTACCGAGTTCTTTTTCTTATCATTGTGATGTAAATTTGAGTGTGAAAGTGAATAATTACTTTTATAATTATAATACTTCTGATAAATAAAGCACCCCGTCAGTCAGAGAGAATTTCGATTAAATACTTAGAAAAAAAAATGCTCGATATTAATGTAAATCATAAAACTATTAATTAATCGATTAATGAATTCTCAGATGTAATTAGTTCGGTATCAAATGGTCTACTTCGAAAACCCCAAATGCCTCAACATATGCATCAGTATAGATATTCGATTTTGAGTCCATATTGGTTTGATGTTGAATGTAGAAGTAAATTAAGGGAATTTTTGTTTCTCTCTGAAACTACTCTTTTGTACTTTATGAAACTTTCAATACCTAATGTTGTTGTTCGTCTTTCGAGTTTCGAAAATGACGATGACATCACTAACTGGTTTGGTTTCTGGGAGTACGTGAGTTGCTGATCAGGCCTATTTGTACTATGAACTATCTGTGGCACACTTAACAGGAAATGCCGCTTGTGTTTGTTTGATCAATAGAGGAAGTGCTGCAGTTTTGAGATTTACGCTCTTCACTGCAGAGGCAGTTCTCCTCCGTTCAAAGTTTGTAGCTCCGGTATGGATGAGACTCCGCCAGGTGGAGCGATCCTGTGTGAGATCTTCCCAAGACTCAGGGTCAATTTTGAAGTGTTTCAAGGATGACTTGAAGGAATCTTTGAAGCGTTTCTTCTGACTACCCTGAGATCGCTTTCCCTCCTTCAGCTCGCCGTAGAAGCTCTCCTTTGGTAGTCACTCTTCTGACATCCTGGTGAGGTGCCTGCCCATCTCATCTGTGAGTTCATCAGCAGAGTGGTGGATGCTTGGAATGCCTGCCCTTGTGAGAACCTCAGTGTCTGGGACCCTGTCCTGCAATGTTATCCTCATCAGCTTCCTCGGGCAGCCCATGTGAAAATGGTTCAACTTCTTGACATGACGTCTGTGCACCTTCCAGATTTCGCAAGCATACAGCAGGGTCGGCAACACAATGGCTTTGTAACCTTACGTTTTGTTTTTAGACTGATGCCTCTGCGCTCCCACACATGTGCACGTAGTCTGCCAAAGACCACACTTGCTTTAGCAATTCTGGTGTTGGTTTCATTATGGATTTGGACTGCACGTGACAGTGTGCTGCCAAGATAAGTGAAGTTATCCACTGCCACGAGGGTTGGACCATTCACTGTGATGGCAGGCTCTAATTAAGGTTTTCCTGATGCAGGTTGGTGCATCATCTCTGTCTTCTAGATACTGATTCTGAAACTGAAAATTGTCACAAGCTGAAGAGAAATGGTCCATACTGTGTTGCATGTCAGACTCAAATTTGGCATTCAGGAAACATTCGTCAGCAAATAGGAGATCACGAACAGTCACTTCCTGTAACTTTGTAAGTAGTCTTCTCAGATTGAACAGCTTGCCGTTTGACAGGTATCAGATGTCGATCCAGTGTCATAGTCACGGAAGGCATCAGTTAGCATGGCATAGAACATCATACCGGAGAGAGTTGGGGCCAACACACAGCCTTGCTTGACTCCACTGGTGACTGGGAATTGTTCAGATGACCCACAGTTGTCCACGGCACGAGCGAGCATGCCGTCATGGAATTGCCGAATCATCACGATGAATTTCTCTGGGCAACCAAATTTTGCCATGATATTCCAAAAGCCTCCACATCTGACTGTATCAAAGGCTTTTGACAGGTCGATGAATGTCGTGTATAGATTAGAGTTATGTTCCTGGCATTTCTCCTGGACTTGACTCGCTGCAAAAAAAACATGTATGGGGTCCCTCGTCCTTTCCTGAAGCCACACTGACTCTCTGGCAGGAGCCCTTGATCGATGTGATGCACAAGACGATTCGGCAGAATTCTGGCAAAGATTTTGTTAGCTATTGACTGCAAGGAGATGCCCCGATGGTTGTCGCTGGATTGTCTGTTGCCATTCCGCTTGTACAGGTGGACGATGGATGCATCCTTGTACTCCTGGGGTATAGTTCCCCGAGTTCGCATTGACTGGAAGAGTTCAGTCAGTTTCTGTGTCAGGTGCGAACCTCCGGCTTTGTAGACTTTTGCTGGTATAGCATCTGCTCCAGGTGCTTTGCCATTTGACAGCAGGTTGATTGCTTTCTCAGTTTCAGTCAGCTCTGGAGGATCAGCAAGTGATATGTTGATTTCCACATGGGACAGTGGATCAAGTGCCTTCTCACTATAGATGACTGTTGATTGAGGATGTTGTTGAAGTGTTCTGCCCATCTTTGAAGTATCTTTTCTTTTTCAGTGAGCAGCTTGGCGCTGTCAGCACTAAGTATTGGAGATGTTCCTGGTGACTCTGGCCCGTAGGTTGTCTTCAAAGCATCATAGAAGTTCTTCGTGCTATTCCTTTCTGCGTAGGACTCAATCTTATCTGCCTTATTGCTCAGCCATGAGTCATGCAACTCTATTGAATCTTACCAGTTCTCTACCAACTAGAGCTGATCTAGTGGTGGTGGTGGTGGGGGGGGGGGGGGAATAGAGTCATGACTTGCGCGTGAGTTGGATTTAAGTGAGGGAAAGTTGCGCAGAGTCGCCCTCACTCTCTCGTCCAGGCCTGTCTGAATCCAGTGGCACGACAATGTCGAGACGTCTGGAGATAAGTACGGATGTAGTGGATGGCCATCAGTTCCTACTGCACCTCAGCTGATGCCCTGCGCTACCCACACAGCTCTTGCCATCTGCCTTCACAGCAGGGGAATGAGCAAATCTGCTCGGCAGCCTAATCCACCAGAAGGGACTTTCCAAAGGAAGCCAGGTGCACTCTGGATCAACAGTCACACGAAGTACCGTCTACTGTTACTTACGGTAGCAGGCGATGCCTGACCTGACACAATAGCTAATGTTGAGGGAGTGGTGACTGATCTTTTTCATTAATGTGGGGTCCTTTTTTTTGTAGGATGGGGTTGATGGAGGATAAAGCAACCACCAATTTCTGCATATTTTGTTACATTTTATTGTAAATTTGTATGAATTATGCTTTTATGTTTGGATTTTTGTATATGTACACAGTTCACATTCTTTCTAAACCATTATAACCCCATATTCGTGCCCCTGGGCTATGTCCCATAGTGTCTTCCTGCCCCTGGGGACAAAAAATTGGGGTCATAACAAGAAAATCATCGAGATATCCACCACATAACTATATATACACTTTCTCAGCATGCGAAGGCCAATGTATGTATGCATGAAGTCTGCACATGCCACTGGGTCTCTTACTGTCTTCTTGGAACCGGCTTCTGGGTCATGACTTTCAAACAATTGATTGACAGTCCCACGCTAAATTTAATGGGCATTTAAGGGGGCAACGGTAAATTGATAGGCAGAGGTCTAACAAGGGTATACATAACTTTCGGCGGAACCATAGTATTTATTTAGTTATTAAAAACGCCTGCATAAAGAATTCCTATGAAACTTGCAACGTTGGATATGAGTAACGATTTAAAGTGTAATTTGATAGAACGTGCGATAGTCATTTTAGATTTCTTTATGGTAAAAAGTAAGGAAAAGAATTGACACGAAGTTTTAAAAGATAAACATCATAATTTCATGAATCAACGAAGACAGGAAGAAAATAGTCTTCTCACAGACAACAAATACAGCAACTGCATCCAATTTTAGGCAATCTTTGTCATTAAAACAGTTCTATTCTTTGACGGTATAGGGAAGATGATTTCACAAGATTTTAGTTACTGTTTTACGGGCTGAACTTGATAGCGCAACTGAAGTGCATCCGAAGTAATTGGAGAAGATGACTACCTTGCGACAAGCCCGTATTGCTGTACCCATTGCCCCACTTGTATGGATTCGAGAATTTAATCTGCCAGGTAGAAAGCTTAGATATCGAAGTTTGTGAGGAAGAATGCCAAGCAAAGAATAACTTGCCATATGACGAGAATTGACACAAGTTGTGCCTGATTCTGATGGACGAGTAAGACTGGAATCAGCCAGTAGATCTGTATGAAGCTGATTCTTTTTCTTTATATGTCAGTTGTGCAGATGGGAAAATGTACAACATATTAAAAACGGAACGCTAACACGAACAAAATGAATTATGGGATGAGGAAGTTCTCATTCTCGATAGATAAAGCAGTAAAGAATATGATAACAAAATCTCAGTCTAATAAGGTCTTTTCAATGTTATATAATTGTAGTGTCAAAAATGTCTGAAAGTTCTGAATTGACCAAAGTTAGTAATGAAATAACAAAATTCCATGGCTTACACTGAATGAAATAGTGCACAGTTTATGGAAATAACAATAACAATGAAGATTACAAGAAGAAAATTCTAACTGCTAAAGATTGATTGCATTGCTTTAAACTGAGATATTGCTTAATATCTTGAAGATTAATGTTAACTCGTTTCTTGAACTATATTGTCTTGCAGGTATTGATGAGGAGGAGACGCCAGGAACAGGAGAGACTGGCACTGCAAGCACAGAGGATATGCCACCACTTGAAGGCGATGAGGATGATGCTTCACGCATGGAGGAAGTGGATTGAACAATTTCTTTGTGTAATTTACCTGAAAAAATCGCAACTGTTGACAAACTTGCCCACTTCACAACTTTGTTGTGTCTGTTGCATCTCGAGATTCAGCTAGAAGATAGACTAATCCTTTTTTCCTTTTTTTAGCTGTTTCGTTAGTAGTGCACTATTGTTTTATCATCTGTAAATTTATCACGTGATATTTTTTTTTCAACAATCTCTTCTTCTTCATTTATTAATTTAAACCATAATAAATAAAAATGTTGAAGAGAGCTCTGCGTTTAATTTTTAGTTCACCTACCCATAAGACCAATTGAGCTTTGTGGTGTATCTGCTTCTGTCGTCTGTATGTAACATCAGCAAATGTATTTTACCTCCCAGCAGGCCATATTTTTGTATTCTATATTAATTGGACTTGAATATTCAAGATCTGACTGTTTCAATTACGAGCAAGATTCATGCATATTAACGAGGTGTTCTTGCACAAGATCTCAGATTGGTTGAGCTTGTTACCCCCCTGGAAGCCACATTTGAGTTTGATCAAAATTGGAATAAGTGCTTAACAAGCAGGATCAACACGTGTTAATGTGTGATCTTGCATTTGATTGGCTGAACTTGTTACCACTTGAGGCCATATTTCTGAGCCGATTATGATCAAGCTTGAAATCTAGCCTTTTGTGATCAAGGTCTCGCATGAGTTTGATAATGAGATCCACACCTACTGTTGAGGTGATCTTGCATGCAACTGGCCAGGATACTGTAGTATCATTTATTTTCGTGGGGCTCAATTTTCGTGGTTTTGCAAAAAAAAGACATTTTCATGGGTACTTAAATTCGTGGTTTTGCCTGTCAATGTTTGCATATTACTAAGTGTTTAATTTCGTGGTTTAACCTGTACAAATATCCAAAATAAAGAATAAAACTCTGCAGACGTAAACGGCGGTCACTTGAATGTTTATAACAATACTTTCACATATATAAGCACAAATCAAAAACCTGATAAGTTCAATACTGAGACCGTGTTTTTGTCCAAGTGAATAACATCAATGGAAGCCAACGCAGCCAACAGCACTAAAACAATACTACCGCCTCTATGATCACAAATACGCAGACTGCAACACTAAGTCGATCGGTTATTAAAGTAACCTGTATGATCTCTTAACTTGAACCACTATCCATAAAGGAACAAACCACGTGACCGGCTGACCTTTGCTCAATGCAATCAGAAGACAGTTGCAATTTGGGTATTATTTACCTGACAAGCATTTGTGTGTACATTGAGCCTTGTATGACACGATGTTGATACAGTGGCTTTGTCCGAAAATCAGCAAAGTGTGAGCTTTAATACTCTGCTGTAATTAGTGTATATACTTAGTGTTTTATTAATAATAGTGCTTCAAGCAATAGTTCTAGTATTTCACAGGCTTGTTGTTCTTTTGGATTAAAAATGCATGGCTAAAATGAAATGTGGTTTGAGGAGGATTTAAATTGTTCAACAACAGTTGTACTCGAGTGAAGGATCGATTTGAATAAGTATTTAATTTTCATATACTATTATTTTTTATTATTCTTTCTGTCATTTTCAACATTACTAGTGTTTGAATACCTTGTGCTTTTTCTTTTTTCTCTATCCTTATCTCGCATGTCGATTTAAGGCAGTGAGTGGAAATTACAGATATCGGATATCTTATTGACACGTGTGCATTGAATCAATATAAAATGCTTTATAATTCTTTTTTCAAAGGTTTAAAATAAAATAAACACGTAAAAGCTAATATTGTATTACCCAATTACAGTATTGACATTGATTTATTAAATACTAGTAGGTTCCTTAATATCTAGGAACGACACCTTAAGAAAATGAGTGTGGGGGGGGGGGGGTGCGTCATTATTATACGTGGCTAATTTTTCGTTGGGTATTTAAATTCGTGGTTCGGGGCAACAACGAAAACCACGAAAATTGATGATACTACAGTAGTTGCCACTCTAAAGACTATTTTTTATCAGATTTGGTAAATGGACTCTACTCATTAAGATCTCGTACAAGTGCAATTGTGAGCAAGATCCATGCATACTAGAGGTGATCAATCAATATGGGGTTTTCGCCATGACACTATAGGAATCCATTGAAATCCCGCTATAACGTGCTTTGTTATAGCATGATCATGGCATGGCTCTTAAAATTTTGCAACAATTTAATCTATTTCTACAAAGATTCAGTGCTGAAATAAATAAGTTTCGGTTGATAATTTTGCAAGATGTGTTGTATTCTTGAAGAAAAAACTTGTTTTTGAAAAGACGTTAGCTCCTTAATAAACTGACAATTGTTAGTCCAATTATTAATGAACCATCAACATTAGCCATTAAGACTTTGTTTGCCTTCAAAACATCCTCTAAAAAATTGTTGTTCAATCTAAGTTGCATGCATATAGCTTGTACTGCTGTGGACCATTGACTAGAACGGGACCAATTTTTAAGTTCAAGGATTGGAGGGATTTGCTATTGTAATCTGACGTACAACTTCGTTTTTCCTCTGTTGTAGTGCAAAGTCGTAGTTATAAATAAAATTTCAATTAATACAGGGTTTATTTTATTAATTTTTGTCCTGTCTTTTAGAGAATGACTTCTTGTGGAGATTGCTCTTTACTCGTGAAATCAAATGGTTTATTCACATACTTCATCCAGACAATCGTATAAGTGTTAATATAGAGTACATTATGAGGTCAATACCTTTTACTTCCTGTATGAATCCTCAGTTGAAGTATTTTTCAAGCCTAAATACAAATTTATTTTTAGAAACTCCCAGTGTCCAATAGAGACATTTTATTGCCAGTAAAAAAAAAAAAAATCAGACTCTTTGGACATTTACAGCAAATATGAATGTTTATTAAGTTGGTGTGAGTAATATCAACAAATCAAGTATTTGGATTCGAAAGGAATCTAGCAGATGAACTCGTGAAATTATGACGGCATATTTTTGATGGAATTACAATTATGGATACCATGAGCTTGGCTGGTGAGAACACTCAAGTTGACCGTTTTCTTAATGCACGTGCATGTATGTACCAAGGAATGGATCTCGGCCAGAAAAAAAAAAATTTTTTTAAAATTATTTCATTTAAAATGCATCAAGTTGGTAACTGTGTCGATGAAATCAGTAGTTTTGCGCTTGACACCCTCACCCCCCTTTCACTGGATATAGCTCAATACAGTACGTAGCATGATGGCACTTTGTGGACCCTGACAATCGTGTTATATAGCAGGGTTTCACTGTATGTACCTGGTTCTGAATGAAATTGGTGCTCATCTTCCCTCCAACATGATCACGTCTCTCGAGAGTACCGACAGCGACGGCGTTGTATACACTGCAGACTGCTCAGCCGGCCGACCGCCCAGCAAGACCGACCATGCCTGCTTTACACGGCGAATCTGCATTACAGTTGAAGCCGGCCGCGCCGGATCGGCATCCCACAGCCGCACCATGTTCCATGCTGGACATGATGAAACCGCCGTTGATTGCTTATCCAACATGGAAAATGATCACACACACTGATGATACGTAGTCATGACTAGCCTAGGGAATGTTGTACCCCTGGACTCTTTGCTATTCTCCATTTCTCTCTCATTTCTTAGCTTCTCTCCTTTCATCTTACAGTTACGAAAAATAATTGTCGAGAGCTATACATATTTTTTACTTTTGGTTGAAATATTGTACCAATACGTCTGTATTACATGTATGTATCATCTATCTTTGTATCGATAAAACCTTTAAAAAAAAAAAACTTTCACGACTGGCTGTTGCCAGGAATGCCCTGCGCGAAAAGGAGTTCAAAGTTTGAATCGTGGAGAGGATCGCAACAGCTAGAAGGCCGTCCACTTTTTGAAGGCATACGAGGGAAAATGGAGAGTTTACAATGACAGGTGTAACGTCGATAACGTCACACAACTCTCAGCCTCCATTTCCCAACTTGCTAACTTCTTTCTCTTTCTCTTCGAAGACAACAAGTTAGTTCCTATCATAATCAAGGGATCTCGTTCCATGACATCGTACACGTTAAGACATCATGGAAGGGACGATATTGGCCGCAAGAAGGACATTTCCAACTTGCTGTCCAATTTCGACATATCCAGACCACGCTCACTCACCTTCTTCCCAAAATGGAACATCTCATGGGTCTTGACGTGGCTGACCTAGTCTAAGTTCGAGTCCCTGTCTTCCACCTCGCTGAAGCAGTTATCATAGAAGACTTTCCTCCTAATAGCTCTAGCTTCAGCATGCAGGGTGATTGAGCTACATGCGCTCTCCGTGGCTCCGAACTACCTGCAGTTTTGTTTCGACGGCTCAGTCGTTCTAATGACGCAACCTGGTTTCATTTTAAGAACGGGTTGCCGTCACAAGGCAACCAACGAATATTCACCCTCTCTCCTCGATCGATCCGTCGAGAGAAGCGAAGCTGCAGGACCCCCTTACATGCCCTCATATACTATCTAAGGCGTACGGAAAATATCCGCAACGACCGTAAAAGACTTCTTACCGCTTAAGGCAAATAAGCAACACAACCTCACAAGCACTTTCCTCTTGGCTAAAGGGAGTTATTAAATCAGCGTACTCTGAACCTTCAAAAGATTAGGTACGACTAATGAAGATCTCAGCTCACAAAATACGAGCGATCTCAACGAACTTGGCTTCCGAACGTAATGTCCCTATTCGGGAAATAGTGGAGTCAGTTGACTGGCATGCTCAGTCTACTTTCTCCAGCTTCTATTTTTCGTGAAATGGCTTCGCAAAAGAGAAAGTTGAATCTCGTCGGGACCCTGGTAGCTGGACACAGTTACTATGCACCATTCATTAAAGCACAACTGCAAGTTCCATGCATGAATTTGTCACTCTCGCTGGATTCGTCTGGGAAACGTTTGAATGTAAGACAATAATCAGGTGCGGGATCCATCAGGGATCTCCTTCGCACTTATTTAAACACATTGTCTTCTATTGTGCTAAACTAACGTTAGGAGAAGTTCATCCTTTCAGGAGAGCGATCATGCTTCTACTGGGGAGAGGTTTAATGCTCAGCATTTTCATCTCCTCTTACATATTCTCCTAATATTAATGCGATCAGGTAATGTGTTTGACGGAGAAAGCAAATATTTTAGTAAATTATGTTTCTCAGATAATACTTACCTGATCACATTAGAAAACGTCCCTTCCACCCTTCACCGCAATGCGAGCATACTGTTAAAGGTTTCGCTCAGGTTAAAATTGATTACATTCGGGATACCGGTTGACACCTAGTTGGTATAAAGGAGAGTTAACCTGTAGGAGTTACTTCCCTTTATATATTATATAGACGGAAAGACGTTTTTTCGTTCGTCTTTCAGGAAGGACTCAATTGGAGGTAGCAGAGAGTAATTATAATGTTAATGTGATCAGGTAAGTATTATCGGAGAAACATAATCTTGACAGCTTCTGAGACCAGTGATCTTATATATCAGGTTCTAAACAAAGAATTTTGTACTGCACTCGTGATAAACATGTGTGAAAATATTTTTGTTACAAAATTTGGTGTGTTTGAGTTTCTCGAGAGCATCTGAGATGGTTTCAATACTCGGTAGTTTCTACACAAGAACTCGAATTGTCCGCCATCTGCAGTTACCGAACTTTGTGGATCGCTTGCACTTGGAGTACGAAAGAAGCCAATCGTTCTTGAGGTCCAACAATGGCGGCGCAAGGGGTTCGAGGCGCCTGTGTGCAATATTCTTTAGTGGCGTCCCTACCGAGGCGCCCGGGGGCAATGTTCTTAAGTAGCGTCCATACTTTGCTACAGTGAACAGTTTTTATGTCAGTTTCCAACTTTCCTCCTCCCCTTGCCCCCACCCCCTTTAATATAAGTTTTGTGAAGAATTGCCTCCATTACACTAAGGTGAAGGTGAAATACTATGCAAATTTCAGCTGCAAAAGAAAAACTCCCGGCGGCGCCCCCTTCGACTGGCGCCTGGGGGCAATTGCCCCCTCCCAACCCCTCCCTCGCGCCGCCACTGGGGTCCGAAGGTCAAAGATCAAGGTAAGTGTTACAGTAATATGAAAAATCGTTTCTGTGCAATAACTCCAGTTGTCCACCATCTTGTTACCTAACTTTATGGACTGCTTGCACTTTGGGTAAGGAAGAACCCTATTTTGGGGTCAAATCGTCAAGGTCATTGTCACTGGAAAAAAACGAAAAGTGGTTTCTGCACAAAAATTTCAG
This sequence comes from Margaritifera margaritifera, assembly GCA_029931535.1. Classification (NCBI taxonomy): domain Eukaryota; kingdom Metazoa; phylum Mollusca; class Bivalvia; order Unionida; family Margaritiferidae; genus Margaritifera; species Margaritifera margaritifera. Next base: position 8,236,469 of record JAQPZY010001691.1, read on the forward strand.
TTATCTACATAAAGGACTATTAAACATGGGGTGGGTGTATAATGTGCCGTTCGCAATACTCTTGTTATAACATGTCGTAAAATGGTTTGAAGTGGGCATGGTTGTCAGAGTAACATGTAGTTTTGACACAAAAAGCTATCTTTATGCTATCAGAAATATAAAAGTTGTAAATTTGGTAAATAAACAGACTAATTTTCTAAATATAATCACTCTTTGGGTTACATGTCTCTGGCAAATTTAAGAAAATGATCCTGCATCTTTTAATTGGCACCGCTGCTACTGTCTTAATGTAAAGAATAAAGATGATAAATGTTTCTTTTATGCTATCGAATCTGTTAAATACACCACGTGATTATGTAGTTACACCATCAAAATACGATTTAGATGCAATAATTTGTTTAATAGTTTCCAGTTGAAACTAGATGATAATGGAAAATTGAAAACGAGTTTAATATATCCGTAATTGTGTATGAAATATTGGAAGAGGGAGAGTGGTATGGAAAGAAACGACATTAAAGCGGTTAAAGTAAGATAGACTAAAAGTAAAACGCATTGATATGTTATTCATATCTGATTTATTGGATGTTACACAATTTCAATGCCACGGTCCTAATGATTACAAAGATCATCAAGATAACATTACGTTGCAATTGAAAGAATTTCAAACTTAGAGTAAGCTTATCAACGTGACATTAAAATAATTGATGATAACGTGATACCTACTTCATATGTTCGAAGGTCTCTTTGTTAAATGAGTCAGAAAAAATATAAAATTAATGTACTTCAAGAGGGGATGAAAATGTTCAAAATTCGTTGTCAAATTTAAGAGTTCTGATAATTTTAAAAGTTTCAAAACTTGTCAGAATTCGTTTGATCTATTAAGAAATGTGTTTGGTTTGGTTGGGATTAGGTAATTAAAGACTTTTGCTCACGTTTATTCCTATCCCTTATTTTTTGAATAAATACACAGAATGCGTCTGCGTCATAGGAACCAGATAGAGATGTCAGCGCAGATAGCTTAATACAATCTTTTGTATGTGTGTGGACACGAAAATCCAGCCATATGGATACAATTCGTGCCTTGTCCCTGAACAAATCTTAGTCCCCAAGGGGTATGATTTTGCTATCATGCTTATCAACATGGGAAAGATTATTTTCTCACCCACCACAAAGCATGTTGTTTCAATATGCAGTTTCCTATACAGATACAAAAGTTGCATCTCAAAAGACACTACGGTAATTTAGCTTGATGAAGTCGTGAAAGGAATGTCCATGACACGTGCTGTAATTTATATAATTTGGTACTTGAGCTTATCTCACCAAATTAGTTTTATGTGGTAGATATGGACCATAGCTGCCATTGGGACCACCTCGTAAATCGAAACAAAGATTGACCGAGAAGTTGCGAATGCATCAAACTGTTTTTTCATTCGCAACTTCTTGGTCAATCATACGGTCAATGCAATCGTCGAAATAGGCGAGGTGGTCCGAATAGATTACGGTTTCTTTTTATGCGAAGAAATTTCAGGCAAACAAAATGTACGATTTTTATGTAAATTACTACACCGACATACATCCGAGTCTTATTTTTGTTTCGCAGAAATAGCCGAGGTGGTCCGAGTTCGTTCGTATGCGACCTCATCAACCCCTTTGCTTAAACAGATTCTAACTCCGGGTAAATTTTAAAATAACTCGGTATGGTGTGTAAAGAAAGGTAGTATAACCCACCTACCCTCAACTAGAGAAAAGTATCAAAGATTTATTTTCTTCAGTACATAACGATATGCATTTTTACCTGATTGCACATTTGTGAGTTGGAGCTACCTCCAGGAACCAACCAATTTATTTCCTAGATCTCGGGTTCTTTGTTTTTGGTTCAAAACAGCTGCGATGGCTTAATTGTTTGTGTGCCGAACTCACGGCGGGTTTGTGCGTTCGAATCCTGTCCAGACCAGCAAGGGTTGGCTGCTATGATGTGTCTCTGGGCAAGGCACTTTACTCCCTTTGCCTTGGCACTAAAAAGTCTTTCATTTGCTGATGTGCCATTAAACACCAATGAAGGGATCAATCAACCATCTTTTCATTTAAATCACTCTATGACAAATTTATCATCAACAATTTTGAACATTCATACTTATTCGCTTTGTACGTTCATACATGTATGTGTATTGCTTTATCCTGTACTTTTATGTTCTTTTACACATACATCAAGTCATATATTTGACACCAACATGCATCTACACATTAAATGTGATAAGTACTGGACTTGAAGTGTCAAACATATAGTTGACCACCAATAATGCATTAAAAGTAGGTCACAGTGACATTCGATATTTTTGGTGACGTAGAAATTATTTCGATGCATAAGCATTTAAAATTTAGTGGGTGTACATCTAAAACAAAGTCGAAAACATAGTCCGATGAATGCACTGACATGATATAGTACTAAGTCTGCTCTTTCTCAAAGTAGGACAATACTTCTAGAAGATGCATCCACTTGTAAAGCTCCATAGATTAAATAATGTCTAACGCCACAAAATCTCGTAATGTTCATATCAATGAGAAGAAATAGACATAAATATCCTCAAGCACTATCCATTTTTTCCAAAGCAAAAATTGTGTGTGTGTGTGTGTGTGTGTGTGTTATAACTTATTTTTTAAACTTGTTTCAAATTAATTATTTTGCAACCGTAACAGCCAGTGAATAAAATAGTATATGCAATTCTGGGCATTTTTTAATTGGACAGCAATATTACCCAAATATTGCCCCCAAAAATTAGACTAGATCTTCTAGGCTTGAAATAAAACTGGCCAGCATTCTTAAGCATTTATAAATTGTAATGATTTTAAAGACTTAAATAAACTAGATTGGGAATTAAGGCCTCCTGGACCCCGTTGTTTGATTATAATTTGTATAAGTTCCTTTCTGAAAAAAACCCCACACGCACAAAGGGATAAAAAACATGAAACTGGTATATAGGTGTATTTAATACCACTTATCAGATTAATGATAACTGGATTTAAAAGCATAGACATTATAATATTTTACTGGGGAATACTTACCAGCGTACATGTAAAGCACATTCTATTGTTGTATGAATGATAGAAGGGAGATAGCCCAGGTTGCCATGTACAATATAAGCCTCTGCGGTTGTGGTCCTTACATCTAAACTTCCAGTTTGATTTAGGCCCAGTTTCCATTTAAAAAACAACACGTGAAAGGAATGTACACTTTTCTCAGAAAAGTTACTGAAGGTTTAATTTTGTACAAAAGCTCTTAACCCTGCCATCTAATGGACTCCTTTTAGAAATGGATTAAGTATCTCGGTGCTGAAAAATGTTGGATCTATAGCTGATGTGAGTGGATGAACCAAGGCACTGTACATAAAAGAGTGACTCACTATAGGTGTGACAAAGTTCCTAGCTTGAGAAGTTTAACCGCGACAACAATCAATGCAGTAATGTAGATATGGTGAAACTACATCGTCAGATGGTTGATAGTGGGCATTAATCATAGTGATGAACATATATTTGAAGAGTTAACTTAAAATAAACCACGAAAAGCACTCGCTTTCTCGTAGCATAATAGGTAAATTCGCGCCATGTGGGGTCATCAGTTTGGCAGTTCCTTCATCTCGGATATCATGGGGATCTATAGCTTGCTGCATAGTCCGCATCAACAAAGATGGCTGTCATAGTTTGGCAAATAGGCGCTCAAACTCGATACAAATTTTCACCCCCAAAAAAAAAAAATATATGAAAGATTTACTTAACTCCGAAATTGAAGAGCTAGACAATGGGAGTGCTCCAATGAACATGGGCAATTTACGTTTTGCAAAAACACATGTTAGCACATTTTTAAGAAGAATTTTCTTAATTCAAATTACAGTCAAGACATATATTAGATTGACCTTAGAAAGCCAACACAACAAAGTAAAAGGGCCAGGTGTTTGGAACTATTTTGTTAGTCTCTTAACATACCTTCGTGTCCGCCTAGCTGGTCGGCGTATGTATAATAAATCGGCAGTAGTAAATCGCCAGATAGCAAAGGCTGTTAACTTTTAGCGGCGATGGTGCAGAGTAATACACCTTCTTGAAATATCACTTGGTTTCAGTTGGGGTACTAGGTTTTCTATGACTGTGACCGCATTCCAAGGCTATTTTTAGGACATTAAAATACAAACTTGAAGTCAGACTTTTACCCTGGGTGATATAGCCCATATACAGGTATTATCTCCACGTCCCCGTTTGGTCAGCGGTTGTGGTGGGAAAGTTAACAGACTAGCGGGCATTAGTACTCAGTTTCAGAACCTAATATCGCATACGGTCCGACCAGTTGGGCCTAGACGGACTGTTTACCTTTGGCACTAAAGGGACTCTTGTGTGCCCGGGTACCTTGGTGTAGGCTGTCAGTTCATCTTCCAGGGATCTACGGTATTAAATTAAACTACATGGTTTCTAAGGGACCTACCATTTAATTGGGGGTGGAGCTGGGGAAGGCATCATTTCCTTCCGAGTCAGGATATTTTTTATTTTTATCTTAAGATAATTTTCTTTCAACTATTATGATGGATGTAATAAGTTCTTTTTTCTACAAATCAGAGCAAGAATTCAAGCTATTTGAGGACCGGATTTGTTTTACAAAACTTGTTTTTTTTTTAAATCACAGCCCCCCACCCCCACCACAACAACAACAAACGCTCCAAAAACTAAATGATCGGTCCCTAACTGTTGCTCGATTATGCCACTATTTGCTTTTTTGTAGTCATTTCATAGTTAATACTATTAGTAGATTTGTATTAGTTCCGCTGTTACTATGCTTCTGCATATTGATGTGCGGAGAGCATTAGCTGTTAACTGATCGACCGAATCATCTTCAGGGTGACCACGCAGATTTCGCTAAAAATCCTTACTCTTTAACCACAGTTAAGGAATACAATACAATAAGGAACCACTTAGGGCCTGACCATCTAATTTTCTGGAGCCGGGTGGTGGTGGTGGGTAATGGTGGAGCAGGGGTTCTGATTTTCTTTAGAACCAGGATATTTTTTCGTCTACCTCAAGATAATTTTTTTTTTTCAGCTAATATAATGGATATTTATTAGTTATTTTGTTCTAAAAAAATCAGAGCAAGAATTTTTTTTCTTCAAGCTTTTTTCTTCAAGCTATTTTGGGGCCGGACATTTTAAAAAAATCCCAGGTCACCCCAGCTTCCTTCTCCCACAACACACACACGCACCCTCCGAAAATTAAATGGTCGGTCCCTAAGAAAATAGGTAAAGTATCACAAAAATCGAGGTATCCAACAAGTTCATGGTATTCTTTAGCAAACCATCCCTCCAGTTAACATTAGTTTCAAATACCAGATACATTTTTTATAATAAAATAGAGGAGTAGATGCAGAAATTCAAAAGACATGATCTGTTTAACATTGGACACTTCGACCGTTACAAAAATCGATACATCTACAGCATCCGTCCGTATATCCGCAAGTATAACGAAAATTCAGTATAATTCAGCAATATCCATACATATTGTAAGCCTACATCTTAAGGTGTTCTGTTACATGTATGTTATAGTTTGAAAGTGTACTTTTCACGTCCAGGATAAGATTTTTGTTATAATTTGGATTGTATGGTTATGCATGTTTGGCATCCTAAACCGATTACCATATATATTTGCTCCCAGAGTTTCTACAATTAGGAGATCTCGAGATGATGAGGGTGTCATGACTGTCATCAACGAAAACACACCAACTTTAAACAAATTCAATCAAAAGTTGTGAATGTTTCTGTGATCGTATGGTATGAGGCTGTGAAATCGCAGTCAATTAGGACAACTCGATGAAAACTGCCAAAATCTGCTTTTCAACAAATGTTTTTTGAGATCTTTATAGCTAACCCTAAATTAAAATTTTCGAAATTAAAATGATGCTGGAGTTTTCACACACCATTAAGAGCATAGTCTTTCTCGATCAATTGCCATAACTGTCTAAAAAAAATGGACGTAATTTCCTAATTACTGGATTCATAAAATATATTGTTGGACTTATGTTCTGAAATACGGTACAAGGTCAGTCTGATTAAAATCAAGGTCTATTTATAATAAGTACATTTGACAAGCACCGATAAAGGTTCATGTTCTGTTGACCTTTGGAATTCCCGGTCCACTTATATTTAGTAACTTATCAGATAAAGCCTTGCCTGTAGTGAGAGAGAGAGAGAGAGAGAGAGAGAGAGAGAGAGAGAGAGAGAGAGAGAGAGAGAGAGAGAGTGAGAGTTATCGTTAGAAACGTTATGTTCCGAATGACGTTTTTCACTTTCATAGATTCTGTATTATGTAATCAGTCATTGATACCTTTGTTTGATTCTTTTCTTGTAAGCCTACCGAGTTCTTTTTCTTATCATTGTAATGTAAATTTGAGTGTGAAAGTGAATAATTACTTTTATAATTATAATACTTCTGATAAATAAAGCACCCCGTCAGTCAGAGAGAATTTCGATTAAATACTTAGAAAAAAAAATGCTCGATATTAATGTAAATCATAAAACTATTAATTAATCGATTAATGAATTCTCAGATGTAATTAGTTCGGTATCAAATGGTCTACTTCGAAAACCCCAAATGCCTCAACATATGCATCAGTATAGATATTCGATTTTGAGTCCATATTGGTTTGATGTTGAATGTAGAAGTAAATTAAGGGAATTTTTGTTTCTCTCTGAAACTACTCTTTTGTACTTTATGAAACTTTCAATACCTAATGTTGTTGTTCGTCTTTCGAGTTTCGAAAATGACGATGACATCACTAACTGGTTTGGTTTCTGGGAGTACGTGAGTTGCTGATCAGGCCTATTTGTACTATGAACTATCTGTGGCACACTTAACAGGAAATGCCGCTTGTGTTTGTTTGATCAATAGAGGAAGTGCTGCAGTTTTGAGATTTACGCTCTTCACTGCAGAGGCAGTTCTCCTCCGTTCAAAGTTTGTAGCTCCGGTATGGATGAGACTCCGCCAGGTGGAGCGATCCTGTGTGAGATCTTCCCAAGACTCAGGGTCAATTTTGAAGTGTTTCAAGGATGACTTGAAGGAATCTTTGAAGCGTTTCTTCTGACTACCCTGAGATCGCTTTCCCTCCTTCAGCTCGCCGTAGAAGCTCTCCTTTGGTAGTCACTCTTCTGACATCCTGGTGAGGTGCCTGCCCATCTCATCTGTGAGTTCATCAGCAGAGTGGTGGATGCTTGGAATGCCTGCCCTTGTGAGAACCTCAGTGTCTGGGACCCTGTCCTGCAATCTTATCCTCATCAGCTTCCTCGGGCAGCCCATGTGAAAATGGTTCAACTTCTTGACATGACGTCTGTGCACCTTCCAGATTTCGCAAGCATACAGCAGGGTCGGCAACACAATGGCTTTGTAAACCTTACGTTTTGTTTTTAGACTGATGCCTCTGCGCTCCCACACATGTGCACGTAGTCTGCCAAAGACCACACTTGCTTTAGCAATTCTGGTGTTGGTTTCATTATGGATTTGGACTGCACGTGACAGTGTGCTGCCAAGATAAGTGAAGTTATCCACTGCCACGAGGGTTGGACCATTCACTGTGATGGCAGGCTCTAATTAAGGTTTTCCTGATGCAGGTTGGTGCATCATCTCTGTCTTCTAGATACTGATTCTGAAACTGAAAATTGTCACAAGCTGAAGAGAAATGGTCCATACTGTGTTGCATGTCAGACTCAAATTTGGCATTCAGGAAACATTCGTCAGCAAATAGGAGATCACGAACAGTCACTTCCTGTAACTTTGTAAGTAGTCTTCTCAGATTGAACAGCTTGCCGTTTGACAGGTATCAGATGTCGATCCAGTGTCATAGTCACGGAAGGCATCAGTTAGCATGGCATAGAACATCATACCGGAGAGAGTTGGGGCCAACACACAGCCTTGCTTGACTCCACTGGTGACTGGGAATTGTTCAGATGACCCACAGTTGTCCACGGCACGAGCGAGCATGCCGTCATGGAATTGCCGAATCATCACGATGAATTTCTCTGGGCAACCAAATTTTGCCATGATATTCCAAAAGCCTCCACATCTGACTGTATCAAAGGCTTTTGACAGGTCGATGAATGTCGTGTATAGATTAGAGTTATGTTCCTGGCATTTCTCCTGGACTTGACTCGCTGCAAAAAAAACATGTATGGGGTCCCTCGTCCTTTCCTGAAGCCACACTGACTCTCTGGCAGGAGCCCTTGATCGATGTGATGCACAAGACGATTCGGCAGAATTCTGGCAAAGATTTTGTTAGCTATTGACTGCAAGGAGATGCCCCGATGGTTGTCGCTGGATTGTCTGTTGCCATTCCGCTTGTACAGGTGGACGATGGATGCATCCTTGTACTCCTGGGGTATAGTTCCCCGAGTTCGCATTGACTGGAAGAGTTCAGTCAGTTTCTGTGTCAGGTGCGAACCTCCGGCTTTGTAGACTTTTGCTGGTATAGCATCTGCTCCAGGTGCTTTGCCATTTGACAGCAGGTTGATTGCTTTCTCAGTTTCAGTCAGCTCTGGAGGATCAGCAAGTGATATGTTGATTTCCACATGGGACAGTGGATCAAGTGCCTTCTCACTATAGATGACTGTTGATTGAGGATGTTGTTGAAGTGTTCTGCCCATCTTTGAAGTATCTTTTCTTTTTCAGTGAGCAGCTTGGCGCTGTCAGCACTAAGTATTGGAGATGTTCCTGGTGACTCTGGCCCGTAGGTTGTCTTCAAAGCATCATAGAAGTTCTTCGTGCTATTCCTTTCTGCGTAGGACTCAATCTCATCTGCCTTATTGCTCAGCCATGAGTCATGCAACTCTATTGAATCTTACCAGTTCTCTACCAACTAGAGCTGATCTGGTGGTGGTGGTGGGGGGGGAATAGAGTCATGACTTGCGCGTGAGTTGGATTTAAGTGAGGGAAAGTTGCGCAGAGTCGCCCTCACTCTCTCGTCCAGGCCTGTCTGAATCCAGTGGCACGACAATGTCGAGACGTCTGGAGATAAGTACGGATGTAGTGGATGGCCATCAGTTCCTACTGCACCTCAGATTATGCCCTGCGCTACCCACACAGCTCTTGCCATCTGCCTTCACAGCAGGGGAATGAGCAAATCTGCTCGGCAGCCTAATCCACCAGAAGGGACTTTCCAAAGGAAGCCAGGTGCACTCTGGATCAACAGTCACACGAAGTACCGTCTACTGTTACTTACGGTAGCAGGCGATGCCTGACCTGACACAATAGCTAATGTTGAGGGAGTGGTGACTGATCTTTTTCATTAATGTGGGGTCCTTTTTTTTGTAGGATGGGGTTGATGGAGGATAAAGCAACCACCAATTTCTGCATATTTTGTTACATTTTATTGTAAATTTGTATGAATTATGCTTTTATGTTTGGATTTTTGTATATGTACACAGTTCACATTCTTTCTAAACCATTATAACCCCATATTCGTGCCCCTGGGCTATGTCCCATAGTGTCTTCCTGCCCCTGGGGACAAAAAATTGGGGTCATAACAAGAAAATCATCGAGATATCCACCACATAACTATATATACACTTTCTCAGCATGCGAAGGCCAATGTATGTATGCATGAAGTCTGCACATGCCACTGGGTCTCTTACTGTCTTCTTGGAACCGGCTTCTGGGTCATGACTTTCAAACAATTGATTGACAGTCCCACGCTAAATTTAATGGGCATTTAAGGGGGCAACGGTAAATTGATAGGCAGAGGTCTAACAAGGGTATACATAACTTTCGGCGGAACCATAGTATTTATTTAGTTATTAAAAACGCCTGCATAAAGAATTCCTATGAAACTTGCAACGTTGGATATGAGTAACGATTTAAAGTGTAATTTGATAGAACGTGCGATAGTCATTTTAGATTTCTTTATGGTAAAAAGTAAGGAAAAGAATTGACACGAAGTTTTAAAAGATAAACATCATAATTTCATGAATCAACGAAGACAGGAAGAAAATAGTCTTCTCACAGACAACAAATACAGCAACTGCATCCAATTTTAGGCAATCTTTGTCATTAAAACAGTTCTATTCTTTGACGGTATAGGGAAGATGATTTCACAAGATTTTAGTTACTGTTTTACGGGCTGAACTTGATAGCGCAACTGAAGTGCATCCGAAGTAATTGGAGAAGATGACTACCTTGCGACAAGCCCGTATTGCTGTACCCATTGCCCCACTTGTATGGATTCGAGAATTTAATCTGCCAGGTAGAAAGCTTAGATATCGAAGTTTGTGAGGAAGAATGCCAAGCAAAGAATAACTTGCCATATGACGAGAATTGACACAAGTTGTGCCTGATTCTGATGGACGAGTAAGACTGGAATCAGCCAGTAGATCTGTATGAAGCTGATTCTTTTTCTTTATATGTCAGTTGTGCAGATGGGAAAATGTACAACATATTAAAAACGGAACGCTAACACGAACAAAATGAATTATGGGATGAGGAAGTTCTCATTCTCGATAGATAAAGCAGTAAAGAATAATGATAACAAAATCTCAGTCTAATAAGGTCTTTTCAATGTTATATAATTGTAGTGTCAAAAATGTCTGAAAGTTCTGAATTGACCAAAGTTAGTAATGAAATAACAAAATTCCATGGCTTACACTGAATGAAATAGTGCACAGTTTATGGAAATAACAATAACAATGAAGATTACAAGAAGAAAATTCTAACTGCTAAAGATTGATTGCATTGCTTTAAACTGAGATATTGCTTAATATCTTGAAGATTAATGTTAACTCGTTTCTTGAACTATATTGTCTTGCAGGTATTGATGAGGAGGAGACGCCAGGAACAGGAGAGACTGGCACTGCAAGCACAGAGGATATGCCACCACTTGAAGGCGATGAGGATGATGCTTCACGCATGGAGGAAGTGGATTGAACAATTTCTTTGTGTAATAAAAACCTGAAAAAATCGCAACTGTTGACAAACTTGCCAACTTCACAACTTTGTTGTGTCTGTTGCATCTCGAGATTCAGCTAGAAGATAGACTAATCCTTTTTTCCTTTTTTTAGCTGTTTCGTTAGTAGTGCACTATTGTTTTATCATCTGTAAATTTATCACGTGATATTTTTTTTTCAACAATCTCTTCTTCTTCATTTATTAATTTAAACCATAATAAATAAAAATGTTGAAGAGAGCTCTGCGTTTAATTTTTAGTTCCCCTACCCATAAGACCAATTGAGCTTTGTGGTGTATCTGCTTCTGTCGTCTGTATGTAACATCAGCAAATGTATTTTACCTCCCAGCAGGCCATATTTTTGTATTCTATATTAATTGGACTTGAATATTCAAGATCTGACTGTTTCAATTACGAGCAAGATTCATGCATATTAACGAGGTGTTCTTGCACAAGATCTCAGATTGGTTGAGCTTGTTACCCCCCTGGAAGCCACATTTGAGTTTGATCAAAATTGGAATAAGTGCTTAACAAGCAGGATCAACACGTGTTAATGTGTGATCTTGCATTTGATTGGCTGAACTTGTTACCACTTGAGGCCATATTTCTGAGCCGATTATGATCAAGCTTGAAATCTAGCCTTTTGTGATCAAGGTCTCGCATGAGTTTGATAATGAGATCCACACCTACTGTTGAGGTGATCTTGCATGCAACTGGCCAGGATACTGTAGTATCATTTATTTTCGTGGGGCTCAATTTTCGTGGTTTTGCAAAAAAAAGACATTTTCATGGGTACTTAAATTCGTGGTTTTGCCTGTCAATGTTTGCATATTACGAAGTGTTTAATTTCGTGGTTTAACCTGTACAAATATCCAAAATAAAGAATAAAACTCTGCAGACGTAAACGGCGGTCACTTGAATGTTTATAACAATACTTTCACATATATAAGCACAAATCAAAAACCTGATAAGTTCAATACTGAGACCGTGTTTTTGTCCAAGTGAATAACATCAATGGAAGCCAACGCAGCCAACAGCACTAAAACAATACTACCGCCTCTATGATCACAAATACGCAGACTGCAACACTAAGTCGATCGGTTATTAAAGTAACCTGTATGATCTCTTAACTTGAACCACTATCCATAAAGGAACAAACCACGTGACCGGCTGACCTTTGCTCAATGCAATCAGCAGACAGTTGCAATTTGGGTATTATTTACCTGACAAGCATTTGTGTGTACATTGAGCCTTGTATGACACGATGTTGATACAGTGGCTTTGTCCGAAAATCAGCAAAGTGTGAGCTTTAATACTCTGCTGTAATTAGTGTATATACTTAGTGTTTTATTAATAATAGTGCTTCAAGCAATAGTTCTAATATTTCACAGGCTTGTTGTTCTTTTGGATTAAAAATGCATGGCTAAAATGAAATGTGGTTTGAGGAGGATTTAAATTGTTCAACAACAGTTGTACTCGAGTGAAGGATCGATTTGAATAAGTATTTAATTTTCATATACTATTATTTTTTATTATTCTTTCTGTCATTTTCAACATTACTAGTGTTTGAATACCTTGTGCTTTTTCTTTTTTCTCTATCCTTATCTCGCATATCGATTTAAGGCAGTGAGTGGAAATTACAGATATCGGATATCTTATTGACACGTGTGCATTGAATCAATATAAAATGCTTTATAATTCTTTTTTCAAAGGTTTAAAATAAAATAAACACGTAAAAGCTAATATTTTATTACCCAATTACAGTATTGACATTGATTTATTAAATACTAGTAGGTTCCTTAATATCTAGGAACGACACCTTAAGAAAATGAGTGTGGGGGGGTGCGTCATTATTATACGTGGCTAATTTTTCGTTGGGTATTTAAATTCGTGGTTCGGGGCAACAACGAAAACCGCGAAAATTGATGATACTACAGTAGTTGCCACTCTAAAGACTATTTTTTATCAGATTTGGTAAATGGACTCTACTCATTAAGATCTCGTACAAGTGCAATTGTGAGCAAGATCCATGCATACTAGAGGTGATCAATCAATATGGGGTTTTCGCCATGACACTATAGGAATCCATTGAAATCCCGCTATAACGTGCTTTGTTATAGCATGATCATGGCATGGCTCTTAAAATTTTGCAACAATTTAATCTATTTCTACAAAGATTCAGTGCTGAAATAAATAAGTTTCGGTTGATAATTTTGCAAGATGTGTTGTATTCTTGAAGAAAAAACTTGTTTTTGAAAAGACGTTAGCTCCTTAATAAACTGACAATTGTTAGTCCAATTATTAATGAACCATCAACATTAGCCATTAAGACTTTGTTTGCCTTCAAAACATCCTCTAAAAAATTGTTGTTCAATCTAAGTTGCATGCATATAGCTTGTACTGCTGTGGACCATTGACTAGAACGGGACCAATTTTTAAGTTCAAGGATTGGAGGGATTTGCTATTGTAATCTGACGTACAACTTCGTTTTTCCTCTGTTGTAGTGCAAAGTCGTAGTTATAAATAAAATTTCAATTAATACAGGGTTTATTTTATTAATTTTTGTCCTGTCTTTTAGAGAATGACTTCTTGTGGAGATTGCTCTTTACTCGTGAAATCAAATGGTTTATTCACATACTTCATCCAGACAATCGTATAAGTGTTAATATAGAGTACATTATGAGGTCAATACCTTTTACTTCCTGTATGAATCCTCAGTTGAAGTATTTTTCAAGCCTAAATACAAATTTATTTTTAGAAACTCCCAGTGTCCAATAGAGACATTTTATTGCCAGTAAAAAAAAAAAAAATCAGACTCTTTGGACATTTACAGCAAATATGAATGTTTATTAAGTTGGTGTGAGTAATATCAACAAATCAAGTATTTGGATTCGAAAGGAATCTAGCAGATGAACTCGTGAAATTATGACGGCATATTTTTGATGGAATTACAATTATGGATACCATGAGCTTGGCTGGTGAGAACACTCAAGTTGACCGTTTTCTTAATGCACGTGCATGTATGTACCAAGGAATGGATCTCGGCCAGAAAAAAAAAAAATTTTTTTTAAATTATTTCATTTAAAATGCATCAAGTTGGTAACTGTGTCGATGAAATCAGTAGTTTTGCGCTTGACACCCTCACCCCCCTTTCACTGGATATAGCTCAATACAGTACGTAGCATGATGGCACTTTGTGGACCCTGACAATCGTGTTATATAGCAGGGTTTCACTGTATGTACCTGGTTCTGAATGAAATTGGTGCTCATCTTCCCTCCAACATGATCACGTCTCTCGAGAGTACCGACAGCGACGGCGTTGTATACACTGCAGACTGCTCAGCCGGCCGACCGCCCAGCAAGACCGACCATGCCTGCTTTACACGGCGAATCTGCATTACAGTTGAAGCCGGCCGCGCCGGATCGGCATCCCACAGCCGCACCATGTTCCATGCTGGACATGATGAAACCGCCGTTGATTGCTTATCCAACATGGAAAATGATCACACACACTGATGATACGTAGTCATGACTAGCCTAGGGAATGTTGTACCCCTGGACTCTTTGCTATTCTCCATTTCTCTCTCATTTCTTAGCTTCTCTCCTTTCATCTTACAGTTACGAAAAATAATTGTCGAGAGCTATACATATTTTTTACTTTTGGTTGAAATATTGTACCAATACGTCTGTATTACATGTATGTATCATCTATCTTTGTATCGATAAAACCTTTAAAAAAAAAAAACTTTCACGACTGGCTGTTGCCAGGAATGCCCTGCGCGAAAAGGAGTTCAAAGTTTGAATCGTGGAGAGGATCGCAACAGCTAGAAGGCCGTCCACTTTTTGAAGGCATACGAGGGAAAATGGAGAGTTTACAATGACAGGTGTAACGTCGATAACGTCACACAACTCTCAGCCTCCATTTCCCAACTTGCTAACTTCTTTCTCTTTCTCTTCGAAGACAACAAGTTAGTTCCTATCATAATCAAGGGATCTCGTTCCATGACATCGTACACGTTAAGACATCATGGAAGGGACGATATTGGCCGCAAGAAGGACATTTCCAACTTGCTGTCCAATTTCGACATATCCAGACCACGCTCACTCACCTTCTTCCCAAAATGGAACATCTCATGGGTCTTGACGTGGCTGACCTAGTCTAAGTTCGAGTCCCTGTCTTCCACCTCGCTGAAGCAGTTATCATAGAAGACTTTCCTCCTAATAGCTCTAGCTTCAGCATGCAGGGTGATTGAGCTACATGCGCTCTCCGTGGCTCCGAACTACCTGCAGTTTTGTTTCGACGGCTCAGTCGTTCTAATGACGCAACCTGGTTTCATTTTTAAGAACGGGTTGCCGTCACAAGGCAACCAACGAATATTCACCCTCTCTCCTCGATCGATCCGTCGAGAGAAGCGAAGCTGCAGGACCCCCTTACATGCCCTCATATACTATCTAAGGCGTACGGAAAATATCCGCAACGACCGTAAAAGACTTCTTACCGCTTAAGGCAAATAAGCAACACAACCTCACAAGCACTTTCCTCTTGGCTAAAGGGAGTTATTAAATCAGCGTACTCTGAACCTTCAAAAGATTAGGTACGACTAATGAAGATCTCAGCTCACAAAATACGAGCGATCTCAACGAACTTGGCTTCCGAACGTAATGTCCCTATTCGGGAAATAGTGGAGTCAGTTGACTGGCATGCTCAGTCTACTTTCTCCAGCTTCTATTTTTCGTGAAATGGCTTCGCAAAAGAGAAAGTTGAATCTCGTCGGGACCCTGGTAGCTGGACACAGTTACTATGCACCATTCATTAAAGCACAACTGCAAGTTCCATGCATGAATTTGTCACTCTCGCTGGATTCGTCTGGGAAACGTTTGAATGTAAGACAATAATCAGGTGCGGGATCCATCAGGGATCTCCTTCGCACTTATTTAAACACATTGTCTTCTATTGTGCTAAACTAACGTTAGGAGAAGTTCATCCTTTCAGGAGAGCGATCATGCTTCTACTGGGGAGAGGTTTAATGCTCAGCATTTTCATCTCCTCTTACATATTCTCCTAATATTAATGCGATCAGGTAATGTGTTTGACGGAGAAAGCAAATATTTTAGTAAATTATGTTTCTCAGATAATACTTACCTGATCACATTAGAAAACGTCCCTTCCACCCTTCACCGCAATGCGAGCATACTGTTAAAGGTTTCGCTCAGGTTAAAATTGATTACATTCGGGATACCGGTTGACACCTAGTTGGTATAAAGGAGAGTTAACCTGTAGGAGTTACTTCCCTTTATATATTATATAGACGGAAAGACGTTTTTTCGTTCGTCTTTCAGGAAGGACTCAATTGGAGGTAGCAGAGAGTAATTATAATGTTAATGTGATCAGGTAAGTATTATCGGAGAAACATAATCTTGACAGCTTCTGAGACCAGTGATCTTATATATCAGGTTCTAAACAAAGAATTTTGTACTGCACTCGTGATAAACATGTGTGAAAATATTTTTGTTACAAAATTTGGTGTGTTTGAGTTTCTCGAGAGCATCTGAGATGGTTTCAATACTCGGTAGTTTCTACACAAGAACTCGAATTGTCCGCCATCTGCAGTTACCGAACTTTGTGGATCGCTTGCACTTGGAGTACGAAAGAAGCCAATCGTTCTTGAGGTCCAACAATGGCGGCGCAAGGGGTTCGAGGCGCCTGTGTGCAATATTCTTTAGTGGCGTCCCTACCGAGGCGCCCGGGGGCAATGTTCTTAAGTAGCGTCCATACTTTGCTACAGTGAACAGTTTTTATGTCAGTTTCCAACTTTCCTCCTCCCCTTGCCCCCACCCCCTTTAATATAAGTTTTGTGAAGAATTGCCTCCATTACACTAAGGTGAAGGTGAAATACTATGCAAATTTCAGCTGCAAAAGAAAAACTCCCGGCGGCGCCCCCTTCGACTGGCGCCTGGGGGCAATTGCCCCCTCCCAACCCCTCCCTCGCGCCGCCACTGGGGTCCGAAGGTCAAAGATCAAGGTAAGTGTTACAGTAATATGAAAAATCGTTTCTGTGCAATAACTCCAGTTGTCCACCATCTTGTTACCTAACTTTATGGACTGCTTGCACTTTGGGTAAGGAAGAACCCTATTTTGGGGTCAAATCGTCAAGGTCATTGTCACTGAAAAAAAACGAAAAGTGGTTTCTGCACAAAAATTTCAGTTATCTACATAAAGGACTATTAAACATGGGGTGGGTGTATAATGTGCCGTTCGCAATACTCTTGTTATAACATGTCGTAAAATGGTTTGAAGTGGGCATGGTTGTCAGAGTAACATGTAGTTTTGACACAAAAAGCTATCTTTATGCTATCAGAAATATAAAAGTTGTAAATTTGGTAAATAAACAGACTAATTTTCTAAATATAATCACTCTTTGGGTTACATGTCTCTGGCAAATTTAAGAAAATGATCCTGCATCTTTTAATTGGCACCGCTGCTACTGTCTTAATGTAAAGAATAAAGATGATAAATGTTTCTTTTATGCTATCGAATCTGTTAAATACACCACGTGATTATGTAGTTACACCATCAAAATGCGATTTAGATGCAATAATTTGTTTAATAGTTTCCAGTTGAAACTAGATGATAATGGAAAATTGAAAACGAGTTTAATATATCCGTAATTGTGTATGAAATATTGGAAGAGGGAGAGTGGTATGGAAAGAAACGACATTAAAGCGGTTAAAGTAACATAGACTAAAAGTAAAACGCATTGATATGTTATTCATATCTGATTTATTGGATGTTACACAATTTCAATGCCACGGTCCTAATGATTACAAAGATCATCAAGATAACATTACGTTGCAATTGAAAGAATTTCAAACTTAGAGTAAGCTTATCAACGTGACATTAAAATAATTGATGATAACGTGATACCTACTTCATATGTTCGAAGGTCTCTTTGTTAAATGAGTCAGAAAAAATATAAAATTAATGTACTTCAAGAGGGGATGAAAATGTTCAAAATTCGTTGTCAAATTTAAGAGTTCTGATAATTTTAAAAGTTTCAAAACTTGTCAGAATTCGTTTGATCTATTAAGAAATGTGTTTGGTTTGGTTGGGATTAGGTAATTAAAGACTTTTGCTCACGTTTATTCCTATCCCTTATTTTTTGAATAAATACACAGAATGCGTCTGCGTCATAGGAACCAGATAGAGATGTCAGCGCAGATAGCTTAATACAATCTTTTGTATGTGTGTGGACACGAAAATCCAGCCATATGGATACAATTCGTGCCTTGTCCCTGAACAAATCTTAGTCCCCAAGGGGTATGATTTTGCTATCATGCTTATCAACATGGGAAAGATTATTTTCTCACCCACCACAAAGCATGTTGTTTCAATATGCAGTTTCCTATACAGATACAAAAGTTGCATCTCAAAAGACACTACGGTAATTTAGCTTGATGAAGTCGTGAAAGGAATGTCCATGACACGTGCTGTAATTTATATAATTTGGTACTTGAGCTTATCTCACCAAATTAGTTTTATGTGGTAGATATGGACCATAGCTGCCATTGGGACCACCTCGTAAATCGAAACAAAGATTGACCGAGAAGTTGCGAATGCATCAAACTGTTTTTTCATTCGCAACTTCTTGGTCAATCATACGGTCAATGCAATCGTCGAAATAGGCGAGGTGGTCCGAATAGATTACGGTTTCTTTTTATGCGAAGAAATTTCAGGCAAACAAAATGTACGATTTTTATGTAAATTACTACACCGACATACATCCGAGTCTTATTTTTGTTTCGCAGAAATAGCCGAGGTGGTCCGAGTTCGTTCGTATGCGACCTCATCAACCCCTTTGCTTAAACAGATTCTAACTCCGGGTAAATTTTAAAATAACTCGGTATGGTGTGTAAAGAAAGGTAGTATAACCCACCTACCCTCAACTAGAGAAAAGTATCAAAGATTTATTTTCTTCAGTACATAACGATATGCATTTTTACCTGATTGCACATTTGTGAGTTGGAGCTACCTCCAGGAACCAACCAATTTATTTCCTAGATCTCGGGTTCTTTGTTTTTGGTTCAAAACAGCTGCGATGGCTTAATTGTTTGTGTGCCGAACTCACGGCGGGTTTGTGCGTTCGAATCCTGTCCAGACCAGCAAGGGTTGGCTGCTATGATGTGTCTCTGGGCAAGGCACTTTACTCCCTTTGCCTTGGCACTAAAAAGTCTTTCATTTGCTGATGTGCCATTAAACACCAATGAAGGGATCAATCAACCATCTTTTCATTTAAATCACTCTATGACAAATTTATCATCAACAATTTTGAACATTCATACTTATTCGCTTTGTACGTTCATACATGTATGTGTATTGCTTTATCCTGTACTTTTATGTTCTTTTACACATACATCAAGTCATATATTTGACACCAACATGCATCTACACATTAAATGTGATAAGTACTGGACTTGAAGTGTCAAACATATAGTTGACCACCAATAATGCATTAAAAGTAGGTCACAGTGACATTCGATATTTTTGGTGACGTAGAAATTATTTCGATGCATAAGCATTTAAAATTTAGTGGGTGTACATCTAAAACAAAGTCGAAAACATAGTCCGATGAATGCACTGACATGATATAGTACTAAGTCTGCTCTTTCTCAAAGTAGGACAATACTTCTAGAAGATGCATCCACTTGTAAAGCTCCATAGATTAAATAATGTCTAACGCCACAAAATCTCGTAATGTTCATATCAATGAGAAGAAATAGACATAAATATCCTCAAGCACTATCCATTTTTTCCAAAGCAAAAATTGTGTGTGTGTGTGTGTGTGTGTGTGTGTGTTATAACTTATTTTTTAAACTTGTTTCAAATTAATTATTTTGCAACCGTAACAGCCAGTGAATAAAATAGTATATGCAATTCTGGGCATTTTTTAATTGGACAGCAATATTATCCAAATATTGCCCCCAAAAATTAGACTAGATCTTCTAGGCTTGAAATAAAACTGGCCAGCATTCTTAAGCATTTATAAATTGTAATGATTTTAAAGACTTAAATAAACTAGATTGGGAATTAAGGCCTCCTGGACCCCGTTGTTTGATTATAATTTGTATAAGTTCCTTTCTGAAAAAAACCCCACACGCACAAAGGGATAAAAAACATGAAACTGGTGTATAGGTATATTTAATACCACTTATCAGATTAATGATAACTGGATTTAAAAGCATAGACATTATAATATTTTACTGGGGAATACTTACCAGCGTACATGTAAAGCACATTCTATTGTTGTATGAATGATAGAAGGGAGATAGCCCAGGTTGCCATGTACAATATAAGCCTCTGCGGTTGTGGTCCTTACATCTAAACTTCCAGTTTGATTTAGGCCCAGTTTCCATTTAAAATACAACACGTGAAAGGAATGTACACTTTTCTCAGAAAAGTTACTGAAGGTTTAATTTTGTACAAAAGCTCTTAACCCTGCCATCTAATGGACTCCTTTTAGAAATGGATTAAGTATCTCGGTGCTGAAAAATGTTGGATCTATAGCTGATGTGAGTGGATGAACCAAGGCACTGTACATAAAAGAGTGACTCACTATAGGTGTGACAAAGTTTCTAGCTTGAGAAGTTTAACCGCGACAACAATCAATGCAGTAATGTAGATATGGTGAAACTACATCGTCAGATGGTTGATAGTGGGCATTAATCATAGTGATGAACATATATTTGAAGAGTTAACTTAAAATAAACCACGAAAAGCACTCGCTTTCTCGTAGCATAATAGGTAAATTCGCGCCATGTGGGGTCATCAGTTTGGCAGTTCCTTCATCTCGGATATCATGGGGATCTATAGCTTGCTGTATAGTCCGCATCAACAAAGATGGCTGTCATAGTTTGGCAAATAGGCGCTCAAACTCGATACAAATTTTCACCCCCAAAAAAAATAAATATATGAAAGATTTACTTAACTCCGAAATTGAAGAGCTAGACAATGGGAGTGCTCCAATGAACATGGGCAATTTACGTTTTGCAAAAACACATGTTAGCACATTTTTAAGAAGAATTTTCTTAATTCAAATTACAGTCAAGACATATATTAGATTGACCTTAGAAAGCCAACACAACAAAGTAAAAGGGCCAGGTGTTTGGAACTATTTTGTTAGTCTCTTAACATACCTTCGTGTCCGCCTAGCTGGTCGGCGTATGTATAATAAATCGGCAGTAGTAAATCGCCAGATAGCAAAGGCTGTTAACTTTTAGCGGCGATGGTGCAGAGTAATACACCTTCTTGAAATATCACTTGGTTTCAGTTGGGGTACTAGGTTTTCTATGACTGTGACCGCATTCCAAGGCTATTTTTAGGACATTAAAATACAAACTTGAAGTCAGACTTTTACCCTGGGTGATATAGCCCATATACAGGTATTATCTCCACGTCCCCGTTTGGTCAGCGGTTGTGGTGGGAAAGTTAACAGACTAGCGGGCATTAGTACTCAGTTTCAGAACCTAATATCGCATACGGTCCGACCAGTTGGGCCTAGACGGACTGTTTACCTTTGGCACTAAAGGGACTCTTGTGTGCCCGGGTACCTTGGTGTAGGCTGTCAGTTCATCTTCCAGGGATCTACGGTATTAAATTAAACTACATGGTTTCTAAGGGACCTACCATTTAATTGGGGGTGGAGCTGGGGAAGGCATCATTTCCTTCCGAGTCAGGATATTTTTTATTTTTATCTTAAGATAATTTTCTTTCAACTATTATGATGGATGTAATAAGTTCTTTTTTCTACAAATCAGAGCAAGAATTCAAGCTATTTGAGGACCGGATTTGTTTTACAAAACTTGTTTTTTTTTTAAATCACAGCCCCCACCCCCACCACAACAACAACAAACGCTCCAAAAACTAAATGATCGGTCCCTAACTGTTGCTCGATTATGCCACTATTTGCTTTTTTGTAGTCATTTCATAGTTAATACTATTAGTAGATTTGTATTAGTTCCGCTGTTACTATGCTTCTGCATATTGATGTGCGGAGAGCATTAGCTGTTAACTGATCGACCGAATCATCTTCAGGGTGACCACGCAGATTTCGCTAAAAATCCTTACTCTTTAACCACAGTTAAGGAATACAATACAATAAGGAACCACTTAGGGCCTGACCATCTAATTTTCTGGAGCCGGGTGGTGGTGGTGGGTAATGGTGGAGCAGGGGTTCTGATTTTCTTTAGAACCAGGATATTTTTTCGTCTACCTCAAGATAATTTTTTTTTTCAGCTAATATAATGGATATTTATTAGTTATTTTGTTCTAAAAAAATCAGAGCAAGAATTTTTTTTCTTCAAGCTTTTTTCTTCAAGCTATTTTGGGGCCGGACATTTTAAAAAAATCCCAGGTCACCCCAGCTTCCTTCTCCCACAACACACACACGCACCCTCCGAAAATTAAATGGTCGGTCCCTAAGAAAATAGGTAAAGTATCACAAAAATCGAGGTATCCAACAAGTTCATGGTATTCTTTAGCAAACCATCCCTCCAGTTAACATTAGTTTCAAATACCAGATACATTTTTTATAATAAAATAGAGGAGTAGATGCAGAAATTCAAAAGACATGATCTGTTTAACATTGGACACTTCGACCGTTACAAAAATCGATACATCTACAGCATCCGTCCGTATATCCGCAAGTATAACGAAAATTCAGTATAATTCAGCAATATCCATACATATTGTAAGCCTACATCTTAAGGTGTTCTGTTACATGTATGTTATAGTTTGAAAGTGTACTTTTCACGTCCAGGATAAGATTTTTGTTATAATTTGGATTGTATGGTTATGCATGTTTGGCATCCTAAACCGATTACCATATATATTTGCTCCCAGAGTTTCTACAATTAGGAGATCTCGAGATGATGAGGGTGTCATGACTGTCATCAACGAAAACACACCAACTTTAAACAAATTCAATCAAAAGTTGTGAATGTTTCTGTGATCGTATGGTATGAGGCTGTGAAATCGCAGTCAATTAGGACAACTCGATGAAAACTGCCAAAATCTGCTTTTCAACAAATGTTTTTTGAGATCTTTATAGCTAACCCTAAATTAAAATTTTCGAAATTAAAATGATGCTGGAGTTTTCACACACCATTAAGAGCATAGTCTTTCTCGATCAATTGCCATAACTGTCTAAAAAAAATGGACGTAATTTCCTAATTACTGGATTCATAAAATATATTGTTGGACTTATGTTCTGAAATACGGTACAAGGTCAGTCTGATTAAAATCAAGGTCTATTTATAATAAGTACATTTGACAAGCACCGATAAAGGTTCATGTTCTGTTGACCTTTGGAATTCCCGGTCCACTTATATTTAGTAACTTATCAGATAAAGCCTTGCCTGTAGTGAGAGAGAGAGAGAGAGAGAGAGAGAGAGAGAGAGAGAGAGAGTGAGAGTTATCGTTAGAAACGTTATGTTCCGAATGACGTTTTTCACTTTCATAGATTCTGTATTATGTAATCAGTCATTGATACCTTTGTTTGATTCTTTTCTTGTAAGCCTACCGAGTTCTTTTTCTTATCATTGTAATGTAAATTTGAGTGTGAAAGTGAATAATTACTTTTATAATTATAATACTTCTGATAAATAAAGCACCCCGTCAGTCAGAGAGAATTTCGATTAAATACTTAGAAAAAAAAATGCTCGATATTAATGTAAATCATAAAACTATTAATTAATCGATTAATGAATTCTCAGATGTAATTAGTTCGGTATCAAATGGTCTACTTCGAAAACCCCAAATGCCTCAACATATGCATCAGTATAGATATTCGATTTTGAGTCCATATTGGTTTGATGTTGAATGTAGAAGTAAATTAAGGGAATTTTTGTTTCTCTCTGAAACTACTCTTTTGTACTTTATGAAACTTTCAATACCTAATGTTGTTGTTCGTCTTTCGAGTTTCGAAAATGACGATGACATCACTAACTGGTTTGGTTTCTGGGAGTACGTGAGTTGCTGATCAGGCCTATTTGTACTATGAACTATCTGTGGCACACTTAACAGGAAATGCCGCTTGTGTTTGTTTGATCAATAGAGGAAGTGCTGCAGTTTTGAGATTTACGCTCTTCACTGCAGAGGCAGTTCTCCTCCGTTCAAAGTTTGTAGCTCCGGTATGGATGAGACTCCGCCAGGTGGAGCGATCCTGTGTGAGATCTTCCCAAGACTCAGGGTCAATTTTGAAGTGTTTCAAGGATGACTTGAAGGAATCTTTGAAGCGTTTCTTCTGACTACCCTGAGATCGCTTTCCCTCCTTCAGCTCGCCGTAGAAGCTCTCCTTTGGTAGTCACTCTTCTGACATCCTGGTGAGGTGCCTGCCCATCTCATCTGTGAGTTCATCAGCAGAGTGGTGGATGCTTGGAATGCCTGCCCTTGTGAGAACCTCAGTGTCTGGGACCCTGTCCTGCAATCTTATCCTCATCAGCTTCCTCGGGCAGCCCATGTGAAAATGGTTCAACTTCTTGACATGACGTCTGTGCACCTTCCAGATTTCGCAAGCATACAGCAGGGTCGGCAACACAATGGCTTTGTAAACCTTACGTTTTGTTTTTAGACTGATGCCTCTGCGCTCCCACACATGTGCACGTAGTCTGCCAAAGACCACACTTGCTTTAGCAATTCTGGTGTTGGTTTCATTATGGATTTGGACTGCACGTGACAGTGTGCTGCCAAGATAAGTGAAGTTATCCACTGCCACGAGGGTTGGACCATTCACTGTGATGGCAGGCTCTAATTAAGGCTTTCCTGATGCAGGTTGGTGCATCATCTCTGTCTTCTAGATACTGATTCTGAAACTGAAAATTGTCACAAGCTGAAGAGAAATGGTCCATACTGTGTTGCATGTCAGACTCAAATTTGGCATTCAGGAAACATTCGTCAGCAAATAGGAGATCACGAACAGTCACTTCCTGTAACTTTGTAAGTAGTCTTCTCAGATTGAACAGCTTGCCGTTTGACAGGTATCAGATGTCGATCCAGTGTCATAGTCACGGAAGGCATCAGTTAGCATGGCATAGAACATCATACCGGAGAGAGTTGGGGCCAACACACAGCCTTGCTTGACTCCACTGGTGACTGGGAATTGTTCAGATGACCCACAGTTGTCCACGGCACGAGCGAGCATGCCGTCATGGAATTGCCGAATCATCACGATGAATTTCTCTGGGCAACCAAATTTTGCCATGATATTCCAAAAGCCTCCACATCTGACTGTATCAAAGGCTTTTGACAGGTCGATGAATGTCGTGTATAGGTTAGAGTTATGTTCCTGGCATTTCTCCTGGAGTTGACTCGCTGCAAAAAAAACATGTATGGGGTCCCTCGTCCTTTCCTGAAGCCACACTGACTCTCTGGCAGGAGCCCTTGATCGATGTGATGCACAAGACGATTCGGCAGAATTCTGGCAAAGATTTTGTTAGCTATTGACTGCAAGGAGATGCCCCGATGGTTGTCGCTGGATTGTCTGTTGCCATTCCGCTTGTACAGGTGGACGATGGATGCATCCTTGTACTCCTGGGGTGTAGTTCCCCGAGTTCGCATTGACTGGAAGAGTTCAGTCAGTTTCTGTGTCAGGTGCGAACCTCCGGCTTTGTAGACTTTTGCTGGTATAGCATCTGCTCCAGGTGCTTTGCCATTTGACAGCAGGTTGATTGCTTTCTCAGTTTCAGTCAGCTCTGGAGGATCAGCAAGTGATATGTTGATTTCCACATGGGACAGTGGATCAAGTGCCTTCTCACTATAGATGACTGTTGATTGAGGATGTTGTTGAAGTGTTCTGCCCATCTTTGAAGTATCTTTTCTTTTTCAGTGAGCAGCTTGGCGCTGTCAGCACTAAGTATTGGAGATGTTCCTGGTGACTCTGGCCAATAGGTTGTCTTCAAAGCATCATAGAAGTTCTTCGTGCTATTCCTTTCTGCGTAGGACTCAATCTCATCTGCCTTATTGCTCAGCCATGAGTCATGCAACTCTATTGAATCTTACCAGTTCTCTACCAACTAGAGCTGATCTGGTGGTGGTGGTGGTGGGGGGGGGGGGGGGGGAATAGAGTCATGACTTGCGCGTGAGTTGGATTTAAGTGAGGGAAAGTTGCGCAGAGTCGCCCTCACTCTCTCGTCCAGGCCTGTCTGAATCCAGTGGCACGACAATGTCGAGACGTCTGGAGATAAGTACGGATGTAGTGGATGGCCATCAGTTCCTACTGCACCTCAGCTGATGCCCTGCGCTACCCACACAGCTCTTGCCATCTGCCTTCACAGCAGGGGAATGAGCAAATCTGCTCGGCAGCCTAATCCACCAGAAGGGACTTTCCAAAGGAAGCCAGGTGCACTCTGGATCAACAGTCACACGAAGTACCGTCTACTGTTACTTACGGTAGCAGGCGATGCCTGACCTGACACAATAGCTAATGTTGAGGGAGTGGTGACTGATCTTTTTCATTAATGTGGGGTCCTTTTTTTTGTAGGATGGGGTTGATGGAGGATAAAGCAACCACCAATTTCTGCATATTTTGTTACATTTTATTGTAAATTTGTATGAATTATGCTTTTATGTTTGGATTTTTGTATATGTACACAGTTCACATTCTTTCTAAACCATTATAACCCCATATTCGTGCCCCTGGGCTATGTCCCATAGTGTCTTCCTGCCCCTGGGGACAAAAAATTGGGGTCATAACAAGAAAATCATCGAGATATCCACCACATAACTATATATACACTTTCTCAGCATGCGAAGGCCAATGTATGTATGCATGAAGTCTGCACATGCCACTGGGTCTCTTACTGTCTTCTTGGAACCGGCTTCTGGGTCATGACTTTCAAACAATTGATTGACAGTCCCACGCTAAATTTAATGGGCATTTAAGGAGGCAACGGTAAATTGATAGGCAGAGGTCTAACAAGGGTATACATAACTTTCGGCGGAACCATAGTATTTATTTAGTTATTAAAAACGCCTGCATAAAGAATTCCTATGAAACTTGCAACGTTGGATATGAGTAACGATTTAAAGTGTAATTTGATAGAACGTGCGATAGTCATTTTAGATTTCTTTATGGTAAAAAGTAAGGAAAAGAATTGACACGAAGTTTTAAAAGATAAACATCATAATTTCATGAATCAACGAAGACAGGAAGAAAATAGTCTTCTCACAGACAACAAATACAGCAACTGCATCCAATTTTAGGCAATGTTTGTCATTTAAACAGTTCTATTCTTTGACGGTATAGGGAAGATGATTTCACAAGATTTTAGTTACTGTTTTACGGGCTGAACTTGATAGCGCAACTGAAGTGCATCCGAAGTAATTGGAGAAGATGACTACCTTGCGACAAGCCCGTATTGCTGTACCCATTGCCCCACTTGTATGGATTCGAGAATTTAATCTGCCAGGTAGAAAGCTTAGATATCGAAGTTTGTGAGGAAGAATGCCAAGCAAAGAATAACTTGCCATATGACGAGAATTGACACAAGTTGTGCCTGATTCTGATGGACGAGTAAGACTGGAATCAGCCAGTAGATCTGTATGAAGCTGATTCTTTTTCTTTATATGTCAGTTGTGCAGATGGGAAAATGTACAACATATTAAAAACGGAACGCTAACACGAACAAAATGAATTATGGGATGAGGAAGTTCTCATTCTCGATGGATAAAGCAGTAAAGAATAATGATAACAAAATCTCAGTCTAATAAGGTCTTTTCAATGTTATATAATTGTAGTGTCAAAAATGTCTGAAAGTTCTGAATTGACCAAAGTTAGTAATGAAATAACAAAATTCCATGGCTTACACTGAATGAAATAGTGCACAGTTTATGGAAATAACAATAACA
Organism: Margaritifera margaritifera; assembly: GCA_029931535.1. NCBI lineage: Eukaryota > Metazoa > Mollusca > Bivalvia > Unionida > Margaritiferidae > Margaritifera > Margaritifera margaritifera. The sequence continues at coordinate 8,264,326 of JAQPZY010001691.1, forward strand.
ATGAAGATTACAATAACAAAGAAGATTACAATAACAAAGTATCATTTGTTTTGTGCTTTTGTTGATTTTATTAAAGCGTTTGATTCTATTATAAAGGATATTTTATGGTATAAAAATTACTTAAGTTAGGAATAAGAGGTAAAATATTTAATATTGTACATTCATTCTATGAAAATGTCAACCAGAGTGAGATTTAATAATACCTTGGCGGCAGAATTTGCATGTGTAACTTATGTGCATCAAGAAGAGTGCATGTCTCCCTTTTTATTTTCCGTGTTTATTAAATGACACTGGAGAAGAATTTTTTAACGTAGTGTTCAAAGTGCTGATATAGGTATGCTACAGTTGTTTATGATTTTATACGCAGATGATATTTTTGAGTGAAAACATGATCTGCAAAAGGGCCCGCGTGCTCTGAGAACATATTGTGACAAGTGGCGCCTAAAAGTTAATGTAAACAAAACAAGAATTTTTGTTTTTCACAAGGGAGAAAAAATAGCAGATGATAATTTATTCTTTATAAAGGTATAGAGTTAGAGATTGTTAATAAATTTGTGGTTCTTTGAATTGTTTTTGCAACAGTAGGTTCTTTCACACTTGCTCAACAAATTTTAGGTGAACAAGGTTCAAAGGCACTATTTACAATGGATAAATATTTATGTAAGTTTGGAAATGTGCTCCCAAAGGTAAAATGTGCATTTTTGTACACTCTAATTTCACCAATTCTAAAGTATGGATCAGAGTATGAGGATTTATTAAAGGAAATGCTGTTAAACAGCTGCACTTAAATGTTTCCAAAAATTTTCTTGGGGTTAACAAATCTACTCAAAATGATTTGTTATATGAAGAATTGGGGAGGACACCGTTACAGACCATAAATAATACCACATTCTGCATTACTGGACTAAGCTTATCTCCTCAAATAATAGAAAATATATATGCCATATATAACCTAATGCTTACTGACATAGAAAGCCGTCCTCGAAAGAAAAACTGGGCATCGTTTATCCGGGATTTTTTTAAATAGTCTTAGTCTAGGGGAAGTGTGGATAAATCAAGCTGTTGGAAACATAAAGGTTTTCTTATCTTCGGTCAAACAACGTCTAGATGACCAGTTTATTCAATATTAGCAATCTAGAATCAGAGAATCTTCAAGAGCTACGTTATATAGAAGTTTGTCATCAAATTTTGGCCATCAGACGTATTTGGATATAGTAACAGTGACAAAATTTACATATTGAATCAGGAAGATGGAGGAGACCACAATCTACCCCACTGAATCAAAGGACTTGTATTTTTTTACAATGTGCTGGAAGATGAATATCACTTTGTAATGGAATGCCAATGTTACTTGCCGCCAAGAAAGAAGTATATAAATTCTTATTTTTGTAAATGCCTGAGTACTCTGAAATTTATTAAATTGCTAAATTCCACGAAATCTGCCGAGGTTAGAAATCTGGGAAATTATATTCATAGAGCACTATTTTAACATAATAATATGATGAAAGCTACATAAAATTACATGATTTAAATAATTTCTTATTAATTATTATTATTATTATTTTGTTTTTACTTTTGCTGTTACTTTCATCTCATCTCCATTTCATTGTTTAATACGTGCATCACAATCTATCATATTACATGTATAATGTTCTTATAATACTGCTAAGAAAAAGCATTTTAAATACTGCTTATATATTTTGTCTTCTCACAAAAGAGTTTGTATTTAAGGGTTATTGGTAATGTGAATATGCTTCAGCGGGTGAGTGGGTGGTATAGCAAATACTCACGTACATCACATGATAAGTGGAAACGTATAAATTAGTAACATAAACAAACTGTCATTTAAATGCGCAGGTACAATTTGTTTTGCGGAAAAGGTATTTATAAGAGCTAAAATAGACAATTGTATACCGCATTTTACGCGCAATAGATCACGACACTGACATAGAATTGAGCTATTGCATTGTAATTATTGTGTTACAAGGACACTAAGCAAGAATCAACGAGCGTTACATTTTTCATATACATTGAGCCTTGCGTACACTGCAGGTAGCAAAAATCACGATGCCATTTAATGGGGGCTGCCATATTGTCTTTTCCCAGTCGAGCCAGTCCCATCACTGACAGCCATGTTACACGCATACCTGTGTCAAACTTCACATATAGATATTACAGTTGTGGTCGCTACTGTTAATAGCGAATACAATTCCTAAACGTTCCTGAAATACATACTATGAAATGACTTATTTGCTTGTTTACATGTCAATTCTTGTCCTCACTTCTTTCACCGCATGTAGTTTTATAAATATTAAACTGCCAAAGTGTATATCTTCGGGTATTTTCAGTCCTTCGTTCCTAATACCCGTCTAAAGACAATTAAAAGTACTTGACATTAGCTAATTATCCTAATAAACCTTATATGTATGCATACATGGGATACATATTGAATTTGCTTGTAAGTATGGGAACTATTGTAGTTGTGGTATGTGTTTCCGCTAGGGTGTGAGAAGGCACTTCTCCCGAAAGCAAGAGTGGTTCAAATTAAGAAAAAGACAAATTTTAACAAAATTACAAACTGATCAGGTGATATATATGAGCAGCTGCATACTTTAGAAGAAGGTATTTTGCTCAATTCTGTTGGATGTCACGATTGTCACTAATTGTGAATGTTAAACTCAGTATAGCGCAACATGCTTAGTGACGATAAATATGACATGTATAGATGTATATATCCATGTGGTTTTTGTACAGTGGATTCTACTGTGTGTCTGACACTTGTTTATATTATTAATTACATACATATTAGTGGTGATTTAGTGACATTTTTCGGTATTTTTATATATTGTTATTGATATTGTTTTGTGTGTGACAATTGAACACTGGATACATTCTTTTTCTTTTTTTTTGGGGGGGGGGGTTGGTTGTTGTACAGTGTAGTCATTTGCCAAGACATGGGGTGCTTTAGAAAAGCAGGATAACTGGAGGTGGCTTAATGTGGCTGGTGGGCTACATAAAGGGGAAATATTAGACCAAAGTCTTACTTTTTGTACAATGCTTCTTTAACCCATTACAAGGATACCAAGAAAGTTGTCAGAGATTCAAACTCACGACTCAATAATTCATACAGTATAGAAAACTAAATTACCAATTGTGGTAGAATAGATAGATGTACAACATGTACAGAAAGACATGTGAGCATAAAAATATGAAAATATTCCAGAATGTTCATTTTGGGATCATAATAATGTTTGTCACTGAAAATTGTATCATTATTATTATTACCAATATACATGTATAATTGTGTCATTGTCGTCATCATAAAATGCTGCTGCTTATTGCCAGTACAGGCCTCCCTACCATTTTTTAGGAACTACTGTCAAGGTTGTTCATGACTGACAAGAATCCATTTTATTTGCAAACAGAATGTCCAGAAAAACAGTTTATGTTCAATATATCCAAGTTTTATACAAAATCCACTTCTCCTTGACACTAAATGGATTATTCATAAGTGTCAGTGACATTTCTTTTTCACTTCATACAGACTCCAAATTGCAGTACGCTGCATCAAAGTTTGCGGACATAAAGGTTTTTTTATTATAAGTTATTCTTTCAGACACTCACTGCTCAATGTTATAAGATACTTAATTGAAAGAAATGGGACATCACTATTACCATAATTTTTAGACATTTCTTCACATTCAGAGTACCTTCCCCCACCCTCCCGTAATGAATTGTGCATTACCAATAGTCCTTAAGCACACGAATGTTTGTAAACCAACATATTCTGGTGTATTTTATTTGTCACACATTAACATGTTATACATTATGTTGTATCATACTCCATGTAAATATGTATGCAGGTATGTATGTTATGTGCGTGTGTGTGTGTGTCTATGTATATAATATGTGTATATGTATTTATATGTATGCATGTGTGTATATGTGTGAACGTGTATGGGTATGTGGATGTGGCTATGTGTATGTAAGTATATATTTTTTGTATTGATTAAATGTTTGTACTTCCAATAAATTTGTTTCAAACGTGCCAACATCAATTTATGTAACAAACTTAAAATGTATATGTATATACTTACTGATGGCCAATCGGCTAAATGCAAACAAAGATCACGTCATGTGAAAAGCTGTAATTTGCGTTATTGAATCGAAAGGTCAACATAACATGACCTCGTATCGGCGTTATGTGTCGGAGTAATCAGATTGAGGACAAGGTAAACTGACGAGAAAACGTTCTCGATAGAGCTCTTTGCCGGAATGCTGTCATAAGCTGACGTACTTTGTCGGTTTATAGTTCTGCTATCTGAGCTCACTTCTGAACCTGCTACGAGGCTACACAATTAAAAGAAAAATATCATCAGGGACTTGCATATGCGCACGTGTAAGTCCCTGATAATATCATCCTTTTATTTCGATCTGGAGAACTCTGTCAAACTTTTCCATCACTCTACTGACTGAGATAATCTGAACACGAGATTCAATAGGTGAAATTTTCAGATGACCATATATTATTATAAGTATGTAAATCGCATTTTAAATATGTTCAAAAGGAATATTTTTCGTGTAAAGCGCAGTCGGGTACTTCCGTGATCTATCTTAAAATTTATAGCATCTTGTTAGACGATTCTTCGATGAATAATTTAAGCAGGTACTTGCTCGCGCAGTAGGGTAAAGCATCTTCATCCTGACAGGCTAATGAAACAATGAAAACGGAAAATATCTTCTTATAAAGTCGTACAAACTCCCTATAAAATTACAAAATTTTCCAAAGTATTTTTTTCAATTCCTCCTGTAAGTTGAAATTATGTCAGCAATTTTACTTTATATACGTCCGCCATATTTATGTTATGAGGGCCGTACATCCGTCTGTTTGCTGCCAATTTCGTTTCCTCGCAATAACTAAAGATATCCATCTTCGATCGTTAAAAATGTTTATCGTGGCTTGCACTTGTGTTAAGTAATAACCCTCTCAATTTTAGAGTCAAATGGTCAAAGTTCAAGGTCACTGTGACTGAAAGAAGAAGAATGGTTTCTGCACAGTAACTCGAGTTCTTCAACATCTATAGTCACCAACTCTGTGAGTGGTTTGTACATTGGGTAAGGAATATCTCTTTCAATTTCGGAAGAAAAAGATCAAAGATCAAGGTCACTGTGACTAAAAGAAGAAATATAGTTTCTGTTTAATGATTCGAGTTCCCCACCATCTACAGTTACCAATCTTTGTGCATGACATGTACCTGGGATAAGGAAGAAATCTATCGATTTCTAGGTCAAACGTTAATGTCGCTGTCATGCAAAGAAAAAAATTGGTTTCCGAAAAATAACATTTGTTCTACATCACACACCTGGACCTATCTGCATGATGGCTTGTACTTGGGGTATGGAAGAAGACTAATGATTTTAGGGTCAAATGTCAGAGGTCAAGGTCACTGCACAACCTTTTCAGTTATCGACCATGTACCTTCAGCAAAGTTTGTAAATTACTTACACGTTGGGTAAGAAAGAAGCCTTTTGATTTTGGGTCAAAAGGGAAATGTCTAGGTCAATGTTACTGAAAGAAGAAAAATGGTTTTTGCATAATGACTTTAGTTCTAGACCAGGTACATTGACCAATGGTTGGGGATGGCTTGCACTTAAGGCATGAAGGATGCCGTTTGATTTTGGGTTCAAAAGGACAGCAGTCAAGGTCATTGTGACTCAAAAAGAAAAAGGGTTTTGCAGAAAAACGTTTGTTCTAGAGTAAGTTGCTTGACCAAACTTTGCAGATGGCTTGCACTTAGGGTAATAAAGGAATATATAGATTCTGGGGTCTAAAGGTCAGAGCTTACGGTCATAGTAAGTCTCATAAGAAAATAATAGTTTCTGCACATTAAGTTTAGTTCATGACCGCATACCTTGACCAAATGTTGCGGTTGAGACCCGTTGATCAATAATCTCCAGAGTCAACTATACCTCACCAGCTTCTGCAAAGAGGACAATTAAACACAGGACAGGCGTATAATGTATAATGTGACGTTCACTTTACTCTTTTTGACGGTTTTTAAGAAATTCAGAGCTAATTTGAGCAAAATTATATGAAAATATTTTGTCCTCTTTAAATTTGATTATGTGATTTTGATTATGTGATTTTTAGAGGCGTGGGGGAAGGGGTTGACCTCAAACCAAAATTAGTGTTTTTCCTCTAATGAATGTTCCAGTGATCAAGCATCGAAGACTAACAACAGGGAGAACACTGTTTGCACTGCTGGCTGAAGACAGTTGCGGACGTTTTTTTATTTTATTTTCACATTTTGGCAAATTTTTAGTTTGCGGACATGCAGCGGAAAAGACCTTTGAAATATATATGTAGTTGACCGAATTTGCTGCTCTCATTAATGTACACCAGAATATGTTATTCCGTCACCTCAGTGGTCACTCGTGTATACTTTATGACTCAGCAGGTTGTTCTTATTCCACTATAGATATAAAATAGAAATTACAAAACTCATCGTTAAATAAAGGTGAAAGGTTTCCAGAGCTTCGTTCACGCCTCTGATTACTGAAGCCGCTTGCCTTGATATCTATAATTTTGAGGGATTTTCCCGTATCTAGTGCGACCTGTCCTCGAATCATAATTTCTCAACTTTTACTTTATTTCCTTTAGGTTGTTTAGTTCTAGTGCGTATGTGCTTTTTACATAATTTTTTTCACCTGTTCCAGGATTTTGGGTCTCATTGATAAGTTTGAATTCAACTCAGCTCTGATTTGTTTCATTTAATTAGCTTACAAAACCCTCTTTATCGGCCGATCTGGTGTTTCTTTTTCTTTACGCTTCTAAAAATTGGCTAGCACTCGCTCAGCTTTAAGTTTATCTGGTACTCCGGATAAGTACAATAGCAAACAAAAAGATCGTAGGCCTGACCGACTTTCTTCTACGCCTGGCAATGACAATAGACTATTTATCGGTCAGTATGTTCTTTAGAACCATGATCGATGTTACATAAAATTGAAATTAGTTGTGTTTGCTTGTCTGTAATCATATATCAGTATAGAAACAATTACTAATATACATGTAAGTATTGACCTAGTTTAGTATTGATATATCATGTTTCTAACAATAAATCACAATACATGCCATGTGACAATTTCTTTAAACATGTGACTAAGTATATTAGTACATTTAAATCATATGTAATAGATGCGAATATAGATTACATGTATCTAGAGATATCAGCATATCGGGACGTTATGTTATTGCACACGGTAGTCATTTGATCAAGGTGAAGTACCCTGGAAGAACATACACCACTCAGACAACAACTCAGGTCGAAGCATGGGTGGCAAGACCGCTCTTATTTGGGTACTTCTGACCTCAACATGGAGCATTTTGCTGAAATTTACTGGTAACTAACACCCCCTCTCTCTCTCTCTATTTCTCTCCCTCTCTCTCTCTCTCTCTCTCTCTCTCTCTCTCTCTCTCTCTCTCTCTCTCTCTCTCTCTCTCTCTCTCAAATTTGACTATTGTTTATTCTTTCAGTACATTCACTAAATTGTTTCAATGTCATAAATTAAAACTACATGTATACATTCTCGGGATTAATTCAACACATATTCCGTAACAGATATTCTCGGCTCAATGTGTGTGTGTGTGTGTGTGTGTGTGTGAGAGAGAGAGAGAGAGAGAGAGAGAGAGAGAGAGAGAGAGAGAGAGAGAGAGAGAGAGAGAACATCACACGCGATTTTTCTGGTTACAAGTATAAACCTGTTGTCAAACTGATTAATAACAATTACACAGTTCATGTAATCAGATGGGTGACCACACATTCCATTTTTAAAAAAAATATATTTGGAGATGAATGCCTGGAAAATGTAAATTTTGGAAAGACAATGATAAGACATTTGCTGAATGTATAAGACAATGATAAAAAGCTGTAAATTCTCCAATTATTAGTCCCTCAAATTCAATTTAATTGAATCCGGGTCGTTTCACTCACTATCCCATTCGCACCGCAAGTAATTCTGCCCACAAGTCGTTCGCTCCTAGTCTTTTCGCTGTAAGTTTCATGTCCGAAATGTTTATTTCAAATCAGTTATAAATAATTATAAATGTAAATACACGATGCCACATTTTTGACAAGTTCTGTCTGCTCATTTGGTCGTGTAGTTTTGTTTTACGATTAGTTTCTTCAATTACGGACACGGACAATTACGGAATTAAATTCTGACGCGTTCTCTACCGTCTCCTGCAAACTAATATAAGAAGAAGAGTTAAATTTGTATCATATGTAAATGACATTCACTCAGTAAACATGAAAGACCTGATAAGAAGACTAAATATCACTTGAAAATCCATCTAAGTTATCTGTTTACGTCATGAAAAAAAAGGGGGGGGGGGCAATGGGTTAGTGGTTAACTGACTTGTGGTCGAAATAACCCGTGTAAGATCAGCGTTGTACATTTTTCTATTTACTTGTAAAGTTAAAAAGATTTGATATATAAAGGTGTAAAAGGCTGAGAGATGCATCATACAACTTTTACTTGGCGCTGCAATCGTCCAATGTTGCTTTTTTATTTTGTTTTGTTTTGTATTTTTATTTTTAATCGACATGTACTTAAATTTGGAGAAAATACTGTTATATTTTTTAATGTCACTTATCTGTAGCACACCAAAAATATCGACAAAAGAAGCCAGTTTTTACCGGTAATAGTGTCAAATATTAGATCAACTTAGTTTTGGATTTTCTGCAATGCTTCCTACAAGATTGTGAAAATATGTAGTTAAACCATACTATTAGATATACATGTACAAAACTGTGCATTTAAAGGTTCAAATTTTGAATACTTATTACTTATTACTATTTAAACTTTTATCAGCATTTATACAAGTAAATTTACTGGGAAAATCTTAATTCCAATACTTGACTCGAAAACAAGCCTTTGTCGAGCCAAAGACGAATCTTGGAACATGGCTTTGTTTCTTTGATTGTTTTTTTTTTTTTTTTTTTTAATCATACCTACATTCTATCTTAAGCCTCGAAATGTTTTGAAGAATATTCATGACAACACAGAGTAGTAATGAAAATATCAGGGGCTGTTTGAGCAACCATAATTTCTGTCATCTGTGTCTTAAAATTTGAATGAGAGAGAGAGAGATAGACGAAGAAGGACTTGGTCCTCACTCATTTTCACCATTTGTAGGCGCTGATTACGCTGCATACCAAAACTTCATCCAGGAACAGGCAAAGAATGAAACTTTTGTAAAATTATTCCAAGAACATTTGAAGCTGTTTCAACCCAACAATGTCAAGGTATTTTTACTTTTAACATTTCTATTTCATACGTTATTTTGAAAAAGGATATAAACATAGATTTCTAGGATGGTAACTATAGTAAAAAGCCCATAACTGATACGGTTATTTGCCCGTAGAGACACACAAAAAAGTGTCAATCAGTTGATGAATAATGAAACTTTATTTTAGTAAAAATAATAAATATGTAAGCACATTTACAATTAGTGAGTTGCTAAATATTGATGTTAACGTACTGATTAGTTTATTGAAATTGCATCTAAATGATTCTAATTGCCATGTTAAATGATTTAAATCATTCTTTCTGCCACGTAAACTAATTTCATTGTTATTAGTATTTTTTTCTTAATGGTGTCATGTATATTCGTATTGCTGATGAAACAATCACTTTCTCTTTCACTGCTTATCTTTTTCTTGCCCTTTTACTGATACACCACCACGCATAATAATATGCATTTTCACTTAACCTCTAATGTCTATTGCTTATACCTGAGTTGGTAATACATTTGTCATGTTCTATTCTGATTAAAGAATTCCATTCTCGAAAACATGCAAAATGATATAGAAGTCAATATTGCAGTTGTTGAAGTATATTAACAATGCAGTCATGCAAACAAGTATATACAGATAGAAATAAATTGAAGATCACAGGGTCCAAGGGATGAAGATAACCAACAATCAGAAACAATGAATAATGTTTAGATCTATTATGAATTCAGTTGTTTTTTGATGAGGCGAATATTCTTAACTTTAGATGCATTTTGCGACACGTGATTCAAATCTTACTTTTCCCTTTTACTTTGAACGAATGAGTTATTCATAACATTCTTCTGAAATATATTACAAGGGTAGAAAAATCGATTGTCTGGGAGCCAGGGACAAAAAAAAAAAAAACTAATGCCGGGTAACCAATTTTTCCAATGTGAAAACTCTGTTAGGCACCCCCCCCCCCCAAAAAAAAAAAAAAAAAAAAAAAAAAAAATTTAATGTTAGAATTGATAATGGAATTTTATATTTTTTCCAGCGACAAAGACTTAATCATTCAATTGTCCCACTGGGTACCTATAGGCCTTTCCGAAAACATGTTTACTGTTCATTCATTCCTATAGGTGGCGCGTATGCCTACTGTTTGCGGGTAGTGAGCGTCCAGCATGGCAGATAGTGAGAAAGAAAACAATTACTTCCTATCAGATCATGAGTTAAGTAGGCTTACGGTGACAGTAGAGCTATTGCTGCATTTAAATAATAATAATAATAATAATAATAATAATAATAATAATAATAAAATGAAAAACCTAAATTCAGAATTTATATATGTGTATAAGTGTCTGCCAAAAGTATCGGGCACTAGGTTTAAAGCCATATCTTGATGAATTTTACAACACACATAGGTGACATACATATGTAGAAATTTGTCCTCAATGACCATTACTATGTGGTTGGACAGAAAAAAACATTATTTATTGTGTGTGTGTGTGTGTGTGTGTGTGAGAGAGAGAGAGAGAGAGAGAGAGAGAGAGAGAGAGAGAGAGATTTAATTTAATTGCTACTATATGCGTGAAGGTTTTATTATTTTTTTTCTGAATTATTTAAACTTCTCTTGGCATTATTGATCTGATGCACAAGAAAAGAAACAAATAAGAGAATTACAAACTATACGAATGCACAAAAAAATAAACAGTTTTTTGCTGAATAAGGATTTTGTATTTTCATTAGACATATCAGCAAAGCAATTATAATAGCTTTTCACCTTTGGCTGTACACAATAAACTTTGAACATACCTGACAGCCACTAATATCCCTCAATTAGAGGGATTGAGAAAATAAATCAAGTCTTCTTTTTATTGAATCTGCAACATCTGTGTTTATTTATTGTGTCACATCTGGTGATTGTTATCCTTGTGTCTATTTTGTACACATTGTAATAACAGAAACTCATCTCTATATTTTAGAAAATTTAGATTTATTTTAGTACCTAGGATTGAATGTATTAAAAATGATTCATGGCTACGAACACAAAAAATACCTAAGTGTTCAAAGAATTTAGGTTTTTAATTTACACAAATTATTTGAATACACTGTTCTACCTGTAATGTAAACTTTTTGATACTCTCGTTGGATCAGTGCTTAATTGTGGATCAGAGATATGAGGTTTCCACCCAGGAAAAGATGTTGAATAAATTCATACAGAATTTTACAGACGAGTATTAGGGGTGAAAAAATCTACTAAGTTGAATGCTCTCTATGGTAAACAGGGGAGATAGGCACTGTTGGAAATTAGAAAAATACTTCTTTTAAAATGTTGGACTCGAATATTGGTAAATAGAGACAGCTTGAATTTTAGAACTTATACTATATTTAAAAGCAAGGCTGATAACGGTAAATCTCATAATGGGAAAAATTTGGCATTTCAGGTTCAATCTCGGTTAGATGATCTATGATTTTCTCAAGTATAGTACAATCAATTTGATATTGTGATTCAAGCCAGTGAAATAAGACACAGAGTTTTAGATCAGTATAAGCAAAAGTGGATATCCTCTGTGAGGCCATCAAACAAGCTAGAGTATTATTCCTTGTATACAGAATATTTATCATTTGAAGAGTACTTGGATGTGATAAATAAAGCTCGTTTTGAAAATTGCACTAAGTAATTTTAGAGCAGTATTGCATAGCTTGAATCTAGAAATGGGTCGCTATGAGGTCGTTGTGAGGGACTACCAAGGAACGAGCAGCTATGTAATATAAGAACTGTCGAAAATGAATATCATTTTTTGCTTGCTTGTCCATTTTATAAGGAAATGACAAGAAAATACTTACCACGATATTATTGTTCATAGCCGAACATAGAAAAATTTAAAGCCATTATGTCTGCACATTCAAATAGAATCTTTATTGCATTGTCTAAAAAAACAAATTATGTATAAGTAATTATGATTATATTGCATTCAAAGACTAATAGAATTAATGATAATTTGGTCTCTATATTTTATGTAGATTTAATGTTGTTTTTTTTTTTTCTTTCACTAAATAAAATCAATATTATATTTAATACGCGATAGAATTATGTTACTTATCCTCTGCAGTGAGACATGATTGCATCCTCACGTTAATCCGTTACTTGTTTATTCCTGCTTCTAAACTGTCAGATAAATGTAAACTTTACACGTGGGATTTTTACTTAGCCATTACCCTACAAGCCAATATAGTGTGCAACAACAATTGAGATGATGATGATGTTGGATTTAAGTCGTGTGCGGCCATGTACGACTGGTTAATAAGTGTGCGTACAGCGCACTATTTAATTATTTGTTTGGTTGACAAATGTCTGGCGTAGTGGAAAAGGCGGAAGAGAAGTCCTGGGAAGGGATGCTCAGACATCTTCGAGAGCTCTCCACTTGGTCCAGGAGTGAGTTTAGATTTTAGTTGTCAAAATGTGAGTTTTTGTCGTCTTGCACTCCTATTTGAAGTATTTAATCAATTTTGAAAAACTCTGTGTCGATGGCTATTGTGAGAGGTGGTTAGTTAGAGGAAGGTTATAAAGAGTATTTGGAGAGAGGGGGGTAATTCCAATTTGCTTCCAGTTCTTTCCAAGGAGTGAGAGAATCATTGTTTTTATTCAGGTTTTATTACTTTATCCTAAAGGTTTATGCATATGCACCTAGAGGGCTTTTTTTCCCCTATGGGAAGGGGAATCTTGATTAATCAGATACTGCATTGTGCAGTAGGTGCCTGATGGTCAGGGCTTAGGACCACCTCATGGATTTGATTCTGTGTGGGTCAGGTCAATGGGTCATATTGCTTGTTTGTCCATTAGCTGCTACCTTGTGTAGCTGGGCCTGATGGTCTGGGCTTAGGACTAATTTATAGTGTCTGGTGCAAATGCATACCCTGTTGATAATTTCTTAATTATTATTTGGTCTTTGGGCAATCAGTGGGGCCCTGATGATTTGGGTTTAGGACCACCTCATCTGCTTAATTATATGTGGGCCAGGTCAATGAGTCATGTTGCTATTTTGTCCAATAGTTGCCACCTTGTGCAGCTGGGCCGGATTGTCTGTGCCTAGGACCACTATCTTAGTTTTATATTGGGGAGGGGAGGGCGTTTGGTTCTATTTGCATGGGTTTCACTCCTTGGGCTGTTGCACTGTTAACATATTAGAGGTGCCACCACATGAAGTAACGAAAAATAGAAATAATTAAAATAATTAAAAGAATTTTTAAAACTTTTTTATTTTTAATTTTTTTTATTTAAAATATTTTTTATTTTTTATTTTGTTTGTTGAGATTATTTATATAGAAGAATATTAGTAAATGCGTCTTCAGTACATGCAATATTTGGTAGGCCTATAGAAAAACAAACAAACAAACAAACAAAAATCATAATTAAAGAGGGGAGGGTTGGGATTTGAGTTGTAATTGAGCTGAGATTTGTTAGATTTCCACCACCAATTGTTAAAAACGTTATATTGAGTTTGCTCGTTTTATATATATATATATATATATATATATATATATATATATATATATATATATATATATATATATATTGAGAAGGCATATGCAGGTAGTATATTATTGTTGTTGTTATAGCTTTTTACTATATTATCCCCCAACCAGGTATTAGGAAGGGATAAAAAAATGGTAGTAGTGTGTGGATTGTGCCTTATTGTTTTAGAGTTCTATTTTGTGTTATCAGTTAGTCACCTTGTGTTGCTGGTAGTGCTGTTGTTATTTATTATTATTAAATATTTTAATGTTAACATATTCATTTGCATTGTTGGTTCCAGTCATAGGGACAGGTTTTTCATCAGTTGTGTGGAGGGTAATTTTGTGACTGGGTTGTTACTATTGGACTTTCTTTTAGGCTAATGAATGGCTAATTCTAATTGGGTTTTATTTAAGTTGTTTTTCTAGTGTTGATATCTAATTATTTTTTTTGTAAATTGTTTTTATTTTTTATTTTTTTGTTATCCTAAAGGTCTTTATCTATTTGTTTTGTTTTTAAGTTTGTTAATTGTTCCAGAGCAGAGTGATGCTTGCCTGTAGAGAACCCTCGTGGGGCTTTGATCACACCCATCTTTGTATTTAATCTAAGATAGCTAATTGGATATTATTTTAAGTTGTCACCTAGAAGTGATATCCTGATTGTTTATTTATTTTTGGTTATCCTAAAGACATTACCTTAAATAATGTTAGCTGTATTTAGATTGTGTTTTTGCTACAACAATTGCGACTATTTTTATTCTTTTTATACTTGTCATATTCCTTTTGGTAATGTTAGCAAACAGAAACAGCTGTCACATGCTCTACAGAGAGTTCACATTTCTTCAACTGACCAATTGGAAAGTGTACTAGTAGATCAGTGGTTCCCAAAACCCTGGTCGCGACCCAAATGAGCCTATACTGGTACTGCATTTCGGGTCGCAAAAGATCGTATTTAGGGTCGCGATAAAAAAAAGTTTGGGAACCACTGTAGTAGATCATAGGCATTTAGTGTGTCAAGTCAAAGATGTACCTCTACCATATGTTGGTGTGTTGACAAAAGACAAGCTTTTGCAAGTATTGTTTCTGTAAGGGTTCATCCCGATGGACTAGTTGTATGGAATGTGATCACCTAATCAGACAATGAGTAGCTGACACAGGTGAATTAGTGCAGCTTTTACTTACATAAATCACCCAACACTCAACTTCGGAATTATATGGAGATAATCAGGACATCCTGCAATAGGTACCCAGAGGGACAATTTAAGGATCAAATGTTTGTCGCTGGAAACAAAATATTAAATATCATTAGAATTTCTAACGTGATAATTTTTTTATATTATTTTTTCGGTTTGCCCTATGGCGCATTTTCATTGGGAAAAATGGTTGTCATGCATTAATGTTTGGTTGTATCGGGATATATATATATATATATATATATATATATATATATATATATATATATATATATATATATATATATATATATATATATATATATATATATATATATATATATATATATATATGGTTAAGTTTTCTTTCAGGAAATGTTAAAAATAATGCTACTCATGTTCGAAATTTTTCAAAAAACACAACATAAATCGAAATCAAAATTAGAGTGCAATAAATTAAAATAAATAGAATACAATACAAGACACTGTACTAAACAAAAATATGTGAATTTCTTGACTAATTACACTGCCATGTAAAGAAAACCACGTGATCGGCCTATGCTCAATTATTTACATATATTTCAGTTTTCTCCTCCCATTCCTTCTACTCCTTCCTTTTCTTGATCATCATTATCATCATCATCATCATTATTATCTGATTCTTTTTCTCATTAATGCTGTCATTCACGGTGTCTTCTGTAAGAAGTAACATTTTTAACTCTATCTGCGACAGGCTGTGAAATTTTCTGATACATTTGACTGTAAACAGTTTCCACACCCAACTGAAAGTGCTACTTCAGGTAAGTCGGAATTAACAATTCAGTTCAACCCGATTCTTTTTTCGGAAGTCTTTTATTGACAAAAAGATAAAAGACACAGACATGTAAGACATTGATACACAAAACACGGGAACAATATTGCAACCACTGTTCAATAAGACGAAAAGTGTAAACAGTCACTGTAGAAAGAAAGAAAAAAGGCAAAGGAAAAAAAGGGAGGGAGGGAAAACAATAGTTTATACTATGGTTGTATCTTGTTTTCATGTATTCTTCTTTCTATATATCATTGATTTTATCTTGTTTGTCATTGTGTTACATACAGGATTTACATTTGTCGAGAGAAATCATTGTTATAAACTGGAAATGAGTCATTGTTATTAGTTATGTCTGTAAGTACTTTAAATGAATCCCAACATTTGTTTTAAAACCATCAAACGCACAATTTTTGTAATAAAATAGATTTTTTTGAACATGGTATAAATCAGTCAATACCCTCTTGAACGCTAACAGAATAGGCAACTGTCTTGTACATTTTTGAACCAATATACACACGCCATTTAACTGTAATAATGATTTCCTTTAGCAGCTTATCCTTTGTTGATAAGCCCAATGTAATACCTTTTTCATTGAAAATAAATTTCAAGTCTAGTCTTTTCTGTTACAAAAGTGACAACAGCATCTCTCAAATCAGTACTGACAGGACAGTAGACAAAGATATTTTCAATTGTTTCCACATTTTGGTTACCAAAAGTGCCAAGAAAGTTAATTACCAAATTAATATCTAATATTCCACTTATAATTTGATATTGAAACAATCTTTCTTTTGTAACTAAACTTGCACTAAAATACTTTTTGATAAACTAACGGCCATTCTTTTTTCTCAATGTTCCAATTTTTTTTCATTTTTCTTGGGTTTTTATAATGTTGTTTTACTAAAACAGTATACAAAATCTTAGTCCCCTTGGTATAATTGGGTACTACTAATAATTGCGATGGTAACATAGGATATTGTCTGACTTCTTTTAGATACACGAGGATTTGAAGAAACAAAATGACTTTATTTTAATCTGTAAGACCTTGATATTGGGTATCCAAAAATTGTACTGCTCATGAAGAAGGTCTTAGACGAATGTGATACCTTTATTGTACCGTATATTGTAAAACAACTGTATTTAATTCTGTCCAGATTCCATCATTAGCCAAATAAATTCATTCAATATATTGAATTGATGATTCTGAATTCTATATCTCTGTTAGGCATTGCTCCATGATCTGAAAAATATTTCCCAAAAGCATTTTCTGTTCTATCAGACAAGTCCTTGAAGCATTTTGGTCCAAGTTCTAATACATGTTGTCAATAGGAATGGCGAGCGGAAACTGGAAAGCTATTGTCCAAAATGAATATTTATCCGAAAGTGCCATTGATCCAGGTAGTTTTAACAGCTTTCCCAAATTCCTGAATGCTCGCCATTTTTAATCCACCATATGAGTAGTATTATATCAATTGACTTCGTCGGATTTTGTCTCTTTTACTACCCCATATAAAATTGATAAATAGTCTATTTGGTCAAAAAATGACTTGGGTAGATTTGGAATGGGTAGAAGCAATTATTTATATTTCGGTAGTAAAAGACACAAGCTGTTCCTAATAAGGTCAATGAACGCTTTCCCCGTTGTTTTTTAATTGACAATATCTCATTATTTTTTTATCATAATTATTCTTTACCATGCCTATTACATGTACAGAAAAGGTAACACCCCAAAAATCAAACTTTATATCGAGGTCTCAATGCTCATATAATCGTTCTTTGCTACCAATTTTAATATCTATACTACTTTAGTTTATTCCAAATTAACCTTTAGTCCTGGTATATTCCGAAATGTTTGCATCGTCTCAAGTGTTTCACGACGAGATTTCTCGGACGCATCTAGAATTAATTAAGAATTGTCAGCAAATTGACTTAATTTACATTCCTGATTATCTTTTTTGATTCATGCTATGTTCTCCTTATTTCGAACCATCAGTGCTAATATTTGCGCACAGAGAATAAAGAGGCTTGGAGACAACGGACCACTCTGGTCTATATCATCTTTCCACCTATAAGAAATTGGTCTGAGAACCACTTTCAATTCTTTATTAAGGAACACAAGGACATTGCTAACCTAATACAAATCGCCAAAGGAGAGCTGTATTCGTACAGGAAAAGAAAGACATACAAATCAGAATTACGAAACATTCATATGTGTTAACGTCTATAAACAACGATTGTTGTAATATATATTTTTCTTTACATTAGTCCATGGTTGTCCGCTTTGCTATAACAATTGTTGGTACAGAAAAGATTTGCGGCGTTCAACCGTGTGTTAGAAAGGCGGAAAGTTCAAACCGTCCATGGTGGTCAAGCAAACATTTGGACTTCTCAACCTTTTTAGAATCCTTCCTATATAATCATTAGATATCTTTCTTATTTATAGAGAGAGGACTACATAAGTTGCCAGAACTTGCGTCGAATTCTTTTTAGCAAAAAATGTTTTAAAAAATATCATAAATTATAAAACGAATTATTTTAGTGAATCAATTACAAAAACAGGTTTTGATGTTTGCTTTGAGGGAAAAAATAAATGGTTTCAGTCGGCACGTGCAACTCTGATATATGAAAACGGCAAGCAGAATAAAATAGTACGCCTTAAGCTAGCTGTGACTGGCATGATCATATTATAAAAAAATATCAAGATGCAATGTTTTGCATGTGACTAAATTGACCTCTGTGATATATAGCTTTTACTCTGATAAATCCCAAAGTTCACTTATGTGAAAAATATATTCATATGGCAATTTTTGAATCAAGATAAATTTCCTAAACAATAATACAGGAAGGAACACGTACATAAGCTGCGAATGTGTTATGAGCGGTGAGTATGATTAGCACTTTCAGTGAAAGCTTGTGTTTATTTCCTATGCGATAATCGTATATCAGTCATTCTTTAGGTAGTGCAATACAGTTGTACTACAATACCAATGTGTAACTAACACGCAGAAAGGTGCAGTGTTTTCAATCTAATTTCATAAGTTAAAAACAATTGTATAGGTTTTATAGCATTCATATCAGATATTCTTAATTTATTAATGTGAAATTCAATTAATAGTTCATGTGAAACAAATAAATATTCAAAATCTCTTTTTTTACAGTCCACAGATTGACACCCTTTGATGTCAAGGTTGTTGGAGCTATGGGAGACTCCATTACGGTAATTAGTAGTTTTTATGAGTTTACAAGCGGAATAAAACTTCCAGAGCAGTTCCATAACTCAAAAAGTTTGTGGAATATATTGTAATGAAAAATTAGTTAATTTGTATACCCGTTGTTGTGGTTTTTTTTGAAGAGAAAAAAAGCGGGTATATTGGTCTCCTTTCAGTTCCCTTTATGAATTTACGTACGTAAGTCGCATTTCTTGTAAACATAACAATCTTTTTACCGTTCATGTTCTAACGGTCAGACTTGGCAGGTGACTTTCCTATAGAGAGTAGATTCCTCTCTGTCCCAGAGGCCCCAGGACAGGGTTGTAGGTCCAAAATACATAACATTCTCGTTCATTTTTGTTGATGATGCGGTACATATTAATTTGTGTACACTTCCTAAATGCATGTAGCTTATTGTTCACAGTCAGCCTCGGGGTCCATGGAGAAGGAGGTTGGTCAAAGAGTCAAGGGGTTAAAAAAACAGGACATCACCAAGATAGGTCATCATGGGTGTCAAATCAAAGGTTTTTGAGAAAATGTTTGTATGGAATGGATTTTAATCCTCTCACTGACCACGGCAGAGGTTGAAATGTAAAAAAAACAGTATGTCACTAAACCATGTCATTGGCATTTAATTGAATGGCTTTTGAGCTCTTTGTTACTGCAAAAACATTGTTCTATTCTTGATACGGCTTTTAAACTCAGTCAGTAACTTCTCAATGGGATGTACGTTGGATATAAGTTCTCCAAATTATCGACCACACCTACCACCTCAGAGTCTCTGAGCAGGGTTATAAGATCGAAATACATCTCTGTCCTTTTTTCTATTAATGAAGTTCTTTTTGGGTTTTTTTACATTTTTCTTTGGTACAGTTCATGAAAAACTCAAGACATATCATGTATATTATACCGCCCTTTTGGTCAGAGGCCCTAGAGTAGGGGTCAAAGGGGTCTTAAAATAGGACATCATCAAAGCATATTATCATATGTGTGAAATCAAAGGTCTTTGATAGTACTTCTCTTTCGTTTGGAATAAATCTTAATCTTTGACAACTTGCAACGGCTTAAAGCAGGGATTCCAAAGATCTAAAGAATTTATTACGGTGCTATATATGGTATGCAGATTGACAGTTTTTTATTTCCATTTCCTTTTAACTTAACTTTGTACATGGGGTCATAGCAGGAAAGTACGTCATATATGTAATGAATTTTGTGTTCTGGACCCTGGGCAGCTGTCCAGGGATAAGGTAAGGAGAGTGGGCTGGGGGTTGGTGGTGGGGAGTGGATATTTGGATTTGCGATGGCGAGCCATCTAAGTAGCATTACTTCGATTACCTTCAATATGAATAAGACACCTTTTCCAAAAAGCGTTTTTTTCCCCCAAGTTTTTTCTTCTTCTCAGAAAGTGTGTGTGTGTCAAAGCTCTAATGTGACAGTTTAATGCAAGATCGGAAATGTTCGTAATGTCACAATAAATACATTGAAATTATCATAGAATTCTAAGGCTCGTAAACTTGTCTTTCGTATGGAATAAAACTTAATCTTTGACAACTTACAACGGCTTAAGTCAGGGACATAAAAGATGTAAAGAATGTATTACGGTACTATATATGATATGCAGATTGATATCTTTTTCTTTTTTTAATTTCTTTTTTCTCTTTGTTTTAAGTTAACTTTGTACGTGGGGTCATAGCAGGAAGGCACGTTATATATGTAATGAATTTTGTGTTCTGGCCCCTGGGTAACTGTCCACGGATAAGGTAAGGAGAGCGGGCTGGTGGTGGGGGAGTAGATATGAGGATTTGCGATGGCAAGCCATCGAAGTAGCGCTACTTCGATTGCTTTCAATATGAATAAGACACCGTTTCCCAAAAGCGGTTTTTCCCCAAAGTTTTTTTTATTCTTCTCAAAAAGTGTGTGTGTGTGTGTGTGTGTGTGTGTGTGTCAGAGCTCTAATGTGATAGTTTAATGCAAGATCGGACATGTCACAATACATACATTGAAGTTACCGTAGAATTCTAAGGCTCGTCAGCTTGTCAAAAGTTGTAAAATTATAGCAAAATGTCTACATGTGTCTAATCTCAACCTATCGTACACTGAGTTACATTGATTTATTTCATGCATGTTCCAATTAAATGTCCATTTGTTATCAAGGCAGGTACTCCAGAAGTTAACTCTCGAAAAATACTCAATTTCGAGGAAAGGGTCAAGCTGTACCTTCAATGGCTGAGAGCCTTTTAAGGCCCCGGTGAGCTTAAATTGATCGCCTTCTATTCTTGTCGCACATCGGCGGATTTCAATACAAGAGGGACCTGTTCTATGCGATAATTTTTATCGTTATTTCTTTTCTCGTCTGTTGTTTAGAAGACTTGTTTTGACGCAAGAATCTTGTATTGTATCTAGTGCATCGTTAACTTGCGTCTGTTTAACTTGAAATTCTAGGTTTAAGGGAAAAACACTAGACAATAAAGATTGAAATATACTGCAAGACTTATGAAGAAAAAAAAACAACAACAACAACAACAACAAAAACGCGCAATTCTTTTCGCTCCCATTGTAGTTCTTGACGATACGTTTTGATAAGTGGAATTCATGAAATATTCAACGCTCCCGAAGAGCAGCCAAGCCAACCTACCCCACCTCACCCTAACCCCCAAAGTTGTGTCAGAATATTAAGTACTTTATACATTTCATATCTAGGCTGGAACGGGAATAACAGCCTGCACCGTGTTGGGACTCCTTAGACAGGACCGTGGTTTGTCATGGAGGTATGTTTGATTTTCATGCTTAGATCTCTTTTCTCTCTCTCTCTCTCTCTCTCTCTCTCTCTCTCTCTCTCTCTCTCTCTCTCTCTCTCTCTCTCTCATTGCAACTGATCAATTAAATCTCAGCATTTACCTCCGACATTCGTCTGTAAAAAAATACACAGACCATAAACATGTTAGTAGCCAGAAACATTTAGTAATTGCCGGTTACATATTCATTTATAGTCAGTGTTTATGCGTGTATTTGTTTTTATCTTTCAGTATCGGTGGTATAGGCGACATCAATGAACACGAAACTCTAGCCAGTAAGAAATTATTTTATTATATTTGTATGAACATGTTCACCCTCTCCAATGTGCTAATCGTTATAGCTGTGTATCGTCCGTTGCTTCTTTCTTATTTTTCTCTTTCATTCTTCCCACCTCATTTTCAGATGACATATAATCCTATGTTGGTATAAAGAAACTTTGTTTGGTAAAAAAAAGCATTTTATATACTCATTTGAAATAGTGTTATGACAATGTATCTTACTGTCTTTTGAGCTGATAAACTTGGACGTAAAATTATAAGAAAAATGGTCAAGTTGCAATTTCAAGGGTCAACTGATTTCAGAGTCATGAAACCTATAGCCTACTTTTTTTAATCAAAATTCTGTTGATATTAGAATAGAGCAAAAACTTTATTCGAATTTAAACAACACAGTTTCGCATCCATCTATACGAAGAAAAAAAATACAAGTATGAAACAGGCGAAGAGTGAAACATCTTAATACAAAACAACATAATCGTACATGGAGTATGTATATGAGCGCTCTTATACTATGTTCGATGTATTATGCAAGGAATGCTTCATATTTTGACAGTTTTAGCACAAAATTTCTTTATTTAACTTGCATGAGTTCTATAAATTTGGAAACACTAGGTTTTACGTTATAATATGCATATATACATTTCCTACGAAGATGGTGACACACAAGACAAACACATAAAAAGTGATACGCATTATTCTTACAAACGTGCAATAGCGATGATCTTGTTTGGTTCTATTTAGAGCATAACGACCCATTTCAATTCGTAGATGATGAGATGATAATCTCAATTTAGCAAAAGTAGTTTTAAAGTTTAGAAGCAAAAATGTTCAAATAGTCTTCAAATTCAAATAATTGCTTAATTTTTTATATGAACGTAAAGCACGAGTCTTCTGAATGTCAGTAATCCATTTATGAATGAATACATTTAAAACTCATTACTTAAATATTCAATGAAAATTCTTCGCATCAACAACCGATGGGTCATTCCAAATATATGAAAAGCCATATTCTTTAATATTAGATTTTAATTTCTATTCATAATATAAAAAGCTATGAACGTATTCACACCTGATAATAATCCGACTGTATTGGCCATATCCCAGTTTTGAATCTACTGTCCTTGTTAAGACGACAAAACAGCACAGGCACATTAACTATATAGCTAGTATTATACAGACGTGCCGTTAAACCCTATACTTGCATACATACAGGCCCGCCTACAAGGGGGGGGGGGGGGGCAATTGCCCGGAATCCGGCGATTTGTCGGGGGCCTGCCGTCAACTCACTTATAAAAAATACATTTATCTTTGCAGTAAATATGAAAATTTGCTCCTTGCAAGAATCTAAGTTATAGTAGATTTCTATAGGTTTTATATGCAAAATTGTACACAGGTTTTTATAAAAAAAAAAAACAACAAAAAAAACAAGTTTTGGGGCCCACGACTGATCTGCCCAGGTGCCTGGAATTTCTGTCAGCGGGCATGCGTACATACATACATACATACATACATACATACATACTACAACATTGCCGCTTCCGAATGGTAGACAAACACGTAGATAATGCCCTATGGACTAATATGTTCCCTTCTTGTATACCTCCAATCAGGCATCAACGAACAATTTTTATGCATGTAGACACGGACAAACTTTTAACTTTGCAGCCTGAAGTGTCTAAGGATTTTAGGTGGGCATGATTAAGGTAGTTCTTGGTTTGGTATAATTTCAATTTCATTTTCGAAACGTGTGCTGAACCATGTCGATAGTGCAATGGCACTCGATGGCATACCAGTTGTATGAAAGTACAATGATCAACATGTACCTGAAATTATGTTATCATTAAGTTTTCACTTTATGTTGTTAGACACTGTAATGCATTCTTTAAATATTATTTGTTTTAATTCTAATCAATTTTCGAAGAAGGATACAAATTTGCCACTCTGTTTTCAATGAATTTATTCTATTTGAACTTAGAAATTATATATATTTGTTGTGAAAAAAGAAAACAAAACAATCAAAATGAGGGCAAGTCCGCCCAGTTTACATCGGTATGTTTGACTTTTAACTCTTAACTGGAGTCCGTATTTAGAGATAGGATACAAAGATATGCTCTTTTCTCTCTACATATAGATGCCATAAAATTTTACAACCCCAGTTTGGCCGGGTTTTCAACAGGAAGTGGCAGCAAAAACAGCAAATATGCCCACCTGAATGTAGCAGTGCCCGGAGAAATTTCAGAGTAAGTCTTCATCTTCTTTTGATGAGCACTTTATTTAGTTTTACCTGGAGTACATCGCCTTTGTTGTCTCTAATTTTTCATGCACTGTCAATCCATAAAACTCCAATAGTTGCCTCTTAATTTTTGTACAGATAGCTTTTTTTGTATTCCTAAAAATATTTTTCAAATTTTAACTTAAGAATCACCTAAACTTATAATTAATACTTTCTCCTATCATTATTTTACATCCCAAAAATAATTATTGGAAAGTCTACACAAAATTACAGACATCACAGCAATTTTGTTGTTTCTGTCTATCTTGACTATGAAGAAATAGCATTATTATCATGAAATATTCAAAACTTGGACAAAATATTCAGTTTCATGCATCTATAGGGACAGTCTTTTTATATAATGCGTAGTTATGGAGTGGGTTTAGTTGAGATATATACTTTTACATAGTCTATGACATTATGACATTGTATGCAAGTAATGACTCCCTATTATTATTATTATCATTATCATTATTATTGCCGAACAGTGACATGCCACGGCAAGCTCAGGAACTTATTGATAGGATGAAGAAAGAACCAGGAGTTGATTTCGAAAATGACTGGAAAGTCATCACAATATTCATCGGCGGAAACGATCTATGTGATTACTGTAAAGATAAGGTAAATGTGTATGGAAAAGCATATGCCCGTGAATTGATACACACACAGAACTAATAAACAAGATTTGTAAATTTGTAATACTGTTGACAATTAAACTTTTTGGATGAATGCATCTGCAGTTAATCAGCTGTTTTATAGCATCTTGCAATGTCCTACTGACCATTCTAATCGCCTATCTAGGCGTTACTGTGTGCCAAATCTCCATGTGTTTAACAGGAGTCTAGTGAGTCACCTATGTAGTTTTGTTCTATATAAATATACAATTTCACATCTCTGTAACTAACATTTTTTGGTCCAATTTGTGTAAACTGTCCACCACTTATTCAGAAGTCATCAATCCGTCACTTTGATTTTTTTTTCAAGAAGAGAAACGTTTATCTTTAAAAAAAATAGTTGTGCTTATTAGTTTGCATATCATTCTCCAATTAGCCCAATTAGCCCATTCTACATTTCGATATTCATTTACGGAATCAGCCTTATTGATTACTGTGTGCGTTTACCAATGTGACATTGTGTATGTACGAGAAACGTTTACACTTTCTATTATTATAGAAAAGCTTTATCCATTTTTTAACATCAAAGCTAAAACATTTAAAACATATAATACTATCTCTTTGAAGGGTCATGCCAAAGAATCAAATGCATTCTCCAAGCCCATTAAAACCAAACGACCCTTTAGTAAAACGTGTTGGTCAGTGTTTATTATATTAGATAAAAACATTTGTATTCTATTTGCAATACAAGCTGAGGCTATCTTATAAGAACCATTTAAATGAGAGACTGGTCGCCAGTTTTTTAAATACTGCTTTGGTTTATCCCCTTTTGGTAATCAATTAATTATCCCTTTTTGAGTTGATGATAATTCGCCAGAGATGCAAGATAAATTTATTGCTTTAACAAAAGATGACCAATATCCTTCCAAAAGAACCCAAAAAGTCAACTCTAAACCCATCTGATCATCGGCTTTTATTATTTGCCATATTTTTCAATGTTTTGGTTGCTTCGGTAAAAAAATATGCCCATCTAATTATTCTCTTCGTGCATTTTCCAATTTATGAATCTCAGCGTAATTTGAAAGATACTCAAGATCGACTGGATCAATATGTTTATATGAGTATAAATTTCGATTATAGAATGTTGTTTCTTCCAAAATATTCTTTTGAATTACAGATGGACTACCATCAAGTTTTACTAAGTTAGGCATCATGTTGCTGATTCAATGTCTATTTTCCAAGTTACACAAATATTTTTAGGGGTTTTCTCCCTCATCAAGCCATTTTGCACGCGACTTTACTTTAATACCTTCCATCTTTGTTCGTCAAATTTCCAGTAATTACTTCTTTTTCTTTTTCTAAAACCTGTAACTGATATATTTTATTTCCTTTTTCTAAAAGTTCAATATCTTTAAAAGGCTGTTTTCCAATTTGTTTTGTTATCTCTTCTTATGTAATGAATATAAAAGTACCAATATTTAGTTTCCTCCAAATATCAATCAAGTTATATTCTGCACATAGATCAAGAAGTTGAACAACTTCGCTTGTCCTTGAATTGTTAATTGATGTGTTAATTATATGTAGCTAAATCAGGATTTATTTGTAAATTAAAATCAATCCCAATAACTGTATTATCATTATTAAATTCAACTATATCAGCTTTTATTTCGGTTTAGAAGCCTAAACTGTCTCTGTTGGGTCCATATATATTGATCAGTGTAAATCTTTAGTTCTGAATTGATATGTCGAGAATAAATTTATTTCCTGTATCATCATTCTTTACTCTATGAAGAGTAAAGTGAAAATTATTTTCCAGTAATACTGCCACTCCCATTGCATTTGATGAAAAAGCGTTTAAATAGCACTCATACCCAATATAGCCTGTACATAATTCTCGAACTATATTGAATGTTAATTTTCACATAATCCAATGTGTTTCTTTGTTGAAATCCCCTAATCCATAACAATCTTAATCTTAATTAGATGGATTATTAACTTTTCTTTTATAATCGTAGGAAATTTACAGTGTCGAAAAGTATATCAATAACTATGTAAACAGAGTTTGACATTTGTACACGCATTAATACATGTTATCTTTACAGCAAAAATATAGCGCCGAAAATTATGCTAAAAATATTCAAACGGCGCTGGACATTCTACATGCACAAGTACCACGTGCCTTCGTTAATCTTGTTGAGGTCCTCAATATTGCTCTCGTTAGGCAGTTGAACCAGAACCTCTTGTGTGATGTCCTTCATTTTTTCATGTGCGGCTGTGCCGCCTACCCCAAGTCGCAAGAAGCGGAGGCGGAGCTAGCGGCCGAGGTCATCAAGTACAGGGAGGAAGTGGAGAAGATTATAGCCACCGGAAGATACGACACGAAGGATGACTTTACAGTAATACTGCAGCCATTTTTGAAAGATACAAGCGTCCCTTTGAAGGTTAATACTGGTTTGTTTGTTTTTTTTTTTGTTTTTTTTTCTGTGTGTTGGACAAAGAAAAAAAGCCAAGACGAGTATTCTCGAGACTTGGTGAGCAACAGCTGAAAATTAAGTTCAGAATCTAAACCTTTTGACATTCTACAAGTCAGAATAAAGTCAGTCAGATATCTTAAAGAATTTTAATTGAAACTTTTTGGATGCTTAACTTTGAAGGGTTTTTAGTTTATGTTCAAGTTCAATATTTGTTTGTTGTTTTTTTTTTAAAGGGGGAAAAAAGAAAGAAAGAAAGACAAATAAAGGGCTACTATCTCTCAGATTTCAGTCTGGGTGTAAGATTGGAGAAAGTAAACTTGAAGACGAGATTGCCTCGTTTATTAAGAGAAAAGAAACTTCTTCCTGAGATAGAATTGCAAGCTTTCCGGCGTTTTTAAGCCATTTAGTTTGAATACAGAGGTTTTAAATTTTGGTGTGACGGAACAGTTGATAATTTGTGACTAAGAACAACATGCAGCATATAAGATTCATTTCTGAGGAACATCTCCATACTAATTGAGTATCTCCGAATTACTGTTTATATTCCAAGAAAACAAATATTTCAAACAATAAAACACCAAAAAAAAGACCAGAAGTACTTAATGGTCATATGTTTAAAACAGCACTATTAAGATATATTGACCATTTGTCACTCCCTACTTTTTCTGTTTTTATTTTAAAATAGTACTGAACCAATTTTTCATACCATTTAATACAGTAGACAATTTCCGGAACTCTTTCAACATGCGATGGAAATTCTAAGTAAAATGTAGAGAACACCGAAATTAAACGGATATTTTGTAATTGATACACATCCCTAGCTTTCTCTGTGGTATCACTTTTGCCGTCTATCTGCAACTCTCAGTCCATAATTTTACCGTGCGGGTTAAAGCCGTTTCCTGTAAATGAAAACACTCGCTTTACGAGGATCGTATTTGCATTCCTAATACTCTAAACCGGTTTATTTCCAATTTATTCTAAACAAAGTTTCTGAATTTGGGGAATTTGGGGAAATAATGTTTTAATGGTTTCCAGGGCCTAAATTTCTCAACAAGAACAAAATCAGGTCTTTTCTGGGTCATATTAGTAATTTAAATTAGAGAAGATACAGGGATCGTCAAATGAGATATCGATTTCTAATTGGTTTGTAACAGCGACAACTTCCATAAAACCGTTATGGATTTCCCTCCACGTATCTGTCCCTGGTTTAAGCAAACATACTAGAAACCATAAATAAGGCGTCATAATTTAATTGCAGGCTGAATGTCCTGATGATGCTCCATGTGCTGACCTCAGTTACTTTGCTCCGGATTGTTTCCACTTTAGCGAAAAGGGTCACCAGGCTGCAGCAGGAGCTCTGTGGAACAACATGGTAACACTATTTACATTTGTACATACATGCATACATACATACATACATACATACATACATACATACATACATACTAGACCGAGTGTCCTCAGTAGCAGTACTGCTGTTATCGTGAATAATGCCAAATTTAGAATGTAATGCCCCGTATGAACCGTGACGCGAGATCGGAGGTAAACCACCTTAGTATCAGGCGCGAGATGCGAAATGCCTATAGAAACTCAGAAGACGGCTTGGGTAGCTGACATAAAGGGGCAATTTGAATAAACATGCACTCTGGATTAGAACAATATCTATCTGGAAGTGAAGATGGATGTTGAGGATAACCACGTATATAGTTCTTGGCTTCCAGTATCAAAGTGAGTCCCTGAAAACTGTCATTAAAAACGCTTGCAAATTTCATACTTCTCCGCATATGATATATGTGCATCACCATGGAAACAAACAGTAATAGCTAAGTAATAAGGAGTGATTTCCAAGACAGAAAAAACTAGGTCTAACATACATACATACATACATACATACATACATAAGTCTTACGTACGCAAGTACTCATCTACATACATATATTTGATTCCTGAATAATAAATATTGTGAAAGCAATTACACTTTACATTGAACACTTATAAATAATATGTTGTATCTGTCATTTATATCATATGTTTGTTGCTCTTTACCTTTGTTTCGTACCATTTCAGACACGATTACAGGAAATTATTCCCACTGCGTCATATTTTGTAACATGGCTCAAGGCATTGGACCACGATCCATTGTAATGTTCGAACTTAAATTTGTTGTGTTTGTTTCTTTTTATTTCAGCATCTTACATTTATTGCTTTTGGCAAGACAAAAGTTTACTCTATACATAACACATACAAATGACATGTTGTCGTTGTCCTATGTTTGTTGCTCATTACCTTCGTGTTATGCCTTTCAGACACGATTGCAGGAAAGTAGTGACACTATAGTAATATTCTTATTACTTTGAATAAGAATTACTCATTCAGTGTCGTTTTTACGTTCTATGAAAAACACCAACAACACTAAATTTCACATTAAGGTGAGATCTAATTCTGAATATATGGTAACTACGTACTCAATTTGTTTAACAGATTGAGCCAGTTGGCAAAAAGCGTACAAGCTGGACTCCTGGAGAGCTCGTGGAGTGTCCATCGGCAGTAAGTTAACAATTCCTTGCATATGATAAGGCTAAAGAAATGTTTACAAACATATTGCTGCAGAGTTGCTTATGGTGAGCTTTAATTGTTATTATCAAGAACAGTCAGAGTTATTATGCCGTAGACAAACCGTTTGGGACACGAATGCTTTTTATTTTCATATTGGACAATTGGTACTATAGCAAAATTCCCGTGACTTTGAATACAAATATTTGGTATCCCGTAAACAAATAGCTGATGTGGGACATGATTTTTCACCCTTACAATATTTTCATATTTAACAATTTTTTTTGTAATGACAAGCAGGCGTTGACTTGAACATCATTTAACAGTAAATGTTCCAAGTATTCATTTATACGTTTTAAAAATACGACATTCTTTCATATCATACACACTTCTCTGTGAGTTATTTTCATGTGCATAGTTAAGAGGGATGCTGTTTACTTCTCAAGGAGCGGGTCGCCACATTTTGTACGTATTAAACAACGTTCAACGAACTTTTTCTCGTAACACGTTCTCTTCCATACTTAGTCTTTAGATAAACTTGTTACAGTTTTGGAATCGAAACATTCTTATTTGAACGACAGAGATATTAACTGCCCTCTTCATTTTCCAGACTTCACCATACTTCTACACCTATAAAAACAACAAATTCGCGGACGATCCCCTAGGTGGCGTTTACTCATCTGATCAAAAGGAAGACGATAGCGCGGACGATCCCCTAGCTGGCGTTTACTCAGCTGATCAAAAGGAAGCCGATAGCAAGCCCACAGGCACGGCTGACTCGGGAGCAATATCAACCGTTGGTTTTGCCGTTGCAGTCACAGCAGGTGCCTGTCTTTTGATCTTGATAGCTTTAGTCATTGCGAGACGAGTTTACAAAAGGAAGAGGCGCTCTGAAGAAAAGGTGCAACTCGTACAGCCCAATAACCCATCTGTATATCCATGGAGGCTATGAGAATAAATTGCGCGTTCCTTATCTATGTGTGTTTCCTCCCTTTTAAACAATTAATTAACATCATTATGACGGACTGGTATAGTGAATCATTAGGTGAACATAGGTAACATATTACAATAATTTCTGAGAAAACATTCATATTGATACAACGGGTGTTGGTTGAATCAGGCATCCCTAGCATTCCATACAGAATCAATGTAATCACATTTATATTATTTTGTCGAGAAAGTCAGTTGCTATATATGCTTTACAGGAGTTATTTCACTTTTCAGTAAATCTTTTAAAACACGATTTATCCAACAACACTTTCAATCCAAGTGATGAAAATAAGACATTTTAACAAGACGTCTGAGTATAGCTGTAGAAACGTTGCAATAGTCTGAAAATATATGTAATAATTTGAAAACTTCACTCATAAACACTTTTGAGTAATATATATCAACTTTTTTTTTTAAATAAAAAAGATCAGTAAGCATAGCATGGGATACTTTAAAAATCGCAAAGTATTTGTCATATCTTTACTTGATTCATATACTTGCTATGTGGATAATGTTGACGTAATTCATCATTGTTCCCATCGATATTTTCATCCATTATTGCCTTGCTCCACTTATTGTTCTAATCAAGCATATTTTAAATCATGAGATTATAATTTTTAACCTTTTTTTGTCAAATATATTTATAATTGTTTAAATAAAATGTTTTAATTAAATTATTTGTCATTTTACTGTAATTATGTAATTCCAAGATTAACTTTGATGTGCAATTGCCATGAATATGATTAAAAGAAGAAAACAATGTTTAAATTGTCAGTATCCTGCCTGCTCTCTCCCTTAAGTAATCCGTCTGTCGTCCGAAATTATCCACGATCTGTTATATTTTCCCTTAGATATGAACATATAGATGGGTAGCTGGTTTTGTTAATTACTTCCATCTGGCAACAGGGGCGAAATGTTCATGCATTTTAACTAAGCTACCGTTGATGTATGATACTGTTAGGAGTAAAATTAAACAAGATAAAAAGAAAAGTCATATCGACTATGTTTCTCCCACTCATTAGCATATGAACTCTGATACAATCAAAATCTACCTGTAAAAATCTGCTTCAACAACATTACTGTGTATTAATCGGAAATTCCAAAAATGACCAAACGATAACATTAAAAATTTGTATTATAAGATAGCAAGAGCTAAGGCTCTTAGAAACAGCTGACACAGATACGATGATGATTTTTTTTCTTCATATATGGTCCACATTATGATTGGTCAACGGTCATTTATTGGCGGTCTTTTGCTCCACATACAGTAAAACTATTTGAAGTTCATTTAGTAATCTCATTTACAAAGACCTTCGAAAATTTGAGGAATGTATATGGTAAGTATATATTCGTATGCTCTTAAACAGCTGTCTTAATTAACAACTGAAGTTAAATTACCAACTATTAATAAATAACTGAAGTCTCCTGTCACAAAGCCTTGATGAGAGACTACCATTTACTTTCCTTTTGCTGTGTATCATACTATACTAAAGGACTTTTGTAAACGAAAATTAATGTAGGTGATAGTTTTATTAAAGCATCATTCAAAATTTAACTTTACTTTTCCAAGATCTAGTAAATTACAACCTTACTGGAATAATTGGAGACCCAAGGATAATATATCATGTGTTATACCAAAGATCTGGATGTTATTCTTTACCAACAAACAGAGACTTCCAACTGTCTTGGCCGGAGTTGAAATTTCATTTTACTTCTCTTGTTACTTATGTCTTTCGGTATAATATTACAGCTACAGCTGAAATAAACGAATAACCGAACATTCAAATCAGAATACTTTTATCGAGAATATTCGAATAGAAAATCGATATTCAAATATTCATTTGCTTGCTTGGCGAATTTGGCAGAATTTTGTAACAGAAGCAAACAAGTCGAAATCTAAATTATAAAAGGCTGAATTAGTATACTGGCGTCCTACCAGCTCGCGTCAAGGATACAGACATTATTTAACTTGTATTTTACTTAAATTAGTTTACCTCTTTATTGAAAAGAAACTACCTCATAAATCGTTCCATCGCAAATATTTTGCCAGTTATGCCGTTTCTAAAAAGCTCTTACATTGGAGAAGATGTCTTCACCTGCGGAAACAGTTTTGTCATCCACTTTCACAGCACTGTAATATATTCAATTTAGTGATTTATTGTTCTTCCTTTTACATTTGTATACTTAATTATTTTAGTAATTATAGTCACGTCAAGATGATCTATAAATAATGTCGTAACGTATATCAATTGTTGATCAAATTTTTACAAAGAGGTGGGACTTAAAATAACGTTAAGTTTACGTGATTCGTGGAATAAAGGATGCATTTACAATACATAGTTTATCGCTAATGTCATTCTTAAGTGCATACCTTAATGGAATCATACACGACATGTACATTTAGTAAAATAAGTGTCCTTTATTATTTCCCCTAATTTGTCTTTTGTGCGTGCTTTCACCCGCAGAGTTATATAAACAATATGAATTCAGTCATTTCTGCTTTTTAAATAAACGTGTTTACAAGTTGATGTAGATTACTGCTCTTAACACTTATTTTAAAAGGCACTCAGTTCTTAGGAAACGCATAATTAAGTTAAATTTCAAAATTCATGAGGAACGGTTGCTGACAAGAACTGGTAGGACTCCAGTACAATGGAACAACTTGAAACCTACTAAATCACCTGAAGTTAGAACTCCCACTTACAAAGTAACCGTAATGTCAACATTCTGCATAGTCACATTGTTCACAACATGACCGTAATGTCAACATTCTGCATAGTCACATTGTTCACAACATGACCGTAATGTCAACATTCTGCATAGTCACATTGTTCACAACATAACCGTTCTTATTCATTGCCCTCTTGAAAGATGACGTAATATGGCATGTTTCAGAATACAGTATAGTACAGGGTCATCATCTTAAAGTCAACAAAGCCTTTACGTATCAATCAACTTATCTAAATTTTAATAATTAAATTGGCCACATGTCTGTGTGATTTCAGGGTAAACAAATCATCTCACCGATAATTGTTTGAGATAGTCTCTGTATATTCTTAAACAAGTAATCTAGAGATACTGCCCTTCTGCGCCTTCAGTCCGTCTGCAGCACTAAAGAAAAGTTATTATTATATCGAGTTTGAAGGTAAACTTAGGAAAATAACACCCACATTCATATGATTTTTAGTATGAATCCACCCCACCCACTCCCACCCGCCCAAATAAATACGCAAGACCCCTAAACTGTCATCTACAGGTGTAATTAAATTTAGATGACTCAGTTCATATTGTCTTTTCAATACTGCTTAGAGCGACTGGGAGGAGGGGCGGGACCATTAAATGACAATAATTGGCAAAGAAAACAGGATGGATTTAATAGGTGTTTAAACCTTGACGATTGTTTGAATTCTATCCAAATACATTCAACGAATATTCGAATAGGAAAGTATGGTATTTGTTTCAGCTCTAATTAATGCTATTTTTACTGTGAGGTCAGATCAACTTTACACCATTGTACCATTTGAATCTGTACATTTACAATATGATATCGTCATGTGCAAAAAAGACGCTCCTCTGGAAGAGATTAGATCAGGATATAGATAAGACTCAGGATATATATATATAAGGCTCTTGTAGAATGCTCATCTGTAGATGACCTTAAAGTTGAAATCAGGGAAATTGTATGGTTGCCAGAATTTTCAATATAATGTGCCATTTTTCCAAATCATTTTCGTACAGCATGCCATTTATCTCTATGCACACCATGCTATTGTCCAGTAACATCTAATTAATAATTTGACCGACATATTTCCTTCTGATCAACAGGTTGTGCCAATCTTGCAGCAAGGTTTATTAAAACTAAATTGTCCACAAATTTTGGCGTCAAGGCCTGAAATATCTAGAACAAGGACCCTTTGAAGACGCGCTACATGGATAAGCTTATCTGCAACCTAGGTCAATTGTATGGAACAGAAGTGCTCACTATTCATCTGGCGAAAGTATTTCGTGACAATGTGTGTTCAGCAATAACTAAATCAAATATAGCATCAACAACAGTATCAATACATTTTCCACCAGAGCATGTAACATTTTCCTTTTGCAACATTCTATTCTGTTGTAACTTCACCGAGCGGGCTTAGCCAACCAAACTAGATACTGTTTCATGCATCTGATGCACATCAATAATCTTCAGCAAGACACTTTGTTCTCATTCTCTAACAAAAACCAAGGCCACTAAACACTTTAAAATGGTATTGCCATATTAAAGTGCTTGAAAGATTGTATAGTTTTCAATGTTATTGCAAATATATGTACTATTTGAAACACTACAAAATTTAGTAACTAAGGGCTATGAAACCCTTGGCCTTAAAAAAAATCCTGCGAAATTCTGTTGTCGATTTGGACTGATCCGATGGTGTGAATTAAACTTGCACCATTCTGATTACCGGTCCAATGTCTTTCTCGCTGAGTCACCACGGGTGGAGATCTCAGTGATTTCCAAGTAATGACTACAGGGAAGTCAGAACATAACAAGGAATCAATGCGGACTGCATAAATTAACTCCAATAATTTTCCGAAGATGTTAAAGTCCGGAATTTAGGTTGTTTATTTAAATCTTTGGCACTATTTGTATATCTACATTTATAGATATATGTGTCATGGTAATGGTTGTGAAAGTATGAATAAATTACACAAATTATGAGTCATTTGCTCACTATAAAGTAAACAAGTAATTTAATAAAATACAATTACATTTCTAGATATTTATGACCTTGATATTATTCTCTCACAAACATTCAGCATATATCTCTGCATAATGACAGTCATGCAATTAGAGAGATGGATCTAAAAATGATGATTTAATATCGACACATTGTAGCTCTTTATAAGGAAGCTGTAACACTTTCCCATTTCAGATCGATTGTTTCGTTGTTCAGAAATTGCAGAAAATACGATAACTTATGAAAAAGAAACTTGAAGTTTACGAGCTCTAAGAGAATCTACTGTAAACTGTAAAATGTTCTCTAAAATCAAGCATCAGAAAAATAAGCTGACATAGATATACATGTCATAAGAAAAAGGAACAAAGGAAATTT
Source organism: Margaritifera margaritifera (assembly GCA_029931535.1). Taxonomy (NCBI): domain Eukaryota; kingdom Metazoa; phylum Mollusca; class Bivalvia; order Unionida; family Margaritiferidae; genus Margaritifera; species Margaritifera margaritifera. The sequence continues at coordinate 8,300,381 of JAQPZY010001691.1, forward strand.
TTCTAAAGTCGTTATATATATATATATATATATATATATATATATATATATATATATCGCAATGTTATTATCTTCATTTTATGGTCTATAATATCATCATGTGTTCAGTTTGCTTTCACATACTTTAGCAATGGCGTCTGTGTAAGACCAAGGATTTGAGTCTTTATAAAATACCAAACAGGACAAACGGCGAAAGTGATTGTTATAATTATGATTTAAAAAGAACATTATGTGCTTATACTCCGCATATAGTGTAAATTTCCAAATGTGACATTAGAAATGTCAACAAAAATATCATCAAAGGATTTCCACGAGAAAGAAATATTTGAAAAACGGTACTATTATCCAAAGGATATCTACTGTTTGTTAGTCACCATGATAAATATTTTTTCTTCACTGGTGAAATCTTTTCTTATTTTCGTTTAAAAAAATAGATTTTCCTTGCATAATACATTTGAGTTTTTCATGGGATAACTTGGTTTGTCCCCGTCTCTTTCAATGCGGTTTATGGCATAGATCAGCAAGCCATATTGGTATATCGATAAATGTAGTTCCACAATTTTGTAAACGTGCAGGAAAATAGAATCTTACGTTGTCGGGGATGGAGTCAGTGTTACTACCTCGATTGTAAGACTGCCTCGAAAAACACTCACCTAATATATCTAATTGATATATTGAATGCATACAAATATACACCTTGGGGAGCGATAAACGTGCTTCTTTCATACAAGATAAATCAATGCTTTCATGATAACTTTTCTTAATATTGAACAAATGTCAGAGTTGCTTGCACAAGTTCAATACTGTGATAGGACGAATGCTAATTTCAACAGCGTGAATACCCTTACAGATACAGACCTGCAATTTGACATATCAATAGAATATTGAACTGTCTACAAGTCCTGTACTCAACTATGGCCGATTTATGAGCTCGAATTTGGCCAATGTAAAGGGTAGCATTTACTGAGAGAAAGTTGTACGTCAGTTTACTATTTTGCACACTCTTAATCGGTATGCTTACTCGCTGACTATTGTGAGTCACTCGGTTCGTACATTTCAATCCTAAGTTGTGCCGCCGTTTTTAATTTTTTTTTATGATAATGTTTCTTAATGTTAAAGAAATGTCGGAGTTGTTTGGAAAACTAGAAAGCTGTGAGTACAGACTTGATGTTTGAAATGTGAATAGAAAATTGAATTATCCACAACCGTTGTGTTCAATTATGCCATTTGTGTTCACTTCTTAGACCCCACACTTGAGCTCGAATTTGGCCAATGTATTTACACAGATTGTCGCATTTACTGAGAGAAAGTTATACGTCAGCTTACTATGTTGCTCACTTTTGGTCGGTACGCTTAGTAGCTGACTATTGTGTCTCACTAGGTTAGTACACTTGAATGCTTAATTGTTCCGCCATTTTAAATTTTTATCATAATTTTGTTTTAATATTAAAAATTACCCCGTTGTTGAGTTTGAGTTTGGCCAGTATGTTTACACAGCGGATCGCATTTACGTTATACGTCGGCTTTTTTATTCTGCACAGTTCTCGTCGGTAAGCTCAGTCACTGACTATTGTAGGTCGCTAGGTTAGTACACTTGAATGCTTAGTTGTGCCGCCATTTTTAGATTTTGCATGATAACGTTTCTTAATATTAAAAAAAAATGTCTGAGTTTTTTGGGAAACTGCAAACCTGTGAGAGAGTAAATACAAATAGTAACAGCCTGAATACCCTTACCGATGCAGACTTCAAAATTGGAAATATGAATAGAAAATTGAATTATCTGCAACTCTTGTGCTCAACCATGCCATTTTTGTTAGCCACTTATACCCAATTTTTGAGCTCGAATTTGGCCAATGTATTTTCACAGAGAGTCGCATTTACTGAGAGAAATGTATACTTCAGCTTACTATTTTGCACACTTTGGGTCTATTAACTCGTCGCTGACTATTGTGGGTCACTCGGTTAGTACACTTGAATTCTTCGCTGTGCCGCCATTTTTATTAAAGAAATGTCGGAGTTGCTTGTAATACTACCTGTAAAGGAGTGAATGCAAATTGAAACAGCTTGAATACCGTTACAGCTTGAATACCCTTACAGCTTGAATACCGTTACAGCTTGAATACCCTTACAGCTTGAATACCCTTACAGCTTGAATACCCTTACAGCTTGAATACCGTTACAGCTTGAATACCGTTACAGCTTGAATACCCTTACAGCTTGAATACCGTTACAGCTTGAATACCCTTACAGCTTGAATACCCTTACAGCTTGAATACCGTTACAGCTTGAATACCCTTACAGCTTGAATACCCTTACAGCTTGAATACCCTTACAGCTGCAGACCACAACTTGGAAATGTGAATAGAAAATTGAACTATGTACAACTCTTTTACTCAACTAAGCCACTTTAATTGTCCTCTTACGTCGATTTTTTTAGCTCGAATTTGGCCACTGTATTTACACAGAGGGTCGAATTTACTGAAAGTTATGCATCAGCTCACTATTTTGCACACTTTTGGTCCGTATGCTTAGTCGATATATATATATATATATATATATATATATCAGAATCATTTGGAACACATGACCTACGCGCTATATTAAAATAATTAATTAGACAAGGAAGCACACAAAATGACCATCAAAAATGAATGAAGGAAAAAGTATGTAATATGTTTTTAATATAGTCTAATTATGACTGATTTAGAGACTTCTCTTCGAAATATACTTTACATAGGGTAGTTCACAGAGTTATTCCATGTTCATTGTCATTGTTTTGACATTGTTGTCTCTAAGATTATGTAACGCTGTCTTTAATGATGCCTGCTATCATTATATCAATATCAATTGTCTTCATCGATGTGGTCAAAGCTTTTTTTTTTTTTTTTTTTTTTCAAACAAGTTAGTATCAGTATTGACTAGAAAATATTCAATAGCACTTTTTTCTTTATCCGTTTAGGATAAGAACCCGAATACTTTTGTCATATATCTTTCCATCAACCATCCAGAAGGCTTCAATACTCTTCGAACTTCCGTGTTCAAAGAGTTTACTTCCCAAGTCTTATCTTTTAAGTCTGGTTAAGTCATCAATCATGAAATGCCAAGATCATTACCTTTCATATTCTTCTTTTGGAAAACTCCTTTGCTTGGCTTTGTACGATTTCAATTTTACGATTAAATGTCTATTTTCATTTTTGTTTAATCTCCCAAGTGGATGGCATCATTCCATATCATCTGTACAGATGGAGACATTTTCCATATTGCTGATAATATCCACATATATTTCCTTGCAACTGTCATCTTTTCCAAGTTTCACTTTGTTAAGACAGATTTAAAATCTACGACCATACTACTTAGGGTCACCAAAGATAGCCTCCATTTTTTCCACTTTTGATTCTATGTTTGTTATTATGGTATCCCTTGATTCAAGAAGTGCCTCTTTTTTATCAATGCATTTTTGTCTTTCGTCAATGACCATATGTTCTCCATCCGTGATTTTTTTTATACATTACTTCAATGCCCATATGTTTTCCATCCGTGATTTTTTATATATTACTTCAATGACCATATGTTTTCCATCCGTGATTTTTTATATATTACTTCAATGACCATATGTTTTCCATCCGTGATTTTTTATATATTACTTCAATGCCCATATGTGTCCCATCCGTGATTTTTTATACATTACTTTAATGACCATATGTTTCCCATCCGTGATTTTTTATATATTACTTCAATGCCCATATGTTTTCCATCCGTGATTTTTTATACATTACTTCAATGCCCATATGTTTTCTATCCGTGATTTTTTATACATTAATTCAATGACCATATGTTTCCCATCCGTGATTTTTTATACATTACTTCAATGACTATATGTTTCCCATCCGTGATTTTTTATATATTACTTCAATGCCCATACGTTTCCCATCCGTGATTTTTTATACATTACTTCAATGACCATATGTTTTCCATCCGTGATTTTTTATACATTACTTCAATGACCATATGTTTTCCAATCGTGATTTATACATTAATTCAATGCCCATATGTTTTCCATCCGTGATATTTTATACATTAATTCAATGCCCATATGTTTTCCATCCGTGATTTTTTATATATTACTTCAATCCCCATATGTTTTCCATCCGTGATTTTTTATACATTATTTCAATGACCATATGTTTCCCATCCGTGATTTTTTATACATTAATTCAATGACCATATGTTTCCCATCCGTGATTTTTTATACATTTCTTCAAGAAGAGCGAGTTGTTTGGCATTTGCTTCTACAGTTGGTCTCACAACTACATCTTTAAGTTGTTCAATGGCCATACTCAATGCATTTTTTTTTTTTTTTTTTTTTTTTTACGGCTTCAACGATCACCGTCTTCAGAAACAGTGGGCATAACACATGTTAAGACTCTAATAATAGTTTGGTCTCACAAAGACTTTTTGACAAGTTCTGACAGGATGAATGTACGTTTATCAAGTTTTGAACTTTCGATCGTTGGTGACGGCGGGGACTGTGAAAGAGATTCATTACAAAAAGTAGTTTGTTCAGGTACAGATTTTCGCCTTCTCAGCGTCCCCTCTTCCTTATGTTTTTCACCTTTACTAGTCATTGTACAGGAGTTAATTCACCCGGGTTTTTAACAGCTTAAAATAATATGTGATCTGACTTCGGATTTCAAATTTTAAATGGGCAAAATAAAGTGCATTAACTATGAAAGAATAATCGTGATGTGTTACGAAAAATCAAGAACACAAACAAATCAATATATGCACATAAGTGTTTAGTAACAGTACTCAACATGATACCGTTCATCAAAACACCGAAAACAGTCCAAAGAAACAAAATCTCCTCACGAACTCACATCCAGAAAGACTAAAAATTTACATTGAATATGTAGATATTAATATCACTACATCTAATTATTTCATTCTGAAGAAACCTATGACAATTGCCTGATGTTACACATGTAATGCACGTTCGCCGCCATCCTACTGGAAAGTGAAGAAGGTATCAACTTATACATTTTTGATTCTGCATCCATTCGAGTTCGTTCCTGTTTGAGTTATCTATCGTAAACATTATAAGGGGTTAGAAATAGTTTACTTTATTTTTATGTCTGTCTGCATGAGTCTGTGTAAGCACACACAAATTATACAAAAACTCCCCCCACACACCACACACACACACACACACACACACACTTTTATGGAAAATTATTAGCAATTTTTGGAATACAAAGGAAACCAGTAGAATTAGCTTAGATAATAAAAGAGACTATTATTCACATTTAAACTGTTTTCCTCATTCATCTGTCAGATTGCAATAACTTCTGTAAGAAGATGTATTTTAAAAATATAAGAAAACCAAACAACAGACCCAGGGATCATACATAAATTGTAAGTTTTAAGAAAGTAATTTCGAAAATGAATACAATCCACACTTTTGGTATGGCTGATCCTTCCGTATCGCCACAAAAAATAAAAAAATAAAAAAATAAAAAATTCATACACATGGTTAGCCAGAAGAGTCTTTTTTCTTAGAGAGAATAGTTGTGTCACATCACATGTTTCAATTCCTTTTTTTTAATTTTATTTTATTTTTTTTTCACGATGAAACAATGACTGAACTCTTAGGAAACGAACTATTCACTCGTGACAATACAATGTTTACACATCACTCGTGAAATATTTCCTTATATCTACTCAAAAAACGTAGGTTTTCTTTTTATAATATATATATTTTTAAGGCAAAAAGCTTCCATTTGCATGGATTTTCCTCCATTCTGTGTCAATGCGATTAACGGCAGCATTACTACATCGATTAAAAGAAGTTCCGAAATTTTACAATAATTTTAGAACAGCGACATTTTAAAAATTTAGATTGCACATATAATACTTCAAATTGTGTATTTGGTCAAAATAATTAATGTTTTCACACGAAAACTAAAACATTTTTATTTTCGTTAACACATTTCTTGCGCGAATTGATACAGTCAACTTTACTTGGATAGGGGTACTATAGAAACATGACAGAACGGTCAACAGACAGCAGAGCGTAACATGATTAAACAACAGGTTTTAATTATTGTGAGTTTACTTATAAGGAATTTTGTTCTTATATATTTTTTTTAATTTCTGCATTCAGACGTGACTTTTTGTATGTTGGCAAGCTTGCATTCTATTTCGGTAAAAGACACTGCACCCAAATTTCGATTGTCACTTAATTTCTGTTTGCAATCGACACTAATCAATGTCTGATTTCTCTATCGTTTTCAGACATGATTATAATTGTGATGACAGTTAAAATTGCTACTTAAACAATTTTGTTACTATATGTAATCAGTTGTTTTTCTTTAAAAGGTGTACCGTTTTTCGTTGAGTGTAACGGGTATATGATACTGGATGGGTGACACAGAATATCGAATAGCAATAGGTCATGTAAGTTCAGTCACTGACAGTTTGCATGATTCATGTGGAAAACTAATTATACAAAAAGCTAATACTTGAAGCCTGCTTTTTGTTGTTTGGGGTTCATTTTTAGGCATTTTTGATGACGCCTTCTCATTGATTACATAAATGTATACTAAAGGTCAACAGTCTTGACACATTTTAAGATCTATTCATCATAAGAGAGAGAGAGAGAGAGAGAGAGAGAGAGAGAGAGAGAGAGAGAGAGAGAGAGAGAGAGAGAGAGAGAGAGAGTAAAATAAGCCTAAATGTGCAAATATAAGTCTGAGTAACATAAGGGCAGATATACTTCCTAAATCGTAAACGAAAGTAGTTCCAAAAGTGATATCGCTACTGTGGCAATATCATCGATATCATATATCTCCCTCTGATATATTTAAATATCTCATTATGAAATATATAATAATGTATTTTATCTGCAGGCCCCGAAAATCGTGACATCTCGGACGAAGAATTTTCAATACTTCCGGAATGTCTTAAACTTCTCCAAATACAAGATGGGAATTTACGTTGGCTCAGTTCGATGTACTCACGATTAAAATGGGAATTTACGTTGGCTCAGTTTGATGTCCTCACGATTAAAATGGGAATTTACGTTGGTTCAATTTGATGTCCTCACGATTAAAATGGGAATTTACGTTGGCTCAGTTTGATGTCCTCACGATTAAGATGGGAATTACGTTGGCTCAATTTGATGTCCTCACAATTAAGATGGGAATTTACGTTGGCTCAGTTTTACGTCCTCACGATTAAGATGGGAATTTACGTTGGCTCAGTTTGATGTCCTCACTCACGATTAAGATGGGAATTTAAGTTGGCTCAGTTTGATGTCCTTACGATTAAGATGGAAATTACGTTGGCTCAGTTTTATGTCCTCACGATTAAGATGGGAATTACGTTGGCTCAGTTTGATGTCCTCACGATTAAGATGGAAATTACGTTGGCTCAGTTTGATGTCCTCACGATTAAGATGGGAATTTACGTTGGCTCAGTTTGATGTCCTTACGATTAAGATGGGAATTTACGTTGGCTCAGTTTGATGTCCTCACTATTACGATGGGAATTTACGTTGGCTCAGTTTGATGTCCTCACGATTAAGATGAGTATTTACGTTGGCTCAGTTTGATGTCCTTACGATTACGATGGGAATGTACGTTGGCTCAGTTTGATGTCCTCACGATTAAGATGAGAATTTACGTTGGCTCAGTTTGATGTCCTCACGATTAAGATGAGAATTTACGTTGGCTCAGTTTGATGTCCTCACGATTAAGATGAGAATTTACGTTGGCTCAGTTTGATGTCCTCACGATTACGATGGGAATTTACGTTGGCTCAGTTTGATGTTCTCACGATTAAGATGGGAATGTACGTTGGCTCAGTTTGATGTCCTCACGATTACGATGAGAATTTACGTTGGCTCAGTTTGATGTCCTCACGATTAAGATGAGAATTTACGTTGGCTCAGTTTGATGTCCTCACGATTAAGATGGGAATTTACGTTGGCTCAGTTTGATGTCCTCACTCACGATTAAGATGGGAATTTACGTTGGCTCAGTTTGATGTCCCCACAATTAAGATGGGAATTACGTTGGCTCAGTTTTATGTCCTCACGATTAAGATGGGAATTACGTTGGCTCAGTTTTATGTCCTCACGATTACGATGGAAATTACGTTGCCTCAGTTTGATGTCCTCACGATTAAGATGAGAATTTACGTTGGCTCAGTTTGATGTCCTCACGATTACGATGGGAATTTACGTTGGCTCAGTTTGATGTCCTCACGATTAAGATGAGAATTTACGTTGGCTCAGTTTGATGTCCTTACGATTAAGATGGGAATTTACGTTGGCTCAGTTTGATGTCCTCACGATTACGATGGGAATTTACGTTGGCTCAGTTTGATGTTCTCACGATTAAGATGGGAATGTACGTTGGCTCAGTTTGATGTCCTCACTATTACGATGAGAATTTACGTTGGCTCAGTTTGATGTTCTCACGATTACGATGGGAATGTACGTTGGCTCAGTTTGATGTCCTCACGATTAAGATGAGAATTTACGTTGGCTCAGTTTGATGTCCTCACGATTAAGATGAGAATTTACGTTGGCTCAGTTTGATGTCCTCACGATTAAGATGAGAATTTACGTTGGCTCAGTTTGATGTCCTCACGATTAAGATGAGAATTTACGTTGGCTCAGTTTGATGTCCTCACGATTACGATGGGAATTTACGTTGGCTCAGTTTGATGTCCTCACGATTACGATGGGAATTTACGTTGGCTCAGTTTGATGTTCTCACGATTAAGATGGGAATGTACGTTGGCTCAGTTTGATGTCCTCACGATTACGATGTTAATTTACCATATCTCAGTTTGATGTCCTTACGATTAAGATGGGAATTTACGTTGGCTCAGTTTGATGTCCTTACGATTGAGATGGGAATGTACGTTGGCTCAGTTTGATGTCCTTACGATTAAGATGGGAATTTACGTTGGCTCAGTTTGATGTCCTTACGATTGAGATGGGAATTTACGTTGGCTCAGTTTGATGTCCTTACGATTAAGATGGGAATTTACCTTGGCTCAGTTTTATTTCCTTACGATTGAACATAAATTGGAATAGGACCATTACTATTCATTTGTAACATTGTTCAATATACATGTAAATTTAAATTAGACAATGATTCCTTAAGTCTGTTTAAGAGTTATTTTCGGTGTGAATGCTAGCGTTAACAAGTAAGTATTTTAAAGTTACGATGGTGGAATATTACACAGATTTGATTTAAGCTTGTACGATTCAATGCTTTCTTTATCAAATGAATGAAAAAGTTTAGGACTGAAATACAGAAGTATTTGACCCATATCCTTTTCGAAAAAGGGGAATTTTCAGCTTTAATTTTAGCAGACGATATTTGCTTCATTTCTTTAATATTGCTAATTATTAATTTCACGATTTGGACGCTTAGAGACATTGTCTCTGATACACATTTTTAATTTAATACGTGCTGCAATTGGAACTGTTTGTATTCACATGTATATGTTACAAACATTTTTGTTCACCTTTTTGTCAAATATTTATCCATTATGAAATTTAAAATTGCTCTGTGTATCTAATGTTCAAAAGCTTACCTCTTCTTCTTTTAGCACGTAAAAACTACAGTGGGACAGAAGAAAAAATTGATGGGGTTTTTTTTAATTAGCTTCTGCAAGTCTTTTAATAGTCATCAAGTATGACCTGACAATATATCCATCAGATACAAACTTAAGTTAGGAGTCCATGCACAGATGGAAATGACATAAACAGCCGAAAGAAAGGAATGGATTAGCAATGTTTCAGAACAAGTTTTAATTTATAATGTTGTCAGTCAGTGCAGAGCTTTCTATCGAAGATTTATTCCTTGTCGGATTATTCTTGCCAGGAAAGATATCTTTTAAACAATGTCCAATATTTTGAACAAAACATCCTCCTCCTGCTGCTCCTCAACCTTTTCATCCTCTGTCATCCTCGTACCATCTTCTTCCCATTTTTTTCTTCTTCTTCTTCTAGAGCCGCGGTGGTTGAGTGGTTAGCAAAGTGGACTTGAGACCAGGAGGATGCGAATTCGAAATTCCGTTATCGGATCAGCCGGTGTCGGCTACTGTGGTGTGGTTGTGGGCAAGGTACTTACTGCCTTTATGTGTTGTTTTACTATATCATCATTAACGAAGTCATTACAATTATTTGATGTCATTTTGTTTTTCTACCTACTTACCGGTGGTAACGCATGTTCATTATACTTTTTGCAGCTTCCTGCAAGAGTAACTAATTAATTGTAACTGCGCTGCATGTGATCGTAACGATTTCACTGACATATAGCTTGCATTGCTATTTATATTTGAATTCTCATATCTAAAATTTCTTGACCAAGAGTTCTGTTTTACTTCTGGCTATAATTTGTTGCTTTCCCGATTTAAAATTCAGCAACTCTCTGCACCAATTACAAGGAGTCGTATGCAATGTTAATATTTAAGATTATTTTCCATTCTTATACTGTTTTTGCTTTTGAAAAAAAAATCACAATATTTTAATATATACAACATGAACGAGATAACATACAACTTGAATTTACAAACTGCCAAAGCGGAGATTACCACGCCTATGCATTAGCAAAGCATTTCCAATACAAATAAAGTAACATCATTTGACAGTTTTCCATTTTCCTACAAATAATTTGTTGGGTATATACAGAAAAATTCACGAATCTTAGACACAAAATAGTGAGGTTATACTATTTGAATTTGTACATATCATATAGGGAAAACTCCTGTATTTCAGATCATCAGTGAACCGCATCACATCAGAATTAGACAAGCTTAGCACCCGTGATGTCATTACGTAATGATTCACTCATGACCCGGCTTAAAATTGAGCAAGTGGTAGTGGAGCTTTGCCATTCGTTAATTAGAGGAAGGGTTTTATATATCTTTTATTTCTGTTGGGGGAGGGGGAGAGATTTACAAGACCACGTTGCTCAATAGAGACTTTGTAATTTCCATGTAGATAAAGAAGAATATGTTATGCATCGTAAATTCGTATGCATTGATTTGTAAGCAAACGGCACTATTTTGATCAATAATTCTACAATTTCCTTCCGTTGCTTTTTTTCTAATGCCTCATAGAAGTGTTTCTTTTCCACTTTCACACTTGCACTAGTCACACTTTATTGTACAGTTACTAATCAAGTTATGGATTTTTCAAAATATCACTGTCATGCAAAGGTTACGCTCTATTAAAAATCAAAGTAACAATCTGTTTGGCCGTAAATTTTCCATTTTCTTCTAAAGACACAGATCTGCTTATAACAATTGTGAATTCATTTCTATTAACCATTACTCATCTTGTTGACGACATTATGCAGTTCGTGATATTAACCTAAGTATCTCCAGGAATCTACGAGAGGTCTTTTCGTTTATGCTTACACTTTGTGAAACACGTCGGGGATTATGTAATAACCTCCATCTGTCTGTCCTTCCTTCCATCTGTCCTTCAGTTTTCTATCCTATATAGAAGTAGTGTACTTCTCCATATACAGAAGGTGTATTCTGCTTGACTCCCGGACCTAAGACTTTATGGGTAGGGTGTGAAAAGGTTAAATCTACCAAAATGTGCATAGAAGTCATATTTTTAGTTTCTTCTTCTGATATATAACTCTGTGTTCAGTCATAACATAAATGTATGTATTTTATGTAATGGATCTAGTAGAATAGAGTCGGTAGAGGTCCTGGAGGTGTGGTAGAGCGTCTTAAATAATTAGGCAATATGTAACAAGCGTTGGAATTTGCAATAACAAGCCATCGAGGTTAGTAAAGCTAACGAATGTTTAAGAATATATATTAAGTTTTTTCTAATGTCTGATTCTATATTTGTATAAATATGTAACTAGCTTCATCATTTAAACTTTTTTAAAGATTCAAATAAAAAAACACATAAATGTGATGACTATTGTGACATTTTTGCTTTTTTCCCTTCCGTTCTGTCCGTTTTATTGTTTTAGCCACGTTCTGTGTAATTAAGTATTTACTCTTTGTCAACAATTTAGAATAAAATAGTGCTTATTCTTTACATCTCTTTGGTTTTTCTCCGATAGAAGGACTAAAGTTCAGATATACAAAGAAACTAGGAAAATCTTTTTAAAAAATTTATCATTATAATGTATTGAACGAAAATGTTTTTTTTTTTTTAAATAATAATCTTACTGAAGGAAATATATCATAATTCACACACACACACACACATATATATATATATATATATATATATATATATATATATATATATATATATATATGAACCTCATTAATCCGGACTCCGTTTATCCGGACACCTCGCTCCTGACATAGTTCAACTGGAACGGAATTCCTACACGTTAATTTGCTCCATTAATCAAGAAATCCGCGTTCCGGATCCGGAAATCAAAATCGGGGACCAAAGTGTAAAATTACTATAAAACTTGCCTCGATAATCCGGTAATAATCTGTCCAAAAATAAGACAATTTGAAGAATCGTATATGAAAATACAGTCAGTCGGATAACAGAGATTCACCTACGCAAATTTGGAGGTGTGTCAATGTATCAATCTCTGATTGGTCAAATTCTAGTGGCACGTTAAGTTATAAATTAATCACATGATCATGTGTGTGGAAAAACTTCAAGTAGCGTGACCGTATTGTAACCAGCGATTGTATAAACAATGTCTGTTTTTGCTAGTCACCGATGACGGGCGTGTTAAAAATTAAATAAGCACACTGGAATCAAATCGTCCACACTTTTGACATACCATATGGTTAATAAATTAAGTGTGTTATTAAGTCTCTTTGTTGTTTACCAATTATATGTAACAATCACAGTTTGTTGATGGCTGTGCAAATAAAGTTGATTGATTTAAGCTGTGGACAGTATAGGGCTTCCTTTCAGAATAAAAAGCGATGTCAATTATCGGTTCATTAGCAGCTATAACAATTGTAAAATAAGACTTATAAAAATTAGTGTACTTTATTAGTTTACCATAACACATTTAACTTCGAGATATCAGTTTGTATTCGTTGTACTTTTTACATTATTATGGCGACACCATCAAGCAAGCGTAGACGAGTAGAGATACTGGCCAATATAGAAAAGAAGATTTGCCAGCACAAAGAAGATCACCCAAAAGCTACCATTCAAGATATCTGCCGGCATATTATAGCTGACTAATCCTTAGACATTGGCAAGTCAACAATTGCGGACATCATAAAAAAACAAGGACAAATGGTTGTCTGTACCTGCCGACTCAGCAAACCTAACCCGCGCTCGCCACGCCAAATACCAACAAGTCGATAATGCCATATGGAGATTATCAAGAATCATTGCAGATCGATCCGCCAAAGAATCCAGGCAAACAAAGGTCTCCGGTTTCTTCAGGAAATTGGCATAATAAATGTATGTACAGTACGTACATGTATATGTACATAGTGTGATGTGTTCGATGTGTTAATTGTTTAAACTTCTATTTACGTGTATGTACAAGTGCATGTTATAATAAAGTGAAATAAACACAAGTCAATAGATGTATTCATTAAATGATTTCAACCATTATTGAATATACAGTACATTTACAGGTAGCAACTATATGTACAAATACATGTATACGATATGATGACATCGTAAAATAAAAATGTGCACGATTCAATTATCCGGAAAACTCATTAATCCGGACATATTCACTTGGAACGAAGATGTCCGGATTAACGAGGTTCCTCTGTATATAATAATAATAAAAATAATAATAATAATAATAATAATAAGAAGAAGAAGAAGAAGAAGAAGAAAAATAATAAATCAGTTAAAATTTATATTTATAAAAAAAAAAATTACCAGTTCATAAAACCCACTCTAAGCCGGTCCATTGAATGGTCGTTTTAAATAGGCTGGAGTGTGTATGTATGTATATATATATATATATATATATATATATATATATATATATATATATATATAGAGAGAGAGAGAGAGAGAGAGAGAGAGAGAGAGAGAGAGAGACAGAGAATTACAAATATACACCAAACAGAGTGGAAAGTGCTATCCCTGGATCCTACAGGAGATTGCTTGATAACCTTAGCAGGATTTTTAAATACAAATAAGTAATAATATTATCATACAGTTTAGAGAATTTAAATTCATATATATATATATATATATATATATATATATATATATATATATATATATATATATATATTCTTTTTTCTTTCCATTTTATGTCTTACATTACACACACTTGTGTCGGCAACAAGAAAAAATAATACTAATAATATTTCATACAAGTGTGCCAATATTGATGACAAAATCAAGATACAATTATGATGTACATGTTCAATCCAAGCAAACAAATCCACCACACGTCATATGTAAGAAGTACATGAAACTGCTGTTGAAAATAAGTCTAGATTCCTTGTAGATTAGCTCAATAATTACATACTTATCCCAATTAAATGTAAAGTCAAAACACTCTGTTAGCGATGGAGCTTCACGCATGCAAAGCTATTGAAAAGAAGCCCATGATATGACGTTTGTATTATTCAATGAACTATATCCATTTTTTCTACACCAATAGTCCACTTTGTATTCAAAACACGACAGAACGTCATAGTGACATCGAATTATATATATATATATATATATATATATATATATATATATATATATAGAGAGAGAGAGAGAGAGAGAGAGAGAGAGAGAGAGAGAGAGAGAGAGAGAGAGGTCAAATATTAATAATAAAAAAGGACCAATCACAACTAGGAACATTTAACTGCAGCAAAATATGTCTTTCATCATTGCACTCGTAATATTTGTTACAATATTAGCTAAGCAGATCATAAATTGATGTATGCATTCAATTTACATTTATGCTTTTATGCCTGCTTTGGTTAATGATTTGACGACTTTGATTTACAGATAATCGATTATACTTGTATCCACAGTTCTGTTATGAAGGAAGTCTCATTAAAACAAGGCAGAAAATGTAACCACACCAAACACCAAGATGTATACAAGTACAGTGATATCAATCAGGTATTGTTAGTAGTATATAGTGGCACTCGGGCCTAAAATAAATGAGACTTTGATCTGAATGGAAAAATCCACTTTCCAGCCTTCTAGAAAGACGGCACTCTGGCTTCTAACGGGAATTTAATGTCAAAAACATCCATATGCCTAACGTTAGATCCTACTATGGGGAGAAAGAGAAATTCAACATTACGGTTGGGTCAGTATGGGAATCTATAAGAATTTAACAGTGTGGGTCACTCTGGGTACAAGCACCCACATCTGTTGACCAAGACTTATCCTTACTGACCAAGACGCATCCTTACTAACCAAAGATGGCAGCCATTGGCCTATAATAAAAGTCGTACAACAATTAGAAACTGACACTGAATTGGGCAGAGATTACAAAAATCCTGAAATATTTTATGATAATTGCCGAGATTACAGGTAATACTAAAAAAACGAAACTGTCAAAGAATTCAGCGGGGACTAAAAACCCCAGAAAATTTAATGAAAATAGCTGAGACTAAAAGTAATGCCAAAAAATTCCAAAACTACCACGGAATTTAGAGGAGAAAAAAACAACAATCTAGAATAGTATGTTCAAAAATATGGTCTACACTAAAAGTGATACTAAAATTGAGAAAATGAAAGAGACTTTATCCGGGATATAAAAGAAAATATGGCATACCTCCCCCCCCAAAAAAAAAAAAAAAAAAAAATACTAACATTACGATGCTGACACAAAGTTTAACGAAGAGTAAGAAGATTCTGGAATATAAAATATCAGGCCTACACTAAAAGTCGTACACAATTCCGAAACTGATACTGAATTTGTGAGAGACCAAGAAAAACCACGCAATATTTTATGAAATGGCGAGACTGCAAGTGGCACTAAAATTCCAAATGTGAAACTAAATTTAGCTAAGACAAAAAAGATCCGCAATATTTTATGAAAATGTTTAAGACTAAATGTACTACTAAATTTACGAAACTGATACGGAATTTAGCAAACATTATTTAAATCGGGGATATTATACTTAACAATATGGCCAATACAAAAAGTGGTACTAAAAATACAAACGTGACACGGAATTTTATCAGAGGCAACACAAATCTTAGCATATTAAATTAAAAATGTGGTTTAAACTAAAGTAATAATAAAATTCCGAAAATGACAAGGATTTTAGCTGAAATTAATAGAAATACGGGAACAAATATTCAAAAAATGAAAGAATGCAAGAAATTTATAATAAAAAAAATTAAACGTAACAATTTTATACAATAAAATAAAATATTTAAAATAATAAAAATGGACAAAATAATATTGAAATAAGAACCCCAACAATTTATACAATTTTACACAAAACGCAAATTGTAAAAATAAAAGAAAATATTTCACCAAACATAAAACAATTAACAAAGAAACAAAACCAAATTTATATAATAACAAAAACAAACAAAAAAAATTGAAAACAAATTTTCAAAAGAAAAAATTACATCTGAAAAAGTAAAATGTATGCAATAAATTTTACAAGCAGAATATTTATAGCAAAAGTAAAATACATAAACTTGTACCAAAACTAAGAATAAATTGTAAAAAAAAATTGTAACAAAAATGTAAAACTTCAATATTAACAAATATTTAGCACAAATTGCATAAAACTTATAGAATTTCAAAACTTGTAGAATTTTGTTTAAATTGTGAAAGAAGTTAAAATAATAGTAAAAATAAAATGAAAAAATTATCAAATTAATTTTTTTTAAATTCCAAAATATGTAAACAATTGTGAAGAATAATAAGATGCCATTTTAAAAAAAGCATTGAAAATATTTACCAAAAACTTAAAAATAAGTAAAACTTGCACAAAAATGTATAAACGTTGTAACAGAATTGACATATTGTAAAAATATTAAACAATTTTACAAAAATCAACAAATTGTAAACAGTGGGTCAATACAAACAACATGGCAATTTTATCATTTTATTATCAGCGTTTAAACCAATTAGGTGCGACATCTAATCTTTTCAGACAATACTTTCATTAGACACACAGTCATGTAAAGTTTTTAAATTCAATTATTTATTTTGTGTTTGTTGCTTGTATTGTTTGTCTCTGATTTGTAATTGCGTCTGACAAAGACTCAATGACAGTCGAAAGCGTTTAGGTTAGTTAAAATTTAGTTTTGCACTGTTGTCAATTTGCTTTCCATTTGTTTTACTCAATCCGTGACACATGAGGTCCCTTGCTCGATGCAGGGAACTTGAAAGGACTGTTATAATGTGTATCCTATATATCTCGGTGTGTGTGTGTGTGTGTGTGTGTGTGTTATTGCAATTGAAAAAGGTTTCTGTTGTAAGATTGAAAATTGGTTTGTTCTGTACAA
The DNA here is from genome assembly GCA_029931535.1 of Margaritifera margaritifera. Taxonomy (NCBI): domain Eukaryota; kingdom Metazoa; phylum Mollusca; class Bivalvia; order Unionida; family Margaritiferidae; genus Margaritifera; species Margaritifera margaritifera. The sequence goes on from JAQPZY010001691.1 coordinate 8,317,812, forward strand.
TGATGATGTACAAATAAGAGTAAAAGAACAACACTTTCACTGTTTAATTGTCGATGAGTGTTATAGACCCACTTATGTGGCGGATGGTGAAGGGTGTAAGCCCACTGAATTGGTTTGATACAGAGAAACGACTATGGGTCATGGAACTCAACTCGCTCGTGCCTGATTGCGACCCTACTTAGTGTGCATTAAAAGGGAAGGAATGATGTGGAAAAACGGGACTACTCTTGTCACCAGGGGAGCCCACTCTACCTCTGTTACCAGAGGGGAGTTTGCCTACATATGTAAGTCTCTTGAAAGAGTAACAGAGGCAGCATGCGTTTGGGCAGAAGCTATATCTGATCCTGTCCAACCTGTGGGGCCAACGCGAACTGGTCACCTTTGTCACCAAAGGGACACTGCCATGCCCGGTAACCGTAGTGTATGTGGGATTTATGATATTAATCTATTGGGGTTCCTCGGGTTGTGACCAGATTATTCCACTATATGTGTTTGTGTTGTTATTTCAGAATTAATACTTGTAGTGAGTTTGTGTGTGTGTGTGTATGTATATATATATATATATATATATATATATATATATATATATATATATATATATATATATATATATATATATATATTGTTACGGAATTATATATCATTTATCTTTTAATAATGGTATAGTTTATTAGGTTGTGATCTCTGTTCTTAGTCTAACAGCTGTCGTCTTTCCGTGAGTACACATACGGTAAATTGGATCGATATTTCACTGAAGCCTTAGTCATATCACGTGTTTTTAGCTCGTGAGGGTATGAACGTCTGACCTAGATTCTATGAGTAAATACTTTATTGACTGTTAAAAACGTTAGTACACTGGTACTTTAGAGATGTCACGCATAACCTAGTTTCTGATTGGTTTGGAGAAGGTTGTCTCTAGAAGGATTAAATGGGTTTTAATTTCGATTCTGCGTTTTAAGAGACTATATAATAGGATTTATAACAGCATTCTAGCGTTCCTAGCATGGTTTGACAGCCTGAGAGGTCATAAACGAATTTGGTTCATTTTGTGTGTGGATATTCTACTTTTGTGATATATCAGTATACAGTACATTCTGGATTAGTACTGTCTCTTAAACCTTAATAATTATACAGCTCCGTGGAATTATCGGAAACATTTCTAAAAACTTGTGATATTCCATTCACAGGGATTATTTGGAATTCATAAAACTTGGATATAACTAAATCTTATTAACACACCAGTACAGCAAAGGTTTCATTCAGAAAATAATTCATTCGTAATATTTGGATTAACTTCCGGATCAGTGAACTTTAGAACAATTTAGGACTTTTAAGGATATTCTATACTGTAAGTTATTTTTAATTCTTTCACTTTGATTGTTTGTTGAAATATTTTAATATTTTAGGAAATTAAATATTTGTATTTTAAATCTTGAAAGCTTGTTTGAGTCTTTTCTTTTGTTACATTACCCCTAGTCGTAACAATATATATATATATATATATATATATATATATATATATATATATATATATATATATATATATATATATTAATAATGATAATAATAATTTTAATTCGCACTCCAATACTCGCCTCCCCTTACAGGGGTGGATCTACACGTGTGCTTTAAGAAAGGATAGGAACAGGAAAGGAACCTTATAAAACAACCTTGTATGCAAGCCTCAGATAAGTTCAAGTTTGTCAGTAGCAATGCTTAGTGCCAGCGGCTCTCAGTTACCATAGAATCTGCCAATACAACAAATCAAGGTTTAAAAAACGTTCCACCTATCACAAATTAGAGTTTCTTACTCTGTGATCTTTGACGTGCATTGTCGACTACCTGCAAATACAGAACTTTAGTGGGTTTTTTTTTTTTTTTAAATCAAGGTTTATACACCATTCCAAATTGCAAACATGAGTGCTTCCTCTGCTGTGATATCGATGTTTGGCAAATTTGATGATTCATCAAATGATGCAATAGATCAAAAATATATCAGTTCCAAAATATTAACTCATTATGTATTAAATATGGTCAAGTATAGACGGTGTGTGTGTGTGTGTGTGTGTGATAGTAAAACCTATTTCTGAGGTTACGGTTGTTTGAAATAACATAGCTGTACAATTTTACTGAATCTGACTAACAACAAGTTAATATTTTCATAATCTTAATGATTACTACCTTTATTTTTATGTTATTGGACTAAATTATTGAGTGAAAACGGCTGTTTTAAGCAACCATTATGAGCATTCTAAATATTGACTACTCTACACTCACTATTCCCAATTTTCTCACCACTTCGTTCATGTAAGGCAGGAAAGAGAAGTCACTTCAACCAGCGTGGATCCTGTTTAGGTAAATCTCCTCTTTATGGCTTATTTTGCATGTATCTTTTTGTCTTTTGTTTTGTTTTGTTTTTTGTTCTTTGTTTTTTTGGCGGACTGGTCGCAGATATTTGTGTCACATATCAACTTTGGCTATCCCCTAAAAACAAAATGGTTGTCCCAAAATATGTTCCTGCTGAAACATGGTGGAGCTGATTGTTTATGAACTTTTCATGCTTCAAAAGTGCAAACTTGGACGCATGTATAAATCAAACCTCAGTTATAAACAAGTAAACAAAATCAGCTTATTTTTTTTTAAAATTCAAAATGATAATCAAAATACATTTAAACCGCTAGAAAAGTATTGTATTTTCCTCTTATTCTCAGACTTCTGGACTGTAGTATAAGTAATAACAGTAACTCGTCAAAAAAGACAGTAGAAATAAAAATACTGCAAGTTAAAAAAAAAATTATCCACTCGCGAAACAAAGCAAGTAGAAAAAACGTTAAATGCGAGATCTGGAATAAAACGATTTCAAAAAAGAGATGAAACTCAGTTTAGGGCAAGATTGAAATGTGATGTAAGAAGCATGCTCAACATATTTTCATTAGTTCATTTTGATTTTCTTTATATGTCAAATACATACAGAACGTTTCCTACATAGTGCGTCCTATTTTTCAATTACGTGTATGATTTACCATAATTAACTGTATTTAAAGAATGTATCTCGATATTAAAAAACCATTTGATTTATGTAATTTAGAACGAAGGAATAATTTAGAGTAATAATTAAGTAAATATACTTTAGACCTATCTTTCCGAAAATTGGTCCAATCCAATCGACAAATTTCTTCGAGGAATCCAGCATAACCTTGCAGTGCATGTAAAAGACACAGGGGAGAGAGACAGAGACAGACAGACGTACAGAGAGGGGGAATATCTAATAAATAGAAAATGGATGTTTTGTAACCAGTACAACTCGTAGTTGGTATTGTAGTTTGATCTGATACAATTACTCTCACAAGTGTAGAACATGTCAGAGTTTAGGACCCGGCATATGTTGCAAATAGGTTTACAAATGCAAGCTTATTTCCCCAGCAATTTTATTTAGACTTTTCGGAAGGGTGACATGGTACGTGGAATAGAAATCAAAGTTCTTTTGAGGAAGTATAGTTTGGTCACTGCTGGAGACAAATTGTCCGTTTCACCTAGCCTGTGTTTTAGTTCTCGATATCACCACAATCTCAATAGGGTGCCATTAATTAATGATAATCTATTTTCGATGGACTATCAGTGGGGGAATAAAAAGAAACAAATATTGGCAAAGCAAACATATATCGACGACTGTACCCAGGCTATCCATGTATTTTATGTATGCTATGTCTATGTCTTTTGTATTGATTAAATGTTTGTACATGCGATAGATTTGTTTCACTATATATATATATCAAACGTGCCGCCATAAATTTATGTAGCAAACTTAAAATGCATATGTATATACTTACTAATGGCCAATCGGCTAAATGCAAATAAAGATAACGATCACGTCATGTGAAAAGCTGTAATTTGATTTAGTGAATCGAAAGAGGTCAACATAACACGACCTCGTATCGGCGTCAGTGAGATCTCTGTTGTGTCGGAATAATCAGATTGAGGACAAGGTAAACTGACGAGAAAACCTTCTCGATAGAGCTCTTTGCCGGAATGCAGTCATAAGCTGACGTACTTTGTCTGTTTATAGTTCTGCTATCTGAGCTCACTTCTGAACCTGCTACGAGGCTACACAATTAAAAGAAAAATATCATCAGGGACATGCATATGCGCACGTATAAGTCCCTGATAATATCATTCTTTGATTTCGATCTGGAGAACTCTGTCAAAGTTTTCCATCACCCTACTGACTGAGATAATCTGAACACGAGATTCAATAGGTGAAATTTTCAGATGATCATATAGTATTATGAGTATGTAAATCGCATATTTAAATATGTTCAAAAGGAATATATTTCGTGTGCAATGCAGTCAGGTACTTCCATGGTTTATCTTTAAAATAATAGCAATTTGTTAGACGATTCTTTGTCGCAAAATTTAAGGAGGTACTTGTTCGCGCTGTAGGGTAAAGCATCTTCATCCTGACAGGCTAATAAAACAATGAAAAAGAAAAACTACCTATACAAAATTCAATTCTTTCTGTAAGTTAAAATTTCGCCAGCAAATTTACTTTATATACGTCCGCCATATTCATGTAATGATGTTGTCCGTATATCCGTTTGTTTGTTGACAATTGCGTTTCCTGACAATAAATTGAGTTGTCCACCAGCGACAGTTACAAAACTTTAGTTATGGATTGCACTTGGAGTAAGTAATAATCCTCTCAATTTTAGAGTCAAATGGTCAAAGTTCAAGGTCACTGTGACTGAAAGAAGAAGAATGGTTTCTGCGCAGTTACTCGAGTTACCCAACATCTATAGTCACCAACTCTGTGGATTGCTTTGCATTTCGGGTAAGGAATATCTCTTTCAGTTTCGGAACCAAAAGATCAAAGGTCAAGGTCACAGTGACTAAAAGAAGAAAAATGGTTTCTGTATAATGATTCGAGTTCCCCACGATCTACAGTTACAATCTTTATGCATAGCTTGTTCCTCGGGTACGGAAAACGTTAAGGTCACTGTGATGTAAATAAAAAACTTGGTTTCCGCAAAATAGCATTTGTTCTACATCACAGACCTGGATCTATCTGTGTGGATGGCTTGCACTTGGGGTAAGGAAGAAAACTATTAGTTTTAGGGTCAAATATCAGAGGTCAAGGTCACTGTAGCTGAAATGGTTTCTACACAATCTTTTTTGTTATCGACCATGTACATTCACCAAAGTTTGTGAATGACTTGCACGTCGGTTAAAAAAGATACCTTTTGATTTCGGGTCAAAAGGGAAATGTTAAGGTCAGTGTGACTGAAAGAAGAAATTTTTTTTTTGCATAATAGCTTTTGTTGTAGACCAGGTAGCTTGATCAAAGTTTGTGGAGGATTTGCACTTAATGTATGGAAGATGTCTTTTAATTTTGGGGTCAAAAGGACAACGGTCAAGGTCATTGTGGCTCCAAGAAAAATGGGTCTTGCAGAAAAAACATTTGTTTTATAGTAAGTTGCTTGATCAAATTTTGTAGATGGCTTGCACTTATGGTAATAAATAAATCTACAGATTCTGGGGTCTAAAGGTCATGGGTTACAGCCATGGTAAGTCTCATAAGAAAATAATGGTTTCTGCATATTAAGTTTAGTTCATGGTTGAGACCAGTTAGTCAATAATCTCGAGACTCGACTCTACCTTACTGGCGCCTGCAATGAGAACTATTAAACACAGGGCGGACGTATAATTTATAACGTGACGACTTCACTCTTGTTGACAATTTTTAAGAAATTCAGAGCTAATTCATGCAAAACTATACGAAAATATTTTGTCCTCTTTAAATTTTATTATGGGGTTTGAAAACTGGCCTTTTTAGAGACAAAAGCACCTATAAAGTGGCCTTGTCCTGTGGATGAAATCTAGCAAAAAGGAAGAATGCTAGTAAGATCGCAAATTAGCAGGATACATATTTAGAGTCGATAAAGGGCCATAACTGTATATTAAAATAGACCAAAACATGCTCATAATCGAACACGTATGTGATCTGGGGTTTGGGCTGGGGCGTGGGGGGAGGGGTAGACCTCAAACCAAAATTAGTGTTTTTCCTCTAATGAATGTTCCAGTGATCAAGCATCGAAGACTAACAACAGTAGAACACTGTCTCCACTGCTGGCTGAAGACAGTTGCGGAATTTTTTATTTTCTTATTTTCACATTTTGGCAAATTTTTAGTTTGCGGACATGCAGCGTTAAAGACCTTTGAAATGTATATAGAGTTGACCAAATTTGCTTCTCTCATTAATGTACACCAGGATATGTTATTCCGTCACCTCAGTGATCACTCATGTATACTTTTATGACTCAGCAGGTTGTTCTTATTCCACTGTAGATATAAAATAGAAATTACAAAACTCCTCGTTAAATAAAGGTGAAAGGTTTACAGAGTTTCGTTCACGCCTCCGATTACTAAAGCCGCTTGTCCTGATATCAATAATTTTGAGGGATTTTCCCGTATCATGTGCGACCTGTCCTCGAAACATAATTTCTCAACTTTTACTTTATTCTCTTTAGGCTAATTAGTTTCAGTGCTTATGTGCTTTTTACATAATTTTTCACCTGTTCCAGCATGTCAGGTCTCATTGATAAGTTTGAATTCAACTTAACTCAAATTTATTTCATTTAATTAGCATACAAAACCCTCTTTACCGGCCCACCTGGTGTTTCTTTTTCTTTTCGCTTCTAAAATCTGTTTAGCACTTGCTCAGCTTTAAGTTTATCTGGTACTCCGGATAAGTACAATAGCAAACAAAAAGTTCGTAGGCCTGACCGACTTTTCTCTACGCCTGGTAATTACATAGTGGCTATTTATCAGTCAATATATCGTTTAGAACCATTATCTATGTAATATAAAATTGAATTTAGTTGTGTTTGACTGTCTCTAATCAGATACCAGTATCGAAACAATGACTTATATACATGTACGTATTGATCAGGCTTCGTTTTATTATATCATGCTTCTAAAATTAAATCACAATACAGGTAGGTCATGTGACAACTTCTTTAAATACGTGACTGTAAGTATATTTGTACATTGAAATCATATATACTAGATCCGCGTATGTAGATTACATGTATCTAGAGATATCTGCAAATCGGGAAGTGATGTTATCACACACGATAGTTATATGATCATAGTGAAGTACCCTGGAAGAGGATACACCACTCAGACCACTATTCAGGTCGAACCATGGGTGATAAGACCGCTCTTGTTTGGGTACTTCTGACCTCAACATGGACTATTCTGCTGAAATTATCTGGTAATTAACTCTCTCTCTCTCTCTCTCTCTCTCTCTCTCTCTGTCGCGCGCACACACACACACACAGACAGACAGACAAATACATCTTTTGAATTTTCTTCTGAGGACTTTCAGAAAAAAAACTCTCTCTCTCTCTCAAATTTGATTATTTATATATTCTTACAGTAACTTTCTTTAAATTGTTCCATGTCATCAATTAAAACTTCATGAATACATTCTCGAGAGTAATTCAACATATATTTCGTAACAGTTATTCTAGGCTCAAGATGTATGTGTATGTATGTGTGAGAGAGAGAGAGATAGAGAGACAGACAGACAGAGAGCATAACACGCGATTTTCTGGTTATAATCTCACAAGTATAAACCTCTTAGCAAACTGATTAATAACAATTACACAGTTTATGTAATCAGATGGCTGACCACATTATCCATTTTTTTGTTTTTCCCGGGGGGGGGGTCTTAAATATTTTTGGCGAGTAATGCCTGGAAAATGCAAATTTTGGAAAGACAATGATAGGAAATTTGCTGAATGTATAGGAAGATGATAGAATGATGTCAATTCGCAATTTATTAGTCCCTCAAATCCAATTTAATTTAATCCGGGTCGTTTCGCTCACTGTCCCATTCACACCACAATTCGTTTCCTTCCTAGTCTTCTTGACCGTAAGTTTCGTGGCCGGAATGTTTCTTTCAAATAAGTTATAAATAATTGTAAATGTAAATACACTATGCCATATTTTGACAAATTCTGTCTGTTCATTTCGATTGTGTAGTTTTGTTTTACGATTAGTTTGTTCAATTACGGACAGAGTAATTGGCTTAATCAGAGACGTACGTCTTTAGTTACGAATTAAATTCTGACGCGTTCTCTACTGTCACCTGCAAACTAATATAAGAAGAAGAGTGAACTTCTTATTATGTGTAATTCACTTTCACTCAGTAAACATGAAAGACCTGGTAAGAAGACTAAATATCACTAGAAAATCAATCTAATTTTCACTAGAAAATCAATCTAATTTATCTGTTTACGTCATGAAAAGGGTGGGGGGGGGGAGGTCTAGTGTCGCTAGTGGCGATTTGACTTATGGTCGGAATAACCCGTGTAAGATCAGCAGTGTACATTTTGCTGAAGTTAAAAGGATTTGATTTCTAAAGGTGTAAAAGGCACGGTGATGCATCATACAACTTTTACTTGACGCTGCAATCATCCAATCTCTTGCTTTTTTTTTTTAATCGACATGGACTTAAATTTAGCGAAAATACTGTTATATTTTAAACTGTCACCCAAAATCTACAATAGAAGTCAGATTTAACCGGTAAGAGCGTAAAATGTTAGATCAACTTAGTTTTGGATTTTCTGCAATACTTCCTATAAGATTGTTAAAATATGTAGTTAAACAGTACTATTAGATATACATGTACAAAACTGCATTTAAAGGTTAAAATTTTCTATATTTATTATTACCATTTAAACTTTTTTCAGCATTTATACAAGTAAATTTAACGGGAAAATCTCACTTCAAACATTTATCAAGAAAACAAGCCATGAATTTGTCAAGCCAAAAACGAATCTTGCAACATTGCTTTCTTTGCTTTTTTTTTTTTTTGTTTCGGAGGTGTTTTTTTTTTTTTTTTTTTTTTTTTTTTTTTTTTTTTTCATCATACCTACATTTCATCTTAAGCCTCGAGTGTTTTTGAAGAGTATTCATGATGACACGGAGAGTAGTAATGAAAATATCAGGGGTTGTTTGAGCTACCACGATTTCTGACAACTGTATCTTACAACTTTAATGAGAGAGAGAGAGAGAGAGAAGAAATGGAGAAGAAGGACTTGGTCCTCACTCATTTTCACCATTTGTAGGTGCTGATTACGCTGCATACCGAAACTACATCCAGGAACAGGCAAAGAATGAAACTTTTGTAAAATTATTCCAAGAACATTTGAAGCTGTTTCACCCCAAAAATGAGGTAATTTGTACTTTGAACATTTCTTTTTCAGATTTTATGTTGAGAAAGGATATAAACATAGATTTCTAGGATGGTAACCATGGTAAAAAAAAACATATCTGATACGGTTATTGGCCCGTAGAAACACACAATAAAGTGTCAACCATTTGCTGAATAAGGAAGCTTTATTTTTAGTATAAAAAACAAATATGTAAGCATATTGACATTTAGCAAGTTGGTAAATACTAATGTTAACGTACTGATTAATTTATTGAAATTGCATCTAAATCATTCTAATTACCATGTTAAATGATTTAAATCATTCTTTCTGCCACGTAAACTAATTTCACTGTTACTAGTATTTTATTTTCCTTAATCGTGTCATGTATATTCGTATTGCTGATGAAAACAATCACTTTCTCTTTCACTACTTATCTTCCTCTTGACCTTTTACTGCTACACCATCACGCATAATAATATGCATTTTCACTTAACCTTTAATGTCTATTGTTTATACCTAAGTTGGTAATACATTTGTCATGTTCTGTTCTGATTAAAGAATTCCACTCTCGAAAACATGCAATATAATAGTGAAGTCAATATTGCAGTTGTTGAAGGATACTAACAATACAGTCATGCAAACAAGCATATACAGATAGAAAGAAACCGAAGATCATAGGGTCCAAGGGATGAAGATAACCAACAATCTGAAGCAATAAATCGTCTTTAGATCTATTATAAATTCAGTTGGGTTTTTCTTTGTTGTTGTTGTGGGGTTTTTTCATTTGGCGATTATACTTAATTTAGATGCATTTTAAGACACGTGATTCAAATCTTACTCTTTCCTTTTACTTTGAACGAATGAGTTATTTGGAACATACTTCTGAAATATAATAAAATGATAGAATAATCCGTTGTCCGGGACAACCAAAAATTAATGCCGGGCTACCGTTTTTTTTCCAATGTGAAAATCCTGTCAGGCAACCCAAAAAAATATTTGGAAAACAAAAATTATGATGTTCGAATGGATAATAGAATTTAATATTTTTTACAGCGACAAATATTTGATCCTTAAATTGTCCCTCTGGGAGTCTGGGTACCTTATAGTCCTTTCCGAAAACATGCTTACTGTCCCTTAATTCCTATAGGTGGCGCGTTGGTAGTGAGCCATTCGGAACTACCTCGGCTATTTCTGCGAGACAATATTATTCTTCAGATGTGTGTCGGCACAGTAATTTGCAGAAAAACCATACATTTATTTCGCCGGAAATATCTCATCAAAAAAAGAAACCTTGATCTATTCAGACTACTTTGGTTATTTCTGCAATTGGATTGACTATAGGATTGATAGAAATGTTACGAATAAAAGAATAACTGGATCTTTCGTAACTTCTCGGTCAATCCCTGTTTCGTTGTTTCGTAAATAGTCAGAGTGGTCCGGATGGGAACCATTGACATACACTCAAGGTATGATCAGTAGAATTGATGTCGAAGTTGCGAATGGGTAGTGAACGTCCAACATGGCAGATAGTGAAAGCGTTTCTGCCAAAAGTATTGGGCAGTAGTTTCAAAGCCATATCTTGATGAATTTTACAACACACATAGGTGACACACATATTTAGAAATTTGTTCTCAATGACAAATAATATGTTGTTGGACAGGAAAAAGAGACAAATATGAGAATTACACAATATGTGAATGCACAAACAAATGAGAATAAACAGTTGTTTACTGAATAAGGATTTTGTATTTTCACTTGACGTATCAATAAAGCAATTATATTAGCTTTTCGCGCGTGGCTGTACACAATATACTTTGAATATACATGACAAGCCCTCAATTAGAGGGACTGAGACAATACAACAAGTCTTGTTTTTATTGAATCTGCAACATCTGTGTTTATTTATTGTGTTACAGCTGGTGATTGTTATCCTTGTATCTATTTTGTACACATTGTAATAACAGAAACTCATCTATATATTTATTTATTGTGTTACATCTGGTGATTGTTATCCTTGTGTCTATTTTGTACACATTGTAATAACAGAAACTCATCTATATATTTTAGAAAATTTAGATTCATTTAAGTACCTAGGTATGAATTTTATCAAAAATGATTCATGGCTACAAACACAAAAAAATACATAAGTGTTCAAAGAATTTAGGTTTTTAATTTACACAAATTATTTGAAAACACTGTTCTACCTGCAATGTAAACTTTTTGATACTCTCATTGGATCTATGCTTAACTGTGGATCAGAGATATGGGGTTTCCACCCAGGAAAAGATGTTGAAAAAATTCATAACAAATTTTGCAGACGAGTATTAGGGGTGAAAAAATCTACTAAGTTAGATGTTCTCTATGGTGAACAGGGAAGACTACCCACTGTGGGAAATTAGAAAAAATAAACTCGTTTTCAAATTGTAGAGTAGATTTAGAGCAATATCGCATAACTTGAATATAGAAATGGCTCCTTATTAGGGAGTACCAAGGAACGAGTGGTTATGTAATAGGCTTAATATAAGAGCTGTCGAAAATGAATATCATTACTTGCTTGTTTGTGTTCTGTTCATATTTTATGTTTATCTGTGTTTACATCATTACAGTTCACGTTATCGTTAATCCGATACATTTATTCCAGTGTCTAAACTGTGAGGAAAATGTAAACTTTCCACGTGGGATTTTTACTTAGCAGTTACCCAACAAGCTAATATAGTATGCAACAACAATTGCGACTATTTTGATTCTTTTTATACTTGCCATATTCCTTTTGGTAATGTTAGCCAACAGAAACAACTGTCACAAGCTCTACAGCGAGTTCACATTTCTTCAACTGACCAATGGGAAAGTGTACTAGTAGATTATATAGGCATTCAGTGTGTCAAGTCAAAGATTAAAGATACCGCTACCACATGTAGGTGTGTTGACAAAAGACAAGCTTTCGCAAGTTTTGTTTCTGTAAGGGTACATGGAATGTGATCACCTAATGAGTAGCCGACACATGTGAATTAGTGCAGCTTATTATTTGAAGAAATCATCCAACACTCAACTACGAAATTATATGGAAATAATCCGGGTACGTTGCTATAGAAACCAAGAGAGACAATTTAAGGATAAAATTTTTGTCGCTGGAAAAAATATGAAATTCAATCATAATTTCTACCATAATAATTTTTTATATTATTTTTCGGTTGCCTTATTGGGCTTTCACATTAGGAAATATGGTTGCCCGGCATTAATATTTGGTTGTCCTGGGCTCGCAGGCAATGGCTTTTTCTACTCCTGAATAACACACACACACACACACACACACACACACACACACATATATATATATATATATATATATATATATATATATATATATATATATATATATATATAATCTGGTTAAGTTTTCATTCAAGAAATGTTAAAAATTATGCCACTCATGTTCGAACTTTGGCAAGAAGCATAACATAAATTGAAATCCAACCAAAAGTGCATTAAATTAAAAGAAATATAATGCAATACAAAACACCATACTAAACGAAAAAAAATGTGAATTCCTTGATTAAATTTTTATTACACTGCCATGTAAAGAAAATCATGTGATCGGCCTTGGCTCAGTTTTCAAAGATATATTTCAGTTTTTCTCCTCCTATTTCTTCTACTATTTCCTTTTTTCATCATCATTATCATTCTATCCTTCTTATTATTAATGCTGTAATTCACATTATCTTCTTTAAGAAGTAATATTTTTATCTCTATCTGCGACAGGCTGCGGGATTTTCTGACACATTTGACTGTAAACAGTTTCCACACCCAACCGAAAGTGCTACTTCAGGTAAGTCATAATTTACAATTCAGTTCAACCCAATTGTTTTTTCAAACGTATTTTTATTGACAAAAGAAAAATGGCACAGACATGAAAATACACCGATGCAAAAAACATGGGAACAATATTGCAACCACTTTTATATAAGTCGAAAAGTGTAAACAGTTACTATAGGAGGAAGGAAAAAAGACAAAGGAAGAAAAGAGAGGGAAGGGAAAACAACCGCTAATACTATGGTCGTGTATTGTTTTCGTGTATTTTCTATTCCATATATCACTGAGTTTATTGTATTGGTCACTTACAGACCTTAAACACTTAGTTTGTAAGTATTTTAAATGCATGCCAACTTTTTAACAAAATCAAACTCACAATGTTTGTAATAAAATAGATTTTTCAACATTGTATAACTCATTCAGTACCCACTTCAACGTTAACAGAATAGGGGACCGTCTTTTTAATTTAGAATAATATATATATATATATATATATATATATATATATATATATATATATATATATATATATATATATATATATATATATATGCCATTTAGCTCTAGTAATAATTTAATTTAGCAGTTTTTGATAAGCCCAATATAATGCCTTTTTCATTCAATTGAATTTCAAGTCTATTCTTTTCTTTTACAAAACTAGCAAGAGCATATTAAAAATCAATACTAATCGGACAGTTGACAAAGATATATTCAATTGTTGCCATATTTTTGGGTTACAAAACGTGCCAGGAAATTTAGTGACCAAAAATTAATATCTAATATTCTACTTACAATTTCATTTGGAAACCATTTTTCGTTTACATCTAAACTTGCACTAAAAACTTTTGAGAAACTAATGGCCATTCTTTTTTTTTCACTCAATATTCAAAAATGTTCCCATTTTTCTTGGGTTTTTATTATTTTGTTTTACTAAAACATTAGTTTTAAAAAAAATCTTAGTCCCCTTGGTATTATTGGGTACTATCAATAATTGCGATGGTTATATAGTATTTTGCCTGACTTCTTTTAGTTGCATGAGGATTTGAAGAAACAAATTACTTGATTGAATCTATAAGACCTTGATAATGGTCATGTGCTGCTCATCAAGTAGGTCTTGGACAAATCTCATACCTTTACTTTACCTTATATTGTAAAAAAATTGTATTTAATTCTCTCAAGATTTCACCATTAACCAAATAAATTGATTCAATATATTGAATTGAAGATTCTGAATTCTATATCCCTGTAAGACATTACTCCATTATCTCAGAATCTTTCCAAAATGCATTTTATATTCTCTCAGATAAGTCCTTGAAGCATTTTGGTCCAAGTTGTAATATATGTTGTCGATAGGAATGGGAAGCGGAAACAAAGTCTTTGTTTCTAAAACGACTATTTGTTACAAAGTGCCCTTGATCCAGGTAGTTTTAACAGCTTCCCCAAATTCATGAATGCTCACCTTTTTAATCCACCATACGAGCAGTTTTATATCAATTGACTTCGTTGGATTTTGACTTTTCAACTATCCCATATAAAACTGATAAATAGTTTATTTAGTCGAAAAATGACTTGGGTGGATTTGGAATGGATAGAAGCTAGTATTTAAATTTCGGTAGTAGCAGTGTCGTAACGACACAAGTTTTTCCTAGTACGGCCAATGAACGCTTTCTCCGTTGCTTTTTAAATGACAATATCTCATCCTTTTTTGTCATAATTATTCTTTGCCATGCCTATTACATGTACAGAAAAAGTAACAATGGAAAGATCAGACTTTCCATCTAGGTCTCAATGCTCATATAATCGGTCTTTACTACCAATTTTAGATAATATCGATACTACTTTAGTTTTATCTAAATGAACTTTTAGTCCTGGTATATTCCGGAATTTTTGCAGCGTCTCAAGTGTTTAACGAAGAGATTTCTCAGACGCATCTAGAATCAATGAAAAATTGCACATTCCTGAGTGTCTATTTTGATTCCTGCTATGGTCTTCTTATTTCGCACCATCAGTGCGAATATTTCCGCGCAGAGAATAAAGAGGTATGGAGACAACGAATCAGTCTGATCTATATCATCTCTCCACCTATTAAAATTGGTCTGAGAACCATTTCAATTCTTGATGAAGGAACACAAGGACACTGCATACCTAATACAAATCGCCAAAAGGAGAGCTGTATTCGTACCGGGAAGGAAAGACATAGAAGTTAGAATTGCGAAACATTCATATTTGTAAAGGTTCGTAAACAACGATTGTAACAACATTTACCGTTCTTTACGTTAGTCCGTGATTGTCCGCTTTGCTATAACAATTGTTGACACAGAAAGGGTTTGCGGTGTTCAACAGTGTTTTAGAAAGGCTGAAAGTTCAAACCTTCCATAGCGGTCAAGCGGTCAAGCAAACATTTGGACTTCTCAACCTTTCTATAGTCATTCTTATATAATCATTAGATACCTTTCTTATTTATAGAGAGAGGTCTACATAAGTTGCCAGAACTTTCGTTCAATCCTTTTTAGCCACGAAATGTTTAAACACATGCTGTCAATTATCAAGCGAATTATTTTAGTGAATCTATTACAAAAACAGGTTTTGAGGTTTCCTTGCGGGTGGGGTGGGGTGGGGGAATATTTTTAATCGGCACGTGTAAATCTGATAAATGAAAACGGCAAGCAGAATAAAAACCGCACTCCTTAAGCTGGCTGTGACTGGCATGATAATACTAAAACATAATATCAAGATGCAATATTTGGCACGTGACTAAATTAACATCTGTGATATTTAGTCTGGACTTTGAAAGATCCAAAAGTTCCACGACAACTCACTTATGTGAACAATATATTCATCTTGCTATTTTTGAATAAAGATAAATTTCCTAAACAATAATGCAAGAAGGAACACGTAAATAAAGCTGCGAATGTGTGAGTTTAATTAGGACTTTCAGTGAAAGCTTGTGTTTATTTCGTATGCGTTAATCGTATATCAGTTATTCTTTAGGCAGTGCAATACAATTGCACTACAATACCAATATGGAGCCATCATTATAAATTAAAAGCATTTTTCTTAAAATGAGTTTTTATATCATATATATCGGATATTTCTAATATATTAACGTGAAACTCATGTGAAACATATTAATGTGAAACTCATGTGAAATAAATAATATTCGAAATATCTTGTTTTCCAGTCCACAGGTTGACACCCTTTGATGTCAAGGTTGTTGGAGCTATAGGAGACTCAATTACGGTAATTTAGTAGTTTATAAGAGTTCACAATCGCAATAAAACTTCTAGAGCAGTTCCATAACTGAAAATGTTTCTGGAATATATTGTAATGGTGAATTCATTAGTTTGTATAGCCGTTTATTTTTTGTTGGGGGGGGGGGATTCGAGAAAAAAGGGACCCCAGGTCAGGGTTATGGGTAAAAAATACATAACATTCTCGTTATTCTATGTTGATGATGCGGTACATTTAAATTTTGGTACACGTCCTAAATGCATGTAGCGTATTGTTCACATTCAGCCTCGGGGTCCATGGAGAAGAAGGTTGGTAAAAGGAGTCAAAGGGTTAAAAAATAGGACATCACCAGGACAGGTCATCATGGGTGTCAAATTAAAGGTCTTTGATAGTATTTTTGTATGGAACGGATTTTAATCATCTCACTGGCTATGAGGCCATAGGGCACAAGTCGAAATGTAAAAACAAAAATAGGATGTCACTAAACTATATCATGGGTATTAAATTTAACGGCTTTTTGAGCTCTTTGTATCTGCAAAAATACTGTTCTGTTCTTGATACGGCTTTTAAAGTCAGTAAGTAACTTCTCAATGGGATGTACGTTGGCTGTAAGTTGTACAAATTTCAGGTAACCCCGGTCACCCACACCTACTACCTCAGAGTCTCCGTGCAGGGTTATAAGATCAAAATATATTTCTGTCCTTTTTTCTGTGGATGAAGTTCTTTGCTGTTTTTAAATCTTCATTTTAGTACAGATCTTAAACAACTCAAGACACATCATGTATATTATACCGCCCTTTTGGTCAGAGGCCCTAGGGTATGGGTCTAAGGGATCTTAAAATAGGACATCATCAAAGCATATCATCATATGTGTGAAATCAAAGGTCTTTGATAGTACTTATCTTTCGTATGGAATAAATCTTAATCTTTGACAACTTGCAACGGCTTAAGGCAGGGATTCCAAAGATCTAAAGAATTTATTACAGTACTATATATGATGTGCAGACTGACAGCTTTTTTATTTTCATTTGCTTTTAGCTTAACTTTGTACATGGGGTCATAGCAGGATGGTACGTAATATATGTAATGAATTTTGTGTTCTGGACCCTGGGTAGCTGTCCAGGGATAAGGTAAGGAGAGTGGGCTGGGGGTTGGTGGTGGGGAGTGGATATTTGGATTTGCGATGGCGAGCCATCTAAGTAGCATTACTTCGATTACCTTCAATATGAATAAGACACCTTTTCCAAAAAGCGTTTACCCCCCCCCCCCCCAGTTTTTTCTTCTTCTCAAAAAGTGTGTGTGTGTCAAAGCTCTAATGTGACAGTTTAATACAAGACCGGAAATGTTCGTAATGTCACAATAAATACATTGAAGTTATCGTAGAATTCTAAGGCTCGTAAACTTTTCAATAGTTGTACAGTTATAGCAAAATGTCTACAAATGACTTGTCTCAGCATATCATACGCTGGGTTACATTGATGTATTCCATGCATGTTCCACTATTATGTCCATTGTTATCAAGATTGGTATTCAAGATGTTTGCTTTCGAAAATTACTCAACTTCGAAGAAAATGGTCTTTGTGAGACTAGGCCAAGCTGTACCTTCAGTGACTGCGAGCCTTTTAAGGCCCCAGTGAGCCTAAATTGATCGCCTTAGATTCATGCCCTACATCGGCTGATTTCATTACAAAAGGACAATGTTTATCGTTATTTCTTTTTTTGTCTATTGTTTAGAAGACGTGTTTAGACTCAGAACTCTTGTATTTTATGGAGTGCATCCTTAAGTTGCGTCTGTTTAACTTTAAATTCTAGGTTTAAGGGAAAAACACTTGAAAATAAAGATTGAAATAGACGTCAAGACGTATGAAGAACACACACACACACACACACACACACACAACCGCGCTATTCTTTTGCTATTATTGAAGTTCTTGACTATACGTTTTAATAAGTGGAATTCATGAAATATTCAACGCTCCCGAACAGCAATCAACCCACCACAACCCAACCCACCCCGCCTGACCCGACCCCCGAGAGCTGTATCAGATTATTAAATACATTACAAAATTTTATATCTAGGCTGGAACGGGAATAACAGCCCTCACCGTGTTGGGACTCCTTAGAGAAGACCGTGGTTTGTCATGGAGGTATGTTTCCTGTTCATGCTTATAGCTCTCTCTCTCTCTCTCTCTCTCTCTCTCTCTCTCTCTCTCTCATTGCAACTGATCAATCAAATCTCTGCATTTACCTCCGACATTCGTCAGTAAAAATTACATATACCATAAACATGTACATGTTAATAGCGAGAAACATTTGGTAATTGCCGGTTACATATTCATTTATGGTCAGTGTTTATGCGTGCATTTGTTTTTCTCTTTCAGTATCGGTGGTATAGGCAACATCAATGAGCACGAAACTCTACCCAGTAAGAAATTATTTTATTATATTTGTAAGAACATATTCAGCCTCTCCAGTGTGATAATCGTTATAGCTGTGTATCGTCCGTTGCTTCTTTCTTATTTTTCTCTTTCATCCTTCCCACCGCATTTTCAGATGACATATAATCTTATGTTGGTATAAAAATAAAAAATTTTTTAAAAAACCCAACATTTTATATACTCATTTGAAATAGTATTATGACAATGTATCTTAATGTGTTTTGAGCTGATAAACTTGGACGTAAAATTTTAAGAAAAATGGTCAAGTTGCAATTTCTGGGGCCAACTGATTTCAGTTGCAATTTCATTTTCGACACGTGTGCTGAACCATGTCGATATTACAATGGCACTCTATGGCATACCAGTTGTATGAAAGTACAATGGTCAAGAAATTATGTTATCACTAAGTTGTCACTTTATGTTGTTAGATACTATAATGCGTTCTTTTACAGTTTTTGTTTTAACACTAATCGATTTTCGAAGACTGATGCAAAGTTGCCACTCTGTTTTCAATGAATTTATTCTATTTGAACTTAGAAATTTAGAAACAGATGGAATATAATATATGACATAATATCATGTCCGCTGAGGGGGGAGGGGGGCAATTGCCCAGGGGCTCAGCAATTTATAGGGGCCCGTCGTCAACTCAGTTATAAAAAACTAAATTAATCTATGCAGTAAATATTAAAGTTTGTTCCTTGCAAGAGTCTAAGTTATGGTAGATTACTACAGGTTTTATATGCAAAACTGTACACTGGTTTTTATGTAAAAAATTAAACTAGTTTTGGGGCCCATGACTGCTCTGCCCAGGGGCCCGGAATTTCTGTCGGCGGGCCTGCAAGCTATATATTTGTTGTGAAAACAAGCAAAAAAAAAAAAAAGCAAACAACATGAATGCAAGTCTGCCCAGTTTACATCGGTATGTTTGACTTTGAACTCTTAAATGGAGTCCGTATTTAGAGATAGTATCCTAAGATATGCTCTTTTTCTCTCTATATATAGATGCGATAAAATTTTACAACCCCAATTTGGCTGGATTTTCAACTGGAAGTGGCAGTAAAACCAGCAAATATGCCCACCTGAATGTAGCAGTGCCCGGAGAAACTTCAGAGTAAGTCTGCATCTTCATTTCATGAGTATTTATTTAGTTTTACCTATAATACATCGCCTGTGTTGACTATAATTTTTCATGCACTGTCAATCCATAAAACACCAATTTTGCCTTTTAATGTTTTGTACAGATAAGTTTGTATTACTAATAACATTGTTCATTGTTTAACTTAAGAATCAGCTAAAATTATGATTAATACTTTCTCCTATCGTAATCTTACATTCCAAAAATAATTATTGGTAAGTGTACCAAAACTTACAGACAGCACAGCAATTTTGTTGTTTCTGTCTATCTTAACTATGAAAAAATATGAAATATTCAAAACTTGGACTAAATATTCAGTTTCATGCATCTATAGGGACAGCCTTTTTATATCATGCGTAGTTATGGAGTGGATTTAGTTGAGATATATACTTTTTATATAATGCGTAGTTATGGAGTGGATTTAGTTGAGATATATACTTTTACATAGTTTATGACATTTGGACATTGTATGCAAGTAATGATTCCCTATTATTATCATTATCGAACAGTGACACCCCACGGCAAGCTCAGGAACTTATTGATAGGATGAAGAAAGAACCAGGAGTTGATTTCGAAAATGACTGGAAAGTCATCACAATATTCATCGGCGGAAACGATCTATGTGATTACTGTAAAGATAAGGTAAATGTGTATGGAAAAGCATGTGTCCGTGAATTGATACACACACAGAACTAATAAACAAGATTTGTACATTTGTAATTCTGTTGACAATCAAACTTTTTCGATGAACACGTCTGCTGTTAATCACTTGTCTTATAGATCATCGGAATGTCCTGCTGACCATTCTAATCACCTAGCTAGGGGTTAATGTATGTAAAATCTCCATGTGTTTGACAGGAGTCTTGTGTGTCACCTATTTAGTTTTGTTCTATATACATATACAATTTCACATCTCTGTAACTGTAACATTTTTGGTCCAATTTTCGTAAACTTTCCACCACTTATTCAGAAGTCATCAATCCGTCACTTTGATTTTTTTTTCAAGAAAAGAAACGTTTATCGTCAAAAAAAAAAAAAAAAAGAAAAAAAAAATAGTTGTGCTAATTAGTTGGCATATCATTCTCCAATTAGCCCATACTACAGTTTCGATGTTCATTTACGGAATGAGCCTTATTGATTACTGTGTGCGTTTACTAATGTGACATTGTGTATGTACGAGATAGAGATATATTAAAATAGAATGCCAATGACAGCAGCCTTTATGCCTATCAGTTGGAATACAGACAGAATTCTAGGACAGATTACCACGACACTTTTTTGTGCTTTTGAATTTCCAACTTTTCTTTTTATATCTTATCGTCAAGGTGAAAACATGATGTAAATGAACAACTTTTACAGACTATTTTTCTGATGGAAAATATCACTTGAATTCCTTCTTAAAATGTAAAAACAATTGTGTAGTTCATTAAAAATCTACACCCAATAATATATTGCTTCTGCAACAAAAAATTCAGAGATAATATCATCTGATTGTTTTTCGTCAACAGTTACCAGCACAAACTTGTCATGGTAACGACACAATTAAATAGTTGATGACATTCACTTTCAATCCAGCCTAAAACATCACGTAGAAAGTACAGCATATACTCGCTTATAAGTCGAGTCAAACTACAAACAACTTAGACCCATATCTGCCTTGGCATAATGCCATATTTGTGCCTAAAGAAGATATTTTTCCTTGATGCACACATCAAATGTACCTAATAACTGAATATAATCAACAACATTAAAAAAATTACAAAAAACAACATCTGTCCAATTTATTCGGAGCTGTTTTCATAATAACTTTTATTTATCTACTCCAAAAAGGTAAAAAAAAGAATTTAAAAAAAAAGAGACAAGATGCTACCTATATATTAGTCCATTCTTGGCCACTTGATTTTAATTGAATCTTTAAACAAGAATGCATTCACCATTTTCATACTTCCTTCCCTATAATCTTTTATCATGACATTTCATTTAACTTTGTCTCTAGATCCACGCCAAAGAAATTGATAGAAAAGCACATTTAATTATTGTATACTTTTTTAGGAGAATTTGGTAATGTAAGTAAACGATGATTTAATATAGGTAGTGCCAAACTTTTCATTGTTGTTATTTTTCCAATTGGTGTGAATAATCTTCCCGACTACTGGAGTAGTACATTTTTTATTACTTTAGTTCGTGCTTAAATTCAGTTAAAATTGTATGCCTACAAATGTGAATTCAGTAGAGTCCCAATCCCAATCCAGATTAGACTCTGATAAGTATAGTATATTGTCCTATTTTCAAACCAAAGTGTTTTAGTCTATCAGTGTTTTTACTAAGTCCAGGGAACTTTGAATATTGATCAATGGGATCTAATGCAGAGTTAAGAGATTTTTCAAAGGCATCTAAAGTAAGTGAAGTATCATCAGCATTTTGTGATATTTGATAATTTCTGTTGTTCACCTTAATTCTCTTATTATTTGGATTTGTTACTGATTATATGGGCCAAAATCTCTATGTATGTAACGAAAATATACGGTGAGAGGGGATCACCCTGTCTGCAACCTCTCTTTTATATAGTGAACGATGATGAAACTTTTCCACTTTATATTATTATAGAAAGGCTTTATCCATTTTTTTAACATCAAAGCTAAATTTTCAAACATATAATACTATCTCTTTGAAGGGTCATGCCAACAATAAAATGCTTTCTCCAAAAATCAAATGCTTTCTCCAAGTCTATAAAAACCAAAAGACCAGGTTTATTATACTTTTTGTACAGAACATAAGGCAGTTTTTAAGGTCGTAAAGGCTATTTTCACTAATATATCTCCCTTTAGTAAAACCTGTTTCTTCTGTGTTTATTTTACTCGGTAAAACCAGTCTTATTCTTTTTGCAATACAAGCTGATATCTTATTTAAAAAAACAACATTTAAATGGGAGATTGCTCGCTAGTTTTTTCAATCCTGCTTTGGTTTATCCCCTTTAGGTATACAATTAATTGTCCCTTCTTTATCAGAGGATGCTTATTCGCCAGAGGTGCAAGAGAAATTTATTGCTTTAACAAAAGATGACCAATATTCGTCAAAAGAACTGAAAAAGTCAACTCTAAATCCATCTGATCATTGGCTTTTATTATTTTTCTATGTTTATATTGCTTTTTGGTAAAGAAATATGTCCATCTAATTATTCTCTTCGTGCATTTTCCAATTTAGGAATCTCAGCGTAATTTAAAAGAGACTCAAGATCGACTGGATCAACATGTTCATATGAGTAAAAATTTAATTTATATATATTTTTTTCTTCCAAAATATTCTTTTGAATTCCAGATGGACTACCATCAAGTTTTACTAAGTTAGGCATCATCTAACTCATTGAATGTCTTTTTTCCAATGTACACAAATATTTTGAGAGTTTTTCTCCCTCTTCAATCCATTTTGCACGTTACCTTACTATAATACGTTCCATCTTTTTCTTCAAAATGTTCAATAATTGTTCCTTTTTCTTTTCTAAATCATGTAATTGATATTTTTTATTTGCTTTTCCTAAAAATTCAATATCTTTAATAAGATGGGGTTTTTTCAATTATTTTTGTTCTTTTCTTATAAGATGCATATGAAATAGATTTACCTCTAATTTCTAAAAGTATGGTCTCAAAATATAATTGATAATTAATACAAAAGCTACAAAAACTACACTCAGAATCTGATATATATATATATATATATATATATATATATATATATATATATATATATATACATATATATATAATATATATATATATATATATATAAAGCTTGTTCAGGGCATATATATGTTTTTTTTTTACAGCGATGAATTGTCTTTTTAACTGCATAGACATATTTTTTATCCTTCAATAATGAGTTATTGAGCTTCCAAAAAGTTTGTTTTTTTAAAGTTAGGGTAATTTTACCTGAGAGTGGTCAGTTCTATATGTTGCTTCTATACAAAATTCAGTCACAAATATAAAAGCATTTTATGATGTAAGAAAATAATAAGTTTAGCCTGTTGAATTGGGTTGACTTAACTTCGTGTATAATTTTGAGTACCAATATAAAGTTGCTTCCAAATATCAATGAAGATATATTCTGCACATAGATTAAAAACAAGAACTGTCTTTATTACCCTTGGATTGTTAATTGATGTGTAATTATATGTATCTATATCAGGATCCATTTCTAAATCAAAATCAATGCCAATAATTATATTATCATTATTAAATTCAACTATATCAGATTTTATTTATGTATAGAAGCATGAACTGTTTCTGTTGGGTCAGGGGCTATTGATTGCTGTAAAACTTTAGTTCTGAACTGATATGTCAAGAGTAATTATTTTTACCTGTATCATCATTCTTTAGTCTGTAAACAACAAACTGAAAATTATTTTTCAGTACTACAGCCACTACCTTTGCATTTGATGAAAAAGCATTCATAAAACACTCATACTCAATACAGAGTGTACATAATTCTTGAACTTCTTTGTGAAGTGAGTATCCTGTAGTAAATGTATTGAATATTTCTTTATTTTCACAAAATTAAATGCGTCTCTTTGTTGAAATCCCCTTATCCATGACAATTCTAGTCTTAATTAGATGGATTATTAACTATTCTTTCATAATTATTGTGTCGAAAGTATGCCAATAGCTATTTAAACAGAGTTTGACATTTGCACATGCATTAATAAATGTTATCTTTACAGCAAACATATAACGCCGAAAATTATGCTAAAAATATCCAAAAGGGGCTGGATATTCTACATGCACAAATACCACGTGCCTTCGTGAATCTTGTTGAGGTGCTGAATATTGCTGTCGTTAGGCAGTTGAACCAGAACCTCTTGTGTGACGGCCTTCACCTTTTCCTCTGCGGCTGTGCCGCCTACCCTCTGACGGATGAAGCAGAGAAGGAGCTAGCGGCCGAGGTCATGAAGTACAGGGAGGAAGTGGAGAAGATTATAGCCACCGGAAGATACGACACGAGGGATGACTTTACAGTAGTATTGCAGCCATTTTTGAAAGATACAAGCGTGCCTTTGAAGGTTATTATATTTTTTTGTGTGTGTTGGGAAACGAATGGAAACCATGCCGGTGTTCTCGAGACTTTTTGAGCACACAACTATAAATTATGGTCAAAATCTAAAACTTTTTATATTCAGTCAGAATAAAATCAGTCAGGAGTCTTTAAGGATTTTTATTCAAACTTTTCTTTTTCTTCTTCTTGGATGCTTAAATTTGTGGGCTTTTTAGTTTGTGTTCTAGCTTCTTTTTTTTTAAAAATGAAACAAGAAAGATAGAAAGAAAGAAAAATACAGGGCTACATTCTCTCAGTTTTCAGTCTGGGTATAAGGAGGGCCAGGAGTACTTGCTGGTCCAAAACAGCAATTTTAAGACATAATGACCATTTGTTCCTCGCCACTCTTTCTGTTTTAACTTTAAAATAGTACTGAACCATTATTTTCAAGCCATTAAATACAGTAGACAAGTTCCGTAACTCTTTCAACATATTATGGAAATTCTAAGTAAAGGTAGTGAACACCGAAATCAAACAGATATTTGGTAATTGATTCACATCTCTAGTTTTCTCTGTGGTATCACTTTTGCCGTCTATCTGCCACTCTCAGTCCATAATTTGACCGTACGGGTTAAAGCCGTTTCCTGTAAATGAAAACACTCGCTTTGCAAGGATCTTATTTGTATTCTTGTATTAATACTCTAAATTCGTTTATTTCCGATTTATTTTAAACAAAGTTCTGAATTGGGGAAATAAATGTTTTAAAGCTTGCCATGGCCCAAATTTCTCAACAAGAACAAAATCAGGCCTTTTCTGGGTCATATTGGTAATTTAAATTACAGAAGATATAGGGGTCGTCAAATGAGATAATATCAATTTCTGATTGGTTTGTTTCAGCAATGATTTCGATAAAATAATTATGGATTTCCTCCCACTTATCTGTCTCTGTTTTAAGTAAACATACTAGAATCCAGAAATAAGGCGTCATAATTAAATTGTAGGCTGATTGTCCTGGTGAATCTCCATGTCCTGACCTCAGCTTCTTTGCTCCGGATTGTTTCCACTTTAGTGAAAAGGGTCACCAGGCTGCAGCAGGAGCTCTGTGGAACAACATGGTAACACTATTTACATTTTGTACATACATAGATACATACATACTAGACCGAGTTTCCTCAGTAGCAGTACTGCTGTTATCGTGAATAATGCCAAATTTAGAATGTAATGCCCCGTATGAACCGTGACGCGAGATCGGAGGTAAACCACCTTAGTATCAGGCGCGAGATGCAAAATGCCTGTAGATACTCAGAAGACGGCTTGGGTAGCTGACATAAAGGGGCAATTTGAATAAACATGCACTCTGGATTAGAACGATATCTATCTGGAAGTGAAGATGGATGTTGAGGATAACCACGTATATAGTTCTTGGCTTCCAGTATCAAAGTGAGTCCCTGAAAACTGTCATTAAAAACGCTTGCAAATTTCATACTTCTCCGCGTATGATATATGTGCATCACACTCTTTCTTGGAAATAAACAGTAATAGCTAAGTAATAAGAAGTGATTTCCAAGACACAAAAAAACTCGGTCTAAAATATATACATACACAACTCGTACGTACGCAAATAATAATGTACAAACATGCATATATGAATACATACATAAGTCTTACGTGCGCATGTACTCATCTGCAGACATACATTTGCTTTCTGCATAATAGATATTGTGAAAGCAATTACACTTTACATTGAACACTTATAAATAATATGTTGTATCTGTCATTTATATCATATGTTTGTTGCTCTTTACCTTTGTTTCGTACCATTTCAGACACGATTACAGGAAATTATTCCCACTGCGTAATATTTTTTGTAACATTGCTCAAGGCATTGGACCGCGATCCCTTATAATGTTCGAACTTAAATTTGTTGTGTTTGTTTCTTTTTATTTCAGCATCATATATTTATTGCTTTTGGCAAGACAAAAGTTTACTCTATACAAATGCCATGTTGTATATGTCCAATGTTTGTTGCTCTTTACCTCGTGTTATGCCTTTCAGAGATGACTGCAGGAAAGTTTTGACACTATAGAAAATTCTTGTTGCTTTGAATAAGAATTACTCCTTCAGTGTCGTTTTTACGTTCTAGCATAACCCCCCCCACACACACACACACACACACACACACAAATTCAGATAAAGGTGAGATCTAATTCTGAATATTTGGTAACTACGTACTAAACTTGTTTGACAGATTGAGCCAGTTGGCAAAAAGCGTACAAGCTGGACTCCTGGAGAGCTAGTGGAGTGTCCATCGTCAGTAAGTTACAAATTCCTTGTATATGATAAGGCTAAAGAAATGTTTACAAAAATATTGCAGCAGAGTTGCTTATGGTGAACTTTAATTGTTATTATCAAGAACAGTCAGAGTCTTTATCCCGTAGACAAATCGTTGATGAAGGACACGAATGCTTCTTTTCCTTTGACAGTATGTACATATTGGACAATTGGCACAATTCCCGTGGCTTTGAATAAAAATTACTCCCTATCCCGTAGACAAATAGTTCATGAGGGACACGATTTTTCTTTTCTTTTCCGCCTTACAATATTTTCATATTGCGCAATATTATTTGTAATGACATGTAGGCATAGACTTATACGTTGTTTAGCAGTAAATGTGCCAAGTATTCTTTTTTAAGTTTGACAACAATGCACATGACAAAAACTCACAGAAAATGTCTAATATAAAAGGGCGCCGTATTTAAGAGGGACACCGTTTACTTCTCAAGGAACGGTTCGCCACATTTTGTATGTATATGCATAACGTTCAACGAACTTTCTCATAACAAGTTTTCTTGCATATTTACTCATTAGCATTAGACAGGTAAAAAATTGTATGTTTTTGGGATCAAAACATTCTTATTTAAAAAAACAGAAGTACTAACTGCCCTGTTCACTTTAAACTTTTTTTTTCCCCAGACTTCACCATACTTCTACACCTATAAAAACAACAAATCCACGGACGATCAACAAGGTGGTGTTTACTCAGCCGATCACAAGGAAGCCGATAGCAAGCCCACAGACACAGATGGATCGGGGGTAATATCAACCATTGGTCTTGCTGTTGCCGTCATAGCAGGTGCCTGTCTTTTGATCTCGATAGCTTTAGTGATTGCGAGACGACTTTACAAAAGGAAGAGGCGCTCCGAAGAAAATGTGCTACTCCTACAACCCAGTAAATCATCTGTATATCCATGGATATGATGAGATTAAATTGCGAGTTCTTTACCTATGTCCGTTCGCTCCCTATTAAACAATGATAGATAGATAGATAGATAGATATATAGATAGATAGATAGATAGATAGATAGATAGATAGATAGATAGATAGATAGAAATGTTGTTGATTCAATCAGGCATCCCTTGAATCCGATCCATAAACAGAGCAATCATGTTTATAATAATCAATGCAATCACATTTATATTATTTTGTTCAGAAAGGCAGTTTACTGTATTTGCTACAAATGCTCTGTAGGAGTTATTTCACTTGTCAGTAAAACACAAAAAATACGATTTTTCCGATGACACTTTCAATCTCATTGATGAGAATAAGACGTCTGAATATAGTTGTAGAAACAGTGCCATGGTCTGAAAATATATAAGTTATAATTTGCAAAGTCCACTCATAAACATTTTTTAGTAATAGATATACACTTTTATAAGAGAAAAAAGACCAGTAATGATAGCTTGGGGGGTTTCAAAATTGCAAAGTATTTATTATATCTTTTCTTGATTCTTATTCTTTCTATGTGGATAATCTTGCCATGTCATAATTGTTTCCATCGACATTTTCATTAATTATTATTTTTTCTACTATTACACTTTTTACTTGTTCGTATCAGGCATATTTTAAATTATGAGATTATAATTTTTACCTCTTTTGTCAAATATATTAATAATTGTTGAAATAAAATGCCTCAGTTGAATTATTTGTCTTTTTACTGTAATTATTTAATTCCTTGATTAATTTGTATGAATATAACTAAAAGAAGACAACATTGTCTAACTAGGCAATGTCTTTCCGTTCCCTCAATTAAGTAATCCCTTTGTATGTCCGAAACTATCCACGACTGGTTATATTTTCCCTTAGATATAAACATATTGATGGGGTAGCTGATTATGTTAGTTTCATTCATCTAGCAACAGGGGCGAAAAATTCATGCATTTAAAGATAACTACTGTTGACGTATGATGCTTATGAAATTTAAACAAAAGAAAAGTTATATGGATTATGTTTCTCACATTCGCTAGCATATGAACTCTGATACAATCAAAAATCTTCCTATTAAAATCTGCTTCAACAGTATTGCTGTCTATTTCAAGGGAAATTTCGAAAATGACCAAACGATAACAATATGACTTGATATTTTATGATAGTAAAAACTACTTCTGTGACTAAGTCATTGTGCCAAGGCTCTGAGAAATAGCTGACACAGATACGGTGATGCTTTTTACATATGTGGTCCACATTATGGTTGGTCAACAGTCATTTATTAACAGTCGTTTACTCCACATACGATAAAGCTATTTAAAATTCATTTAGTAATCTCATTTACAAAGACCCTCGAAGATTGGGGAATTGTGTATGGTAGGTATATTCTTATGTTCTTAAACAGCTGTCTTAAGTAACAACTGAAGTTAAATTAACAACTGTTAATAAATAGCTGAAGTGTTACGGTCACAAAGCTTCGACCAGAGACTGCCCTTTACTTTCCTTTTGCTGTGTATCATACTATACTATACCAAAGGGCTTTTAAAAACGCAGGAAATTAATATAGATGATAGTTTTATTAAAGCATCATTCAAAATTTAACTTTACTTTTCCAAGATCTAGTAAATTACAACCTTACTGGAATAATTGGAGACCCAAGGATAATATATCATGTGTTATAGCAAAGCTCTGTACGTTATTCTTTACTAACAAACAGAGACTCCCAACTGTCTTTTTTGCTGGAGTTGAAATTTCATTTTACATCTCGTGTTACTTTTTTCTTTCAGTACAATATTACAGCTACAGCTGAAACAAACGAATAACAGAACATTCGAATCAGAATACTTTTATCGAGAATATTCTTATAGAAAATCGATATTCAAATATTCATATGCTTACTTGGCGCGTTTGGCAGAATTTTGTAACAGAAGCAAACACATCGAAATCTAAATTATAACACGTTGAATTAATATACTGGCGTCCTACCAGCTCTCGTCAAGAATACAAACATTATTTAACTGTTCGATATCATATTTCAGAATATTTGTATTTTACTTAAATTAGTTTACCTTTTCATTTAAAATAAACGACCTCATAAATCGTTTAATCGCAAATATTTTGCCAGTTAGGCCGTTTATAAAAAGCGCTTACATTGGGGCAGATGTCCTCACCTGCGGAAACAGTTTTGTCATCCACTTTTACGGCACTGTAATATATTCATTTGAGTGATTTATTGCTATTCCTTTTACATTTATATACTTAATTATTTTAGTGCTGATAGTCGCGTCATGATGAGCTATAAATGACGTCGTAACATATATAAGTGGTTGTTCAAATTTTTACAAAGAGGTGGAACTTAAAATAATGTTAAGTTTACTTTATTCATGGAATAAATGCATTTACAATACATAATTTATCACTAATTTCATTCTTAAGTTCATACCTTTATTGAGTCATCCACGACATGTACATGTAGTAAAATAAGTGTCCTTTATTATTTCGCCTAATTTGTCTTTTGTGCGTGCTTTCACCCACAGAGTTATATAAACAAGGTGAATTGAGTGATTTCTCCTTTTTAAATAAAAGTATTTACAAATTGATGTAGATTACTGCTCTTCAAACTCATTTTGAAAGACACTCAAGTCTTAGGAAACGTATAACTAAGTTAAATTTCAAAGTCTGTGTTGAGATCATGAGAAATGGTTGCTGACGAGAACTGGTAGGACTCCAGTATAATGGAACAACTTGAAACCTACTAAATCACCTGAAATTAGAACTCCCACTTACAAAGTAACCGTAATGTCCACATTCTGCATAGTCACATTGCTCACAACATGACCATTCTTATTCATTGCGCTCTTGAAATGATGACGTAAAATGGCATGTTAAAGAACACGGTATAGAACAGGGTCGTCATCTCAATGTCAGCAAACCCTTTACGTATCAATCAACGTATCTAAACTAGACAAATTAAATTGGCCACATTTCTGTGTTATTTCATTGTAAACAAATCACCTCACCGATAATTTTTTTAGATCACTGTATACTACGGGAAACCGTGTCGAGGTTTTTGGATACTCTGTAGATTTTTCAAGATGGCGGACGGTGAAAGGTCGGAGAGGTAGGTGTTTAGAAAATGTACCTTTTATTTTGTCGAATGATATTATCTGGGCAAAGGAATGTTGCTGACATGCATGGGGCAGTTTTAATTTTCAAAGCATGCTCACGCAATCTTTGAAAAACTCATGTATTGCCTGCTATGCACCTTCACCGGCGGTGTAAGACAGTTAGTTGGACTCTGTTGGATATACATAAAATATTTTTTTACGAAAACTGGCCAAAGGTTGCTGTCAAAACGAAGTAACTGTAGAAAGTCCGGCTCGCTTCCCGCTTCAAATATTGAAAACTGACATCTGCTCACTTTGGACGCCGAATATGTCTTATAAACGTGATGCATGCGTACTGCGTGAGCATGCTTTGAAAATTAAAACTGCCCCATGCATGTCAGAAACATTCCTTTGCCCAGATAATATCATTCGACAAAACAAAAGGTACATTTTCTAAGCACCTACCTCTCCGACCTTTCACCGTCCTCTATCTTGAAAAATCTACACAGTATCCAAAAACTCGACACGGTTTCAGGTAGTATACAGTGGAGATAGTCTCTGTATTTACCTGAACAAGTAATCTTGAGATACTGCCCTTCTTCGCCCTCAGTCCGTCTGCAGCACTAAAGAAATATTTATTGTCATACCGATTTGGAGGTAAAGTGGGAAAATAACACCCAGATTCATATGATTGTTAGTCTGAATCCACCCCCACCCCCCATAAAAACTCCGTAAGACCCTAAACTATCGTCTACAGGTGTAATTAGATGACTGAGTTCATATTGTCTTTTCAGTGCTGCTTGGCCGTGGCTGGGGATGGGGGTGGGGGACATTAAAAAACAATGGTTATAAAAAAGGATGGATTTGATAAACCTTGACAGATTGTTTGAATTCTTTCTAAATACATTAAACGAATATTCGAATAGTAAAATGTGGTATTCGTTTCAGCTCTAATTACAGCTATTTTCTAGTGTGCAAATCAAAATTACTCAGAGTGCTAATGTAAAAAAATATATATTTTCTATTTAGAGGTCAGAGCAACTTCCCACCATTGTACCATTTGAATCTGTACATTTACAATGTGCTATCGTCATGTGCAATAAAGACGCTCCTCTGGTAGAGATTAGATCAGAATGTAGATAAGGCATACTTCTTGTAGAGTGCTCATCTGCAGATGGCCTTAAATTTGAAATCTGGGAAATTGTATGGTTGCCAGCATTTCAATATAATGTGCCATATTGAGGAATCATTTTCGTGCAGCATGCCATTTATCTTTATGCACACCATGCTATTGTCCAGTAACATCTAAGTAATATTTGCCCGCAATATCTCCTTCTGATCAACAGGTTGTGCCAATCTTTGCAGCAAAGTTAGGCGGCAAGGCCTGAAAGATCTAGAACAATGACCCATTTGAAGACGCGCTACATGGATAAGCTTATCTGCAACCTAGGGTCAAGCATATGGAACAAAGTGCCACTATTCCACTGACGAAAGTATTTCATGACAATGTGTGTTCAGCAATAATTCAATCAAATATAGCATCAACACATTTTCCACGAAAACATGTAACATTTTACTTTTGCAACATTCTATTCTATTATAACTTCACCGACATGCGACTCTTGTGAATGTATGTTCTGCATTATGGCTAAACATGGGTCATACTTCCCTAAAACTTTGTCGGAAAAGTGTGAAAATTTAACTTGACCTAGATTGTCTTATTTTAAAGCTTCTGACCAAATTTGCTTTCATTCCACTAAATCCTTCCAAAGTTATTGAGCGGAAACAAAATTCGTAAAGGATGCACGGGGCGGACGTGGGTAACACTATGGGCCCCATTTATAGATATGACAGGTTGATACAAGAATAGAACCAATTGCTCATTTGTGAAATCACGCAACGTACTTTACAAATAAAAGAAACATACAAACAAACAATTTCGAGATAGGATGGAATTTTATTATTACATGCAAACAAGTCTAATAAAGACAATCCAGATACCTATTTTTACTCTGTGATGGTAAATGTGGTGGTTTTCTCGTCATAAATTTGACTGTGGGGATGTTTGCTACCGCACTCACCGTTGCAGACGGCTGAAAAAGTACATCGAATTAAATTAGTATTAAATTTTAAAAAAAACGTGCATATTGACCTCTTGAATACAAATGTGTAAAAAGTATAAAACAGTTCTAGAGATAGCATGTTTGTCACGAAATCCGGGGGAACAAAAGGCTGAATTGAATGATATTTTATCTCCAAAGTACGATTATCAGCGTCCAGGAAGCCATAGAAATGTGAGAAAGACACTGTAGTTTGTTAAATTACTTATAACAACATTGGCCACTAGTATGTTAGTCCTGCCAAATATTGAAAAAAATCGTTCAAAAATCGTCTTATTGCAGCTCATTTATCACTGCTTGATTGTTTTGGCGCATTCAAAATTACAAGTATTTCTAACTACTTTTGAGATACGAAAGAATGCAAAAAGGTCAGTATTGGTGAGAATTGTCGTGGTGATTCTATTGAGACCTAACGCTTGTACAAATTAGCAATGACTACACATTCAGCATGGTACCTACCAACTTTGACTGTGTACTGTCCTGGAAGCCATTCCTCGCAAGGACCTTCGGTTGGGTCACAGTCTGGGTCAGGCTCAGCTTTCAGTTCGACTGGCATGTTGTAGGTTCCTTTAGGTTTCAATTCATTCAGGAAAGAAGTACCTGATTATGAAAATAGCATTTAAGATGTAATACAGTTTTGTTATAGTATACATCTTCGACTAAAAACTGTTAAACCATTCTTTATTGAAAGAAGTCGTGCGTTCGTTTGAATGAATCAAAAGTAAAAGAGTGACATTTATATTCAAATTGTTTTCTTCTAAAGATAGCAAATTTCAGTCAGTTATGATATACAACAAATTTGGCTGTCTAGAGGAGGTGGTTGCTATGGAACCGGATGAAAGGAGTCATGTATACGATACTAATGACGAGCCTCTGTACATATCATATAGACAAACGTGCGGTTGGAGCTATACGTGCATGGATCTACTTTACCTTTATGTTGTTTCCCTTTTCATTATATATGCAATGCACAAAACAATTTCCCTCACAGAAAAGGTTGACTTACCGACTGGGATTTTGTCAACCGTCACAATGTCGATATCAATTTCGCCAGTTCCTGTACCATTCTTGCTCTCGTAGGACAAAGCGATGTTGAACACACCTGCAAAATGCAATGTACTTTGTTTCACTATTTCAAACATTGTATCGCAGAGACACCCAGCTGATAATCACGCAGACACCATGCCAACAAGTTATATTTGGAACACAACAGTATAGCTTTTTATTTAGTATTTCTGTGAAGAAAAAATGTCCATGGAAGTAATGTTTTATCTGAGCATCGCCACTGGTTACTGATAAGAGATATTTTTTATTTTTCCAGCGTGTTACTGACTCGATATGAGATTTTATGGGATCGATAGGATTCTTATCAGGCAAGGGGAATGCCTATATCGAGCGAGTAGCTGTCCGTTTTTATCACGCAACCACCTGACTTAATCAACTAATCAGAACAACATATTTTGTCCGATTTCGGGTAATATATCATCAAGGTTTGTACTATGATTCATATATCTTGTTTCTTCTATCACAAATTTTAAAGTTTAATATATATTCATGTAAAAGGTAAACGAATTGGGAGTAAAATTATTAAGATTTGTGTCTTGTGGGTTTTATCGCCATTTTTCAGCACATGCAAGGCTATACATAGCGGTGAGTATATTTGGTGGAAGAAGTACCCGGAAGGACATCGAGAAGAACCGCCGACCCACGGGAAGCTACTGGCAAGCTTTCTCACATACCCACGTTGGTCGAGCCGGGTCTCTAACCCACGCGGACAGAGGTGATATGTGTGAGTGATCTGTAAAGGCGAGCGGCTTAGACTACTGGGCATCCGGGCTCCCCCAGTATAACTATTAAGATTTTTTCGATCATAAAACACAATCCGCACAATTGTTAATAAAAACTCTACTGAATATTGAATTTGAGTAAGAAAATGTTGATTATAACAGAATTTAAAAAAGGACACATTATTTTGATTTAAATGGAAGAGGGAAATGAAACGTAAAGCATGCCAGCTTGGTACTGTATTTAAGAGACGACATTCAAATGTGCATGGCAAATCTTCATTCTGCAACACACTTTGTTCTCTGTAACTGTACTTACCAAATTAAAACCTACACATCTACAATAAGCTCAGCAGACTCGACCAAGAAAGAAACAAAAAGGGGAGGGGGTGGGTGTACTAAAATACAGTCAGGTATGATAAATCTTTAAAATAACCAGTCAAATTTAATCAAGTAAACAACCAGCTTCTCACAGACTGTATCCAAAGAAACCTAAAGTAGATTGCCATATTGGCACCTGTCTGGCGATTCCATCCTTTCTTAAAATCATGTATCCGATGTCTAACAGCTACAGTGTGTACCACCGACTAGTAATTTGTGCAATGGTGAAGGTTCCATAAAGGGCATAGAGGGATGGTTTGAATTGCCATGCCTGTGGTTTCTTTGTAGTTTCCGCTTGCCAGAGGTCCGGTCTCTTTCTTCTATTTGGTTTATTACTTACTAGCAACATATGTTATATCTATTGGATATTATTTCCATATAATGTAAAACAAAATATAATATACAAATTACAAATATCACTTACCCTGGGGTCCGGACTTGGGTGTTATACTCAATACGGTGATATGGGCATCACCATTGTCGTTGATTGGGCATGTCTTGAGCAATTCACAGAAGTAGATATCATCCAAATCCGCCCTACGTGTCAAGAACGAGGTAAGTAAAAATTCTTACATAATACCGGTTTTAACTGGTTTGACGCGTACGATTTTTGGACATTCGCAGTACTCAAACATGGAAAACCAGAATTCTGGGAAACTATATATCCATATCTTTAGCAATGAAAAGCATATCTTTATAAATGAGAAGGTAAATGAGAATAGAAAGAGTAAGACATAACAGAGCTGTTTGGTAACAACAGTATTGCATTTTACAAGAACATTATTTCTGGAAGCCATGTAGGTACGAATACTAAATAATTTTAATGAACGATTTACATACGTCTATTCTAAAAATACAGCAGACAATAGTACGAACAGATGATTGTTCTCATCTTGCTTTAGTTGGAAATTACTTGACCACTTGTAATTTGAAAGACATTATTTCTGACAAACTTTGCCTTCCCTATGGTCTTTGATCTTTCTTATGCTCTTCCCAGAAGATTGTTACTATATCTTAATTCCAGAAAACTTTTGATTGTCTCATTTAATTTTATATCCCTTCTTCAATGTTTAGTGTTGGATGTGAGAGAAATAAGGAGCATTTCTGATAGGATTCTTTTGAAAAAGAAGAAAAAGAAAATGGAATGCTTTGTCAGTCCATATGGGTATAATAAATAACAGATTTTCGATGTGTTAATATTAACTACTGCCAAACTTTAAAGGCGCTAAATGATACAGATGTAACTTGACAGCACATGAGTAGTAAAACCTAGAATGTCAGCTAAATTGGATACATTCTGTGATTATAAGACAACAAAAAAGAGTTCCCAAATGTAACACTATTTGGAAGGCTTTAAAAGGTGCGTGACACTGGTGTCAATTCACTTTATTTCAGAATTTGTTTGGCTGAAATTTGTTTTACTTACTTTTCAATAAACTTGATAAACTCCTCGATGCCCACAATGTCACAGAGGATATTACAGACTGCGCCGATTGCCTTACTTCCGGTTTTCTGCTCCAGAAGAGAGCACAGGATTTCACATGTTCCAATAACGCCAGAATCTGACGAATCGAGCGAATAAGTGATTAGTAATCTCTCTCTCTCTCTCTCTCTCTCTCTCTCTCTCTCTCTCTCTCTCTCTCTCTCTCTCTGATAATCATAATTAAAATTATCATTGAAAATCACACTATTTAGTCAGACAGAATTGTAACTGGACACTGTAATTAATATGGCAAGACAAGTTTATTGGATTTAATATGCAGAATCCGTATTTGTCAAAATATCTTGCCGTCCTGCAAACATCTGCAGACATTTTAAGAAACGGGCGCCTACAGAGATCATAAAGGTTGAACTTAATTAGAAATATACTTCAAAATTTACATTTTTTGTGTTCACTCTATGTCTAATAGCACATAAACTGTAGATGCATACCATTTGAATACTACCCAACGTCCAAATATTCAGCTTGCTAAATACTTTCCTCGAAATGAAATAAGACTCTCGGTCATGGAACGATATTACCCTTGTTTGTCTGAACGTATTTCAAATTTCTGTGACATGAGAGGATGCAAGTAACATTTCTAAAATTAAACCTTTAGAGTTTGATTTGTCAGACATTCAGTGACGATATTAATGATTATTTCAGGACGGGTTCATCCTCTGTTGAGAAGATCTTACATGCGTGCTTATTTGAGATTAATTTGTTATGAAATGAGTTGAATAATTGCTATTTTTTGCCTCCCTTGTCTCACATAAGATTTAAATTAAACAAGTTTAATAAATTTCTCGAAATGAGAACAAATGTAAGATTCAATGTATCACTTGACAGAAATCAATGATCGTGTTCAATAAAAACCACAAATTAGTAGAGTTACATGACTGATGTACAATATATCGGATATCTCACACATTTATATATTTTTGCCTTACATGCGTATACATTTTACACATGTATTATATCGGAAATTATGAGATAGGTCTATGAAGCGTCATATTAATGACGTCATGTAATAAAATAAGTTATTTTGAAACAAATGTTACGCAGAACACGACTTTTGGCCAGCGAACAGTACTATATAGTATCTCGTATGACTTTCCACAACTATAACACCATTTTAAATAGAAATCTGTTAACACCGAAAAGTGAGGCCTCTGTGTTGCTCACTGGTCAGGTAAGAGAGACAAAAATGAAGCAAACGAAGTGTGTAATTCTCACTAAGGATGATGTTGAGAAGAACATTGATGGTCTGGTCAGTGAATTCAATGCAGATTGGACATAGGTCTAGGGGCTTGTCCAGCTCCTTGGCCACAAGCTTTAGGAAGCTCTTCTGCCCACGTGTCAGCTGAACATGAATGGCGAACGTATGTGTCACCAACAAGACACACGTCACAGCAGCGAGTACCTGAAAACATTCCAGATGTGTAAAGTGTATGCTGTTTAAGTTCAAATTTCATTTTGACATGCGAGTTTGTAAGACTCTCTGTACGGTATGCCATTGTTTACTGAGAAGAAATGTAAGAAAATTAGTCTCAATTGACAAACTTCATTAAAAATGGACAAAGTTCTTTTTGAATAGGGCCTTATAGTGGGATGCATCATCTGCAGTTTACTTTTTTTCCCTCCTCCTCCTTTTTATGCTTCTTTAGTATTCCACTTTTATTTATTCACGGTAATACAACTAAAGGTAATGACGAAACGTCATCGAAACATGAAGAGCCATTTTATTTTCAAACGTAATTTACCTGTTTTAGCAATGGAATTGTCTACACTAGAGAAAATAATAAGTACCTAAAGGTGACACACATGAAATATAAAAAAATCCAAATGTTGTTGATATAAGTGAATTTCGATGAGAGTATCGATATCACACAATAAAGACTCTCTCTCTCTCTCTCTCTCTCTCTCTCTCTCTCTCTCTCTCTCTCTCTCTCTCTCTCTCTCTCTCTCTCTCTCTCTCTCTCAGTAAATAGATTCCCTTGATGAGGCTGTGTTACATTATGATCTTTTTCTAGAAGTTTGTGTGACCTTTAAACCGACTTAAAGAAAATCAGTACAATGTAATGCTGTTCATAAATAGGTCGACAAAAGGCCGTATAAAATGAACCGAAAAAAGACAACTCGAGCACACAGATTAACTGATATGAGACAAAAATCCGTATAAAATGAACGGAAAAAAGACAACTCGAGCACACAGATTAAATGATATGAGACAAAAAGCCGTATAAAATGAACGGAAAAGAGACAACTCGAGCACACAGATTAACTGATATGAGACAACTCGAGCACACGGCTTAACTGATATGAGACAACATTGCATAGGTTTCAGTCGTGCTCTACACAATATATTATATTATTATGTTTGTGGTCACGTGGCTATGTGACCTTTCTTGGAGATAAATTGTGCTTTCTCAGGCTCGATCCAACGTGAGATAAACTTGTCATGTTTCAAATTGTGAAGTTGTGGATGCTTCCTTCCTGAGATGCTGAGACTTCCGAATGAAAATGTCTCATGGGTTTCCTTTTTGTGTGTAATGAGTTTGACATTAAGGTCTGTCAGTGCTAAATAGCATTATGTTAGTGTTTGGCTTTTAGTATCAATCTTACTAAAACAGATATGATGTGGTATATTAATGACAAAATGCATTTTACCCGTGCATTTTATTTGATTATTTTACCTTTTGTGGAAATGTTAAAATTATAATGGAACATATTTCATAAATCACAGTTCCATCCAGTGATGGATTACCAAATAGGCAGACTAAGCACGTGCTTAAGGCACCAGCAAAGCAGGGGCACAAAAAAAAAAAAAAAAAAAAAAAAAAAAAAAAATTTGAGAAATTTTTTGTTTAGTATTGTTTTCATTTTGAATTACATATGGGAGGGGGGGGGGGCACCATAATCTTTTCAGTGCTTAGGCCTCTAAAGGTCTTAATCCGGCCCTGGTTCCATCTAAAAATGAGTCAATATTGTTTTCTAGATGCAATTCAGTTATTGGGTCCCGGCATCGAGATGTGGGTGCCTTATAGTAATCGCCATTTCCGTCTGTCTGTGCGTTCACACTTCTTGTTACCGCCAAAGCTTTGCACCCCTTACACATAATTGGATGTTATTTGGTTAATTAATTGCCTATGACACGTAGATGTGCTTTTTAGAGGTTTCGTCTTTCCAAGGACAATTTTGACGGAGTTATTACCCTTCTTCGGTCAATTTTACATTTCCCGTAAAGCAGATCATTATAACCCTTGTCGGTCAGGAACCATTCAACATATTCCTATGCAATTTGGTGTTTACATCTTCTCATATACTTAGATATGCCTTTTTGGGGTTTCAACTCCATTTTTGGATAGAGTCATGGCGCTTGCCAATTTATTTCCCATCTTCACATAGGATGCTGATTGTAACCGGCATAGCTCAAGAATCGTTCAACATATTCTGATGCAGTTTAGAATGAACATTGGCTCATAGACCTAGATGCGCCTTTTATGAGTTTTGTCTTGTCAACTCCATTTTGGATAGAGTTTTGGCGCTTGACACTTAACTTCATATTTTCAGATGGGATGTTGCTTGTAACCGGCATAACTCAAGAACTGTTCAACGTGTTCTGATGCAAAAGTCCGATGGAAAAATAAAGAAAAAAATCACTTCTCACCCGAGGCAATTTGGTATAAATATTGTCTCATGGACTTACATATGCCTTTTATGGCGTTAGTCTCGTCTACTCCAGTCCGGACAGTGTTATGCTCCTTGTCGAACATATTTTTGTCTTCACATGGAAACTTGAAATGTTGCCTGTAGTTAGAATAGCTAAATAAAATCTCCAGCAAACATATTTTTATTGAATTGGTAAGAACGTTGTCTCTTGGGTCTAGATGTGCGTTGTAGGGGTTTTGCCTCGTCTGCACTTTTTTGCACAGAGTTATGGCCCTTATCGATCAACTTAATATCTTAACGTGGTATGTTGTTTGTAATCAGCATAGCTCAAGAACCATTCAACATATTGTGATGCAATCTGATTTGAACGTTGTTTCATAGACCTATGTGTCTCGTCTACTCCATTTTGGACAGAGTTATGTCCATTTTCGATCAAAGTCACATCTTTATCTTTACATGGGATACTACTTGTATTGATACGACATTGTAGGAGCTAGATTTAAAACATTCTACATCATCATTTAGAGTCATGGTACCCCAATGCCCATCTTCTCCTAACTTTGCTTTCCCAGTACAAGTTTTTTTGTTTTTTTCCTATTTAACGCCCTGTCGAGCAGATTGTATTGAGCGTAGCCCTTGGCTATGCATCCATCGCTAATAGCTCAGTAGTTTTCTCCTGGATCCTATGCAGCTTGTAGGTAAGATAATGTAGGTCTGACTAAAAAAAATCAAAATACTGCTAAAATTGGATGAAAAAGGTTTGTTGTTTTTTTTCTTCAAATATTTTGAATTTTTAAACAACATTCTGCATCTCCAGGCAAACACTATCGTATATATTTCCACTACAAGTGAACGGCTTGGCTAATGTTAATCCCGTGCTAGGAATTTGGAACCCACAAAACCTCCCGCTAATCTTGACTAGCTGCATCCAAATGCATGCTAGGATACTGGATTAGTCTATTTTTGAGAAATGATGAAAACTTTAGGAACGACTCATTTTGCTAAACGGAAAGAAATTAATCATTTTCAAGCACATGCTTCCAATATTGTGGGGTGGGGGGTGTCAAGTAGTCTAAGGCGCTCGCCCTTACAAATCACGGACATCTCACCTCTGTCCGCGTGGGTTCGAGTCTCGGCTCGGCCTACGTGCGTATGTGAGAAAGCTCGTCAGTAGCTTCCCGTGGGTCGGTGGTTCTTCTCGGGGTTTTCCCGGGTTCTTCCTCCACTAAATATACTGGCCGCCATAAACCCACAAAACCAATATTGTGCTTTTACTTAGTTTATAGGGGTACAAACCGCAGAGAGTCCCATAGAAAACAATAGTACATATTGACTGAAAACTATAGAGTCCCATAGAAAACAATAGTACATATTGACTGAAAACTATAGAGTCCCAGAGAAACAATAGTACAAATTGACTAAAAACTATAGAGTCCCATAGAAAACAATAGTACAAATTGACTGAAAACTATTACGTGTATATTTCGACAAGAAGGAAATCAAATTTTATAATGCGATTGAATTACTGAATTTTGTATTTAAAAGAAAAAAAAAATGACATGAAAATTTTAGTACGAACATGGAGGGAGTACAATTTGTTTCACTACTAATTCAAAATAAAAAAGATATCTTCAGAAACATGTCAAAAGGAAAAATCCTTGTCTATCAATAGAATTAACAGAAAAATAAACAAACAATCCAACCCCTCTCAATATGAGGCCAAACAACTAACTTAAAAACAGTTACATTCCCTGTTGTGAAAGTACTTTAAAAAGCTTCGCAGTTGTTGTATACCGGGTAGTAATTAATAAGGGAAGCTACCAGTGCGTTAAAAAGTTCATAGTTACTTACAATGGAAAGACCTTCATTCACATGATGTTTTCTCTCATTATACAATATCCATTCCTTGCTCTTAAGACCAGTCCAAACTTGTTTAAAATAATAAAATATAAAGCTATAGCTATGAAGGAAATCAAACCTTTAGCTAAAAATGTGAAAATGTGAAAGAAAGCGAACGGATGTGAAATTAAATTCTGGCAGTTTTTTTTAGAACTTCAACACGTAGTATTTCTTAATGATTATACCGTTGTTGAATCACTGCAATATTTATCAGTACTGGGTTTTTGATTATGTGGTACATATTTTGTGACAAAAAGAACAGAAAAGACCACTTCTACTACCATACCTTCATTGTTGCCAATATCCAAATGATTCTGGCCGCCGAACTAGCCGTCAAGAAGACACCTGTGTATTTATACGACAGCCGTTTCTAGAAGATTGGCCACTCGCTGGAGACTTAGAATTGATAAGGCGTGTAGATTTTGATCTTGACAGATAAATTCAAGGTCAGTGTACAAAGTTCGTCCACGTATTACTAAATTTGGACAAGAGTTCACAGGCACTGGGAACCATCCTGATTTTCTAACGGTTGTCCAAGTGGGGTATATAACGCACTTTCAATGCCCCCCCCCCCCCAATTTAATATTTATATAAAAAAACAAAAAAATAAAAAAATTAATATACAAATAAATTGCGAAGTCATTAATCTCGAAATCACAAAACGACACGAACATATGGTAAATTGTAGGGTGAAGACTTTTGGGTTGGACAAAAGTAAAGTGTGTACATATACAGATTGGACAAAGCCAGACAGTCGAAATGCGATCTCTTCATGAACACATTAATCAAGTCCAGGTCTTGGGGCACTGGATTTAAAAAGTTATTTTATTCCATAACAGAAGCCATATGTATTAAAAAGTTGATTTTCTGAGCTGTATCTGGAGGTGAATGTAAACTTAATCTCTAGAACTGATGCAATCTTAGA
Organism: Margaritifera margaritifera; assembly: GCA_029931535.1. Lineage (NCBI taxonomy): Eukaryota > Metazoa > Mollusca > Bivalvia > Unionida > Margaritiferidae > Margaritifera > Margaritifera margaritifera. The sequence continues at coordinate 8,361,302 of JAQPZY010001691.1, forward strand.
GAGATAGAACAGTGGACAGATGGATGGATAGAAGGAAAAAACAAGAAAAACTTTACATTTTAAACATGAGTATCATGAATGGTACATTATTCGCCCGTCCTGTGTTTAATAGTCTTCTATGCAGATAATTTTAATTTTTTTATAGCAGAAACCACTTTTTTCTTTCAGTCAGTAAGCATATTGTATACCCCCCCCCCCCCAATCGATAGGCTTCTTCCTTACCCCAAGTATAAGCCATCCACAAAGTTTCGTAACCGTAGATGATGTAGAAACCAAGTCAATGAGAAGAAACCATTTTTCTTCTTTCAGCCATAGTAACATTGATTTTTTTAATCTTTTGACCCTAAATCGATAGGTTTTGTTCCTTACCCCAAGTGTAAGCCATCCACAAAGTTTGATAACTGTAGATGGTGGAGAACTCGAGTTGTTGTGCGGTAGCCATTTTTCTTCTTTCAGGTAAGGTGACCTTCATTTTTGAGCTTTTAATACCGAAATCGATAGGGTTCTTCCTAACCCCAAGTGCAAGCGATCCACAAAGTTTGGTAACTGTGGATGGTGGAAAACTCGAGTTATTGTGCGGAAACGAAATTGGTAACATACATACGGACACCATTGCAACATAATGCGCTTATGGTATAAAAATGTATGGAATAGAACACTGAGAAAGGCGCATATTTACAACAACACTAAAATTCATCTGAGCACGCTTAAATGAACACTGTGCATTGTTTATAAAATAGTAACACTCTTCATAAAAATTCGCAAAGCGGACTCATCAGAACAAGTTTCTTTACGAAAAATCTTCTTTTTTTTTTGCATGTTTGGCCAGGGTCCATATTTTAAACTTGAAAATATTGGTAGCTTTTTCATGAAGAATTTGACAGTATTGGCTAGACACATCTTTGTGGGAAAAAAGACGAAATTGCGTTTTCGTGAACAAGACATTTTTGTCAAACCCAAAAGTCAGCTTTCCGTGTTAATGATATGAACGGCCATTGATACACCAGCATCATATTACATTTTAAATATAATTATGAATTATTGTAGCATTTCTGTGTTATAGCCAACGGCTCAAAGGTATTTTGTCTTCTCGTGTACGATTTACAAAATGTCATTAAAAAAGACGACACATATACGCATATTAGTAAATGACCGATATATATAATCCCTTTGTATATAGCATAGTGTAAACGCTAGAAACTGTGTCGGTCATGATGGACTTAGGGGATAGGTTGTACACGATACACATAATGGGGTTAAATCTTATATCCAGCATGAAGCAGACACCTTGCTTCTTACATCTATGCAAACATTTACACACATCTAGGACCTGTAAATGGTATGTGAATACAAGTTCAACCCAATGCATAGCAATAAAGAACACCATAAATTATTCATGAATACCGATTTAAAAAGTTAACTAAACTGGTATCTGATAAAGCGGATGAAACTCAGATTGAAGCCATACATAGCGATGAACTTTAAATGATTTCTACATCAGAAAAGATTAGACATAACCATGGACTGGGGACCGTACATCGAAGACGTAAAATAGTAGATTTAAGTACGCATTGGGGTTTAGTCAACTTACAAATAGGAAATGGCTTCTCACGTAGAATACTCGACTTTAGATCCAACAGGACCAGCTCGATTTGGATGCATCAAGATGTCCCCGCCTTATTTGTAACATCTATTGCTAAAACAATAAACATGCATTTTAGAACTGATCCCGCTGTACAAATGGGGGGTGGGGGTGCGATTTTTTTGGGTGTGTGTGTGTGTGTCTATCTACAACACAGGCGCTTACCAATCTCTTCTGTACACAGAGATATAACAATTACTCTATTGGATTATTCAATTTTGGTTCTTCCAAGAATTTTATAGCTCACATAGCCATGTTTGTGATACGGTCAATGTTTGCCAGAAAAGTCATTCTGATTAAAATTAAGATCTATTTATAAATAAGTAGATCTGACATGCACTGTCAAGTCCTGTTCTGTCCACCTTTTGATTCACCAGTCAAGTTACAGCTTTCATACTACTGCAACAATAAGAGCATCCTCTACGTTTTCTGATGTTTTATAATGGATTGACAGCTAAACGTGAAAAACCTAAACTGTTTCATGTTTTGAATCGAAACACATAGGCCATCACAAGTTTTATCTTATAGGCCATTAAATATGAGTGGACCGGGAATTTCAAAGGTAACCAAAACATGAACTTTTATCGATGCCAGTCAGATCTGTTGGAGATGTGGATTTTAATCAGATTGCAGGAAAAGTTGTTTGACAAAAACAAATGCCAATCGGCATACATTTATAACTCTATAACCGTGTCTGTGTGCAGAGTAAGAAAGGAAACAATTATGAGATTGAAGCAGATCAGACCATCTTTTAAGTCTTGTTAAGTAGTATAGAAATCCTACATTCTGGGCCACTTGGCCATTGATCTTTTACCCACTAACCTCTTTTGGACGAGCAAAAATTTAATGATCTCCGAGTATAATTCCTATATCTATGTGCATAGAAGAGATTCTGATATCAGTTATTTTGTTCAAGGTTATGTCACAGAATTGATGAAAACCTCACAAAAAGTGACATTTGTACTGTGGGACAAGTTCTTAAATGCATGTTGAAATCACATTCTCTCTTAAATACGCAAATTTATTGACAGAAGGAATTAAATTTTATGTTAGATGTTTGGCTAAAAACCTTGCTAACATGGTGAGTGGTGTTTTAAAACAGTAAATCAACAGAATTCTCACCACATGTACCATTCGTTTTCAAAGGACGCATTTTATATTGATCGCATCAGACGTACATTGACTGAAATGATAATCTTTGGGCGTACGGTGTGATATTCCAATTTTTTAAATATTTTTTTTAAAAATATAAAATGGAATCGTCTACAATTAAGGAGGTATACCACCATCCAAAAGTTCCTAAAGACAATGATTTTTGACTACTCATTTATGACATCAAGTACTCTAAACATAATAACAATATTTGCTACTTTACACATATTTGCCATTTTAAACAAAACATGTTAAGAAATTCTTTTTCAGAGGATTGTTTTAAAATAGTTGAACGATGCAACAATTTCTAAGGTGGTAATTTTGAGGGACACAAGCAGGAGGGTTCACGGGTTGAATTGTGGGCTCAACTCCCAAAGCATCATTTTCAATCTGAATCAGCATGATTTACCCCTGGTTGAGCCTCGTTATCATCATCAGTTCTACACACATTTTGATATAGGTTACAATAATTGTTTTTCAGCAGGAGGAGGGGAGGGCTGTTGCTTAATTTAAATGATGACATTTGGTTTACTTTGAAAATTTTTATCGGTCCCAAATTGTTCATAAATTCGATATAAATGTATATCCTAGGCCTGCATTAATACAACCACGTGAAACATTCATGTATTGTGCATTGGATTCTGGCCATGTATGCACATTTTTCGTCCCCAAAAATCCATGAACTCGTATTTGGACTCATGCAGCTGATTGTACATAGGTGCGAGAGGGGGGGGGGGGGGGGGGGGGGGGGGGGGAAGAGAGAGAGAGAGAGAGAGAGAGAGGAGAATTAATAGCAATTTACAGCGTTAGATGGTAATCAAGCGATTTGTATGAAATTATCTATGGTAGTGAAAAACAAAGGAAGACAAGGAAAAAGATAATTTCCTTTTATTTACACCCATGCTAGAGTATACTTCAGAAAAATTCAATGAGGTCTAATTAAACAAGAGTACCTCCAACGGGACTGAGGCTCTACTGGCCGAAAAGGATGTCCAGGAATTAAAGATAAGACCATTTCTTGCTTTTAACTGCAGAGTGTTGAAACAATGTCTCATATTCTTCAGCGATAGCAAGATTTTCAAATTAGCTGCTGTGGATGTCAGATTGGCACTATTTTCATTTGGGACCAACAAGACATCACAAGACGTCTTCTAATGGAAACCCCATGTTGATATGACTTTCCGCTTTGGAGAAATAACAATAACAATATTTTGAAGATGACTGCCACGGTGGCCACATAGGATATCAGATTGGCATCATTTCCAATTAGGACCAACTAGACATCATAAGAAGTGTTTTGGTTAAAGCACAGCATCGATATGACCAGCCATCAAGGAGCAGTAGCCATAACAAGATTTCAAGATGGCCATTGTGGCGGGTATTTGGGAAGTCAGATGGGCACCATTTTCATTTATGACCAATTAGACATCACAAGAAGTCTTTCAGTGAACCCCATGCTGATTTGACCATTCATTCAGAAGTAATGATAAAAAAAAATTCAAGATTGAATGTCTGAGCAGCACATTTTCACAGACATCATAAGAAGTCTTCTGGTGAAAACCCCATGGTAATATTACTTTTCGTTCAGATGGAGTAGTAACAAGAAGATTTTCAATATGGCTGCTATGGTGGACATATTGGACATCAGATTGGCACCATTTTCATCTAGGACCAACTATATATCATAAGAAGTCTTTTAGTGAAACCCCCATGTGTATATGGCCCATCCATTCAGGAGGCGTAGTGATAACATGATTTTCAAGATGGCTGCCATGGCAGCTATATTGGACGTCTGATCGGCACCCTTTTATTTAGGACCAACTAGACATCATAAGAAGTCTTTTAGTGAAAACTTCATGTTGATATGACCGTCCATTCTGGCGTTGTAGAAATAACAAGATTTTCAAGATGGTCGCTTTGGCTACCATATTGGATGCCCGAGTGGCACCGTTTTCATTTAAGACCAACTAGACCATGGGATGAATGTGTGTTTGAAGTTCCATGTCAATCCTCCAATTAGTTTAGTAGCAGTAGCTAATGGACGGACGGATCATCCCATAAACTCTTCTGGTCTATGACCAGTAGAGCTAACAATTTTGACCAAAGTATATACTTTTATGGCCTTAAGTTTTTTTGAGTACTTTTAATTTTAGTAGTAGTAGTACTATGATCAGACACCAAGAGTTTTGCTTGGATTTTAATAAAATTTGGTAAATCTGAATATCAAACATAAATAAGATATGATTATACATATATAGTAGTATTAAATGATGTACAAAAGAGATAGAAGTCATTTTTTACGTTTTCATAATTGTAAAAACTTGGGGTCTTTTTACAACACTAAAAAGCTTATAATTCAATCCTGCTGTTACATCACAATACAACAAACTAATATGCAAGATATACTAAATCATAAAGGCAGTGGATACTTCAAAGTAAACAATGATTATTACATTTTCTTACAATTTATTATCAAAAACTGATTATAATCAATCTATGTTGGATACTAATATTTAATCAAATTCTTGAAATAGTATACTGACAAATATTTGTGAATTTCAAGTGAAGAGAAACGGTAAAAAAACAAAAAACAAAACAAACACATTAAGTAATATTAAGCTTACAAAAGTAATAAACAAAATATGGAGTGCCCAAAACTTCAAAATGATCAAATTTACATATAACACAAGTTGTGTATATGTACGTGTTTTTCAAACTTGAAGTATCCACCAGCCTATAAGAAAACAAAAAATGGTGTTAGAAGTACTACAAACTTAGGGTGAACATGCAGGAAACAACAGAACTAGTTTGTACAACAAAACAATGGAACCTGTTCTTTTTAACCAGTCCATCTATCAATCATATTTTTTTTTACAATAAGCCTACTGAATAATGAACTATACCCATTATAATATACACCACCTTTAATTTGCTTTTCCTTTACATGCAGATTCAGATGCTTAGAAGTCACAATTTCAACCAAACAAATGAGCAAATTTTAAGATGGCAATTCAACGAAATAACTCGTTATTTCTATACATGTTGAAACAAAACGTGACAAAGAATGGTTTGATTTTGATCATGATGTAAATATGTCCTCTCATGGAAGCCATGAATCTTTTGCTATTTGAAACTTCTTACAAATGCAAATTTTCATTCTTGCCTTCCACAGAACTATCTAACTGGTCTTGAACAATGATAAACATAATGGTAGACTGGCCAAAAAGAACATGCTACACTTGTTTAACAGACTGGTCCAGTACAGAAGGAAGCTGAAGAAAATATTTATAACTTCACGAATACATAGCACCTTCAAAAATATATGACTCTCAAGAAAGAGATTGCTAATTATATATATACTGCATTACAAAACATTACAATTTTCTTTTCAACCTGAAGAAACGATTTTCTTTTTAACCTGATGAAACATAAACAATAAATTTAGTATGTAGGTATATTAGGCTCATTCCCAGTTGTTGTTTTTTTCTTCAAACTTTCAATAAATTCCACTTCTTGTAATTTCACAATTAAAAAAATTATAAGAAATGAAATGTTTTGATATATATTTTACTACTTCCTCGACAATTGAGAATCCTAATAAATTTTGTTTTTGATCTTTTGATGCCAAAAAAATGTTTAACCACCATGTCAAAATGAAGATGACAGAATTTTAAAATTTAAACATGAAATGAAAAATGATTAAGACATGTTTTTGTTAAATTTTTTTTAACTTATTTCTGAATAAATAAAAAGAGTGTAATGTTTATATCACAGCTGAGGCTATACAATCATTGTATCCATTACCTGCTGTAGAAAGAATTTACATTAAAGAGTTGTATAAAGTTTAGTTCCCAAACCCCAGGTTGCAACCCAAATGAGGGTCACGAGGACCCTCGCGACCCTATACCGGTACTGCATTTTGGGTTGCAAAAGATGGTATTTAGGGTCACGATAAAAAAAGTTTGGGAACCACTGCTTTACAATCTTCAGGTGCCTGTGATACCTTATTACCAGCATTTGCTAACATTATGTAGTGTTAGCACTGAAAGAACTGAGTTCTACATGGAATGAGTTTCTTGATTCAACAAAAGTTACAACTCACAACCTATAAAAAGGAAAAAAAAGAAACCTTAAGAAAAACAAGTAAAATGTGTACACCATTTAATCATGAATAAATTAGAAAGAGATAGTATATAAATATATAAATAATTGTATTCTATTTCAAAACTTGAAATCAGACATTAACATCTATGATTTGGAATATCCTTGTCTATGTACATGCATTCAGAGGACTTCCAATTATTTAAACTTCGGTCAATACAGCCCTGTATCCTGTGGAAAAGAGAACATTTATATAGTATTACCAGACTGATAGTGTAAGTATTAAATGAATCAAAATGACCTTGAAGAATTTTCATACATTTTCATTCATTATTTCTTAAATTTGAATCCCTCTGACTTAAAAATAAAATGAATGAATTATAACTGTATTATGGAAAAATATCTGCAAAGGAAGATGCACTGTAAATATGAAGAACAATCAAACTCAATATAAATCTTTGAAAATGACAATAAATCTTTAAATATCTTCAGACCCTTCAGAAATCTTCTGAAAATGTAACTCAAGACAAATATTTTCTAAGATACAGGTTCTATAGTGAGCTAAGAGGCATAAATATTGTCTGGATGACGCAGCTTAATACCTTTAAAATACATCTTTGTGTTGTAAAAACTAATCAGAATCCCCACATTTTCCACAGCCTGTAATGGCCAAAAGAGGGGTGGAAAAAAAACAGTCAAAAAACAGTTATGAAAAATCTCCAAGGTCATTTATTCACCCTTTTATTCTCAAGTAATAAAATATTATCAAAATAATCATGGATTCACCATCAGCTGAAGTATGTCAAATCAGACCAACAATACATGTGCATGAGGAAAATAAATGGTAGATAATGAACAAATTACAAATACAATTAATCAAAAAGAAGAATAACAAATAAACACATTGCACTCTCCTATACAGTCTTCAACAATTAACAAACAACCTAGAACGATCATTCAAGACGGTCATTATAAACTGGTGTGAAACTTAGTTGAAAAAATAAAAAATGGCCCTTCTTAGCCAAAAATTAATCTCAGTCCTAAGGAGTAAAATATACCTTATTATGTCAGTGAAAATTTTTCAAAACAATGCCATTCTATTACCTGGATACAGTTTTCATAGAAATCTCCAGTTTCTTGTAATTAATTACTTGTCAAAACATAGTATGATCAATTAAACATGAAATGCTGCCTTCTTTTTTAAGATGTACAAAGTACAGTTAAATTATCCTATTATTTGTGAATTATAAAAGTGTCACAATATTTTGTGGATAAAAATTATTAATATTCTACAAACAACCTATGCTATCACAACAAATATAAAAAAAGTTGAAATAATGTTTGTAACATATTTGGTCTCGATTGAAATTCAAGATTACTAGTTTTTCTTTAAATAAAAATGTGCTGAACCACACAACTCGACTCAAACTCCTTACACTCTACTGCAGCCAATCCCGAGTTAAATTAATCTCAGAAACAGTACCGGTATTTAATGAGAATTAATGATAAAAAATAATGCTCTTTGACTCAATGGCGATATTCGTATAAATGGACTTACTATATTGGTAACCAGCTACAAGCAGTAGAGACACAGACTTGTCATCACCTTCTTTACATTATCCAACAGCAGATCAGGGTCTATGTAGTTTGCAGTTGGGTGCATTATAAATGGATATATACAGTACAGAAAAACAAACAGATAAATGACTTAATTTTGGATCCACTTCTAGATCTTGGCACGACCTTTTTGAACCTTTTATCATACTTTTAGTAGCGGCATAGTGTTTCACTTGGAGATATTTTTCTCTCTGATAAAACCAAATTACTATATATACTTGCTTATAAGTTAAGTCCAACTGCAAACAATGTAGACCCTGATCTACTGTCGCATAATGCACCAACAGATCAGGGTGAATTTGCAAGTTTGAATTCTCCCTACAGAAAAAAAAATCCAACCACAAAAATGTAAGTTACACTGTATGAGAACTATTTAATGAATACTTAAGTATGATGAATTACATTGACTAAAGAGACTGGTTTAATCAGAATGATGATTATGGTGAGATCTAGGTTAAAGGCCAATTAATCTACATTTCATTTTTAAGCACTTTACAAAGGCATTCCTTACTTGCATATCTTGAAAAATAGTTAAATATTCCACGACAAATTTTAATTGGAAATAAGTGGTATTATGGCCCGAAAAATTAGGCCCTGACAACCAAATCAGTAGATCTGCCTAAGCTATAACCAGCCTCTTTTCTTTTCCTTTTCAAAATGACAAGTTGTTTGTGTTGTGAACATTCAATGAAGGATGGATGAACATTCCAACTTGACTTCTTACCTATGGTCAGAATGCCAGAACAAGTGCCCAAGACTAATACATCTAATTAATTGTACTACTTCATCAACCTTACCGAGGTCTAGTGAATGGCACTCAGTGTAATCAATAGTTAAATTATAAAGATAATATTTTTCTAGAAATGCAACTTTAGAAATGTCTCTGTGTATTACAATAGAGATCAAGAATGATGTATTGGGTAACAAGAGACAGCAGCAATTAGTAATATGTGTTTTAAAATGCAGTACCCAAATATATGCTGAAATTTTCCTGTTTGGTCTCATGGTCTGTTTAATTTTATATACGGGTAATTACAACACTTAAAAGAATAATATATCAAAACTACACCCTTTTAAACCTATTTTTTTGTTTTTTACCCAAGTAAATATTATAATCAAAGAAAATGTCTTCCTATTTACAACTATTTATAAAGTTAAAATAAGCAAGCTTGTAGGTTTTTTAAACTCTGAATTTTGAAATTTCAAAAGCTTGTTGAATTTAAGCCGTTATTGCTAATTTTGCTGATGGACCAAAAAATTATAAAACAAAGTTTATCCAAAAATGAATACGATTTGTGCATTTATGACTTTATTTGCGACTTTCTGTTGATAAATATATTAAAAAAGACCTGATTGCCGGTACCTTTTATTTTGCTCAAACAGTTATTGAAGCCGTTATGGTAAAAAAATAAAAATAAATAAAGGTCTACATAACAGAAAGTTTTGCACCAATATTACAGTAGTATGATACATGGCCTTGATCCTTTCTGTTATACCCAACTGCCATAGCAAACAAAACACTCTAACAAGAACTCACCAACAGAAGTTGCATGTAGGCCCATGTAGCCCTAAACATTACATCACATCCAGTAAATTAGATCATCAACAATGAACAAGAATGTTCCAAGTTCATGCTGACATTATTTAACCAATCAAATGACTGGCCATGTGTCTTTATGTTCAAGGATACATTCTTTAATTCCTATAACAGGATATATGCCATTCTGGCATTTTAAACATTCTACCCACTTGACTTTCCAGTGATTTCATCACTAGGGTAACTATTAATTTACCACTCTCTGCATTTTGCAGGCTCTGTGCCTTTAACACAGTTTTTCTCCCATGGGGGAAACTTTCAATCTAGTCACCTAAGGGACACTGATAAAAATCACTTGTCAGCATTTCGAGCAGACATTACATGCACATGCATGTGCACAATTTACCTCTGTACTCAAGTCATTTGACTGGTACGCATAACTTGCCTCTTGGCAAGACTTGCTTTATAGCAAGAACCGTGTGCCCTTGATACATCCGAGTATCATTTTGTTATCATATGATCAGCTCTCTTTCTGAAGGCTTGAAACTGGAACTTTTTTGTCAGCTCAACAGTTTCTGCCTCATGAACATCTGTATTTCAATTCAATTCATACAAGTCACATCTGTATTTCAATTCAATTCATACGAGTCACATCTGATTCATTCAATATCACAGCAAGTATTTATTCACCTGCTGGCACACTGAATAGTAACTCTACCAATAGGTAGAGCGCATATTAACAGATATTACTGTACCTTGAAGATTTCAACTTCATTGTCACAAAATGAGATAATTTGTCTCGTTTCACAACCTGAAACCATTAAATGTCATAAAAATGGGAAAGTCCTTCCTGTAAAATGACCTATTATACCTTTCAATACCTGGTTGAAGTAGGATTATCTGAAGTCTGTTGCCCTTATAACTGATATATCAAACTCTGTTGCCCTTATAACTGATATATCCTTGAAAAGAACCCTTTCAGTCTGCATTAACACAGGTGTTCCACAACTTTACTTCATAAGCAACATAAAACTTACTACACCTGTTGTTTTGCCTTTTCTATCCAAAGAAACTTGAGCAACATCTTTCACCTGTACAAAGCCAGGTACAATTAGAATATTTCAGAACTTTTTAAAGTTCACAACCTGAAAACTGTAAATGGTAAAATTAACATTTCCCATCCAACTCATTACTGTCATATTTACATTGCTGAAAATGCCATCTTTTACAATCTGAACATGTAAACAATTGTAGTGACTATAAAATAGTTTCTACAAATCTTCAATCTGAAAAATAATTTTGCAATCAGAATTTGTTTAAAATAGAAATAATTTAACAAATTCTACCAATAATATTCATTCTAATTATTATCCTATAATAAACAATTTAGGCCAATACAAAAAAAATGTATTACTTTTATAATACGATGCCTTCTATATCCACATTTTACAAATTCTTTGTGCAGGAAAATTACATATAACTTTTAAAAATTATAGAATCATGGACTTTTTTACACAACCAATCACTATGGTTGATGACAACTGTGACTTAAGAATTTTATAACAAAGTCTTTGTTCACTTATGTTGATACTATCTTGGGTATATACAACTAGTGATTATTGGAAAGCTCAAGCTTTGTTTGGAAGTTATCTCCCTTGTGCCAATCTTCACTACATTGCAACTGTTCACTGTTGCACTAACTGTACATCACAAATAGCAAACACCCTCTTGATCCTGACCTTCATTTAATTTACCTATAACCAGAACCTGGGAGTATGTCAGCATTTGCCTTTACATCAATATACACGAACATACCTTAGCCTGCTCATAACTAATTACGTGTCAGCTGTAATTTATATACATTATAGAACAACTCTATCACATATTTTATACAAGAGGGTCTAGATGGGTGGGGGACCATTGACATACTTCAGCTCCGGTGAGATTCTTAATGTAAAATTGGCTATTTTGTCCAGCCAATCTGGGTTAATGAGGTATACAAGTCCCAGAAATATAGCCAGTGCAATGGCATGGAGCGGGAAGGACTTGACCCATGCTGGACAGCCAGACTGGACTCGTGTATTTGTCTTGAGCTGGAAATCTGGTGCTGATGTTACCACTGTTGATGGACAGGGCCTGAAAAACAACAGCAGTTTATAATGTAATAAAGTTATCTGGATATAATAATAAAATTGTAAGCAGAAAGTTGAATTTTAACCATCACAAATTTTGAAAATGTGGGCAGGACTTGATCAAGACACTGGAATAATGTACTAAGAATATAATAATGTTGATCTGTAGTAATTGCAATTCTTTTCCAGCCTGCCAATTTCAAGCTTTGAAAATTTTAGAAACTAGGAGGTGTCTTAGTTAGGTCATAGTATCATTAGTGCCAAGGCAATAAGAGTTAAGTGCCTTGCCCAAGGGAACACCATGGTAACTAACCCAGGCTGATCCAATGGTTTGGCACACTAACCACTGAGCCATTGCGGCTCCTCAAAATTTAACACTTGTCAAAGGACAAGAAAATTGCCCAATTTACTTGTCCCAATGCTAGAGGCACTTGTAATGTTGGCTGTGACATTCTTATTATACGTGCATAATTTGCTGTAATTATATATTTTTGTATGATTCTACATTGAGAAGGAATCTTTTGCTTATCTCTTGCAGCTGTGTATTGCTATTTGGGAAATTGATTTTCATTGTGTAAACTTCTCATTTTGTACATGCATTATAAAATAATTTCACAAATGTTTCATTTCTCAGTGAACAAATAGAAAAAAAAGATTTCACTTGTTTGGCAATTTCATGGGACAAGTTGGGAATTGGATGTTCACATCCAGAGGCCCTAACTTATACAAGTGTCATTTTTTCAAATTTACTTTATTGCTTTTCTACTGCATTTAATGCAGTACTTAAAACCTGTCCTATCCAGCCATTTTTGGGAAAAGAAGTTTTGAAATGAAAATCAGAAACTGGAAACAATTTGCCAGGCCAGGAAAATTACTCATAAACTGTTCTATTCATTAAATTTCCATAATGGCAGCCAGCTGAGATGAAGAAAACCACATTACAAGAAAAAAACATGACCTTGGAGAACCAATGACCCTTGTATATAACAATCCTTTGGGACTGGACATTAAATCTGAGAGAGAAAGAGAGAAAATTATTGGACTTACTGCATTTTTGCATCCAAAGCTTGCACTTTATTCATTATTTCCTCTTCAATTTCATCCACATTTCTTTGAGCTAGCTTAGGAGATCTCAGCAACTCAAAACACTGCTTCTGGGCAACAAAGATCTGATTGCGGATGTCTGCAATTCCTGCTGTCAGGTTAACCTGAGCTTCATCATCGGAGACCTCAGACAAATCAGCACGCAGTTTTTGAAGTTTTAACAGCTTCTGCTCATACAACTCAAGGTTTGTTAGTAGAGTCTGAAAGTGATAAAGATTTATATCTAGTAAACAGATGATCTGGATACTTACAGTGCACTTTCCCCTGGATCTATGAACAAACACCATCTTTAAGATCACTGGATTATTGTTACAACTAAATTAAATAAGCACAGTCCATTCCTATTAATACAAACATGTAAAAGAAAGTACAGATAGTCTTTAAATCAGGAAAAAGTTCTTTCAAGCAACTAATTTACTTTCATTACTATTAAGTTCTTGAAACTAGCAGCATACTTTCATTTCAAAGTTTACACAAATATACAGAAGCAAACTGCATTTTACTGAGAAAAGATTTTCACATTTATTGAATTTTATGATGTATCTATGGATAATGATATAAGCACAATTTTGGCATCAGGAGAACATCTATTCTTGAAAGAAACCACCTTTCCTTGTGTTCAGTGAACATTTTTGTTGGATTAAACTTAATGTTTAATTCTGCCAACAACTAACTTTCAAATCTTTCTCAGCATCATCCCAGTTCATGTCCATTTCTTGGCAGTATGCCAGTTTTTGCAGCAGATCCCTCTCCTGTGTCAGGAGAAATTCTAACTCCTTTCTTGTATCACGGTATTCCTGCCAGACCTGCTGAGTACACTGCAGCTCTGTGATTTTCTCAATACAGCTGTCAAAAAAAAACAAAAAACATAATATGAACAATTGTTCATGACTTGATCTGTATAGAAAGATCACGTGAAAGACAGGTAGAAATCTGCAGTGTAATGTGGTTTTCTTCAAAACTGAAATCCATCAATGAAGTGATGCTGCAATGGCAAAGGTCACATGCCACAGTCCACAATCTAAATCACAATTGCTAATATCTTGCTTAAATAACAATTTTGGTGGCAATTTAGTAACATAGTATATAATAATGAGTTTTATGGATTAACTGAAATATAGTTTTTTGGGGGGTGGGGAGGGGATAAAACTAATTTTATTTATGCAATACTTACCCATCACTATTGCTTAGCTAACCTATTTTCATGCTGAAAAACCACTGTCCATTCGATGTGAATACATCGTCCTCCAGAGTGGAGAAAAGTCAGTATGACCTTTGCACTCCAATCTGTATGTCGCATGGGTCATGTGCAAAAGAGTCATCTTTTTCATAGACGATGATTATGCAAGACATCAGAGCAGGGTGGGAGGAGGGCATTCGGCAATAGCGACGGGTAAGTATTGCATAATTAAAATTAGTTTTACCCCCCCCCCCCCTCCCAAAAAAAACCCCTACATTTTAATAGCAGCAATTACTTATACCGTCGCTATTGTCCAGCTGAATTTGTAAATTAGAGGGGTAGGCTGATACTCATTAAACTGATCAAAAACAGAGCAAATGTAATGTACTCACCATAAAGGAAGAGGTCCATCTTATAGAAGATTGGTGCCTTTCTGAGTCACATGTTGTGCCGCAATGATGTGCCCCAGAGAAAAACTGCCTGTGCTCTGTTGTGCTAACAAGTGGAGGTAAAAGGAGAAGGTAGTATGGGAACACCAAAAAGCTGCCTTCATGACATCCTTCAAGGAGGAGTGATTAATGTAGGCCCATGAGTCAGCAACGGCTCAGACCTCATGGACTTTTAGTTTCATAAAGGAAAGGTTTTGATCGGTGAGGGACTGATACGCTCTTTTGATTGTGTTCACAATCCACCGGGAGATAGTGGCAGCCAAAATGTTTACAAAACCCTGAAGAGAAAAGACGAGATGTTTCCCATCCTTCCTCTTCCCTTTGGAGGCATTAAGATAGAAATGGAGGGCCCTCATGGGGCATAAGTGTCTATCTTGATCATCCCCTGCACAGATCTAACTTACAATGGGGATCTCTAGAGGTAGTGGTAATTGATTTTTAAAGAGAAATCCCAGCTGACAGAGAAAGGAACAACTAATCTTAATTTCCATTAAACCGGAGACAGCCAGTGTCAATAGACAAGGCATGAATCTCACTTCATCGTCTCACAGATACGAGAGCAAGTAGGAACACAGTCTTGAGTGTGAGGTCCTGAAAGGAGGTTTCACTCAATGGTTCATACAGGGTTTTGGTTAAGGACCACAAAACACAAGATTCCATCTGGGCGTAAGAGAGCAGAAGACAGGTATCTGTTTCTCAAAATATTTAATTATATCTGCAAGGTGCGAATCTGAACCAACTGCCATGCCTTGAGAAAATTTAAGTGTGTTGGAGATGGCAGCTCAATAGCCCTTGATAATGGATACTGAACATCTTTTGGTCTCAAAAAGGAACAAAAGGAATTCAGCAACTGAAGTTACAGAGGGGCAGATAGGATCAACGAGTTTCCTACTGCACCAATCACAGAAGATTATACATCTTGCATCATAGACCTTGGATGTAGAAGCTCTACTGACCAGAATGATGCAACTGGCAACTGGCCTGAAAACTTGTTCTGGCAGATAGATCGCTAGGTGGAGAATGTGTGGGCTATTGTGGAGGAGGAATCCCCAGTGTTGCAACAGGAAACCCTTCTGTGAGGTAGAGACCTGGGTCAATTGATCAACAGGTCTAGCAAATCACTGAACCATGATTGCTGGGGCAACAGTGGGATGATGAGAATGATCTGATCAGTGGAAGTTCTGACTTTTTGCAGAACTTGAGGTAGTAGTAGGAACGATGGGAAGGCATATGCAAATAGCCAATCCCAGCAGAAGCTGAACGTGTCCACTGCCCATGCTCTCTGGTCCGGTACAGGAGAGACCTAAAAGAGAAGTCTGTTGTTGAGCCTGGTCGCAAACAGGTCCACCAGGGGTCTTCCCCCGAGTGTGAACAGGGACTATGTTGCAGAGTGGTGAAGAGACCATTCCGTGAGGACAGCTCGGCCTGTATAGGACAGGCTGTCTGCTAATACACATCTTGCCCAGAATATGGTGAACTCAGATTGTGATGTCCTCTAAGGCTGCCCATAGGAAGAGGTTCCAAACCTCCATACAAAGAGAAGAGGCATGTGTGCCTCCATGACATCATAAATACGCTACGACGGATGTGTTTTCTGAATAGACCATGAGACATCGACCCCTTATTCTGCTGATGCACCCTTGCAACGCTAGAAATATTGCGTTCATTTCTAGATTGTTGATGTAGAGGAATGATTCAGCCCGCGTCCAAAGACCCTAGAGAATCACGCCCTCCGGTTCTAAATGAGCACACCAACTGGAATCTGACACATCTGTGAACAGATAGGAGTGGGGGTCAGGTGCATGCTTTAGGACCCCAGCCAGGAATCTGTCCCGATTCATCCACCAGCGCAAGTGGTGGTGAAAACCCGGTCATAGTGGGATTGGGGTTGATAGAGAATCTCTGCGAGTTTCCACCTGGCAAAGAGGAGGAACTGTAGAGGGTGCATATGGAGACATTCTAAAGGAACCAAGTCGGCAGCGGCTTTCAAGGTTCCCAATAGGGACAGATAAGGGTGAGCAGATAATGATGTTTTTGCTCTTAGTGCCTCTAGGAGAGCCAGGATTCAATCAATCCGATCCAGTGGAACCCTGACTAAGTTCTGGTTTATGAGGAAATTCATCCCCATGTAAACAAAATCCTGTGATGGGATGAGTTCTGACTTCTTGAGGTTGGGTAAAAGAGTTACAGTTGACCAAAAACGGAACAGATCATGATGAAGGGACTGAACTTGGACATTGTGGATCAACCAGTTATCGAAATACTGAAAAATCAGTGTTCCCAGTAATCTAAGGTAGGCCACAACCACTCCCATAATTCGGGTGAAGACTCTGGGTGCAAAGAGATTTCAAACGGCAGAACCCAGAATTGAAAATCTCCCTGGTCTAAGCAAAACCCGAGGTATTTGCCGTGTGGAGGAAATATCGGGATGTGCAAATAGGTATCCTGAAGGTCGATGGAGACCGCCCAATTGGACATATGAAGTGCATTCCGGATTGAAGAGATTGTCTCCATCCTCAAGGGTTCCTCGAGAAGAAACTGGTTGAACAGGGAGAGATTGATTATGTTATGAAATTTCCTGCTTTTCTTGGTGACCAAAGATTTGGGAGTAGAAGGCGGGAGACTGATCATTCAGGACCCTCTCGACTGCCCCTTTCTGCAAAAGGGTGTGCACCTCTTCCCTCAATTTCACCAGATTGGACTGGGGAAAGAGAATGGGGGTCCTTGATAGAGGGGTTGTTCTCGAAACTGAAGTAGATAACCCTAGTTCACAATGGAGGACCTACTCATCATATGTGATGCTTGACCCAGCCTCTGAAAAGAGGTCTAGGTGAGCACCTACAGGGACGTTCAGGAGGGGGATGCACAGCAGGAGTCGGGTTGTATCCCAAGGACTGTCCCCTCCCCCACTTTCCTCCAGTGGGAAAGGAAGGAGGATTAGAGAACTTCCTCTGTTAGGGTCTGCGGCGACCTCGATGCCATGGACCTGATGGATGAGGAGGTGGTCTAGTTTGAGGTTGTGGATTGGACTGGGGCTGTGTCTGCTTGAAGAACTTGGTGGATAGCCCAAGGGCAATTCGCATTAACACTTCCTGGCCAAATGCGATGGGACAGGAATGGATGATCCAGCAAGTCTTGAGAAGCCATGGTAGGTATGAGGGCCCTGAAGAGAGTCTTGGCTTCTAGAGGAGCAACCCTTAGAAGGTCTTTACTGTGGTTAAGTAAGACCTTCAAGAAGCCAATGCAACGTCATGACGGATGTGCAGCAATTCCGCTGATAATGCCATCGCAACATAAAGTGCATGCCGGGATGTCTTGGCCACAGCTTCCAGCACGCATTGTAAAGCGGCTGGATTTATTGAGGCCTCTCTCAGCATACTAAATGAAGTTGCTCAGAAGAGGTCAGCATGTGAAGCTTTGGTTACGAGTAATTGGACTTTCTGCTCCATAACATCCATTGTTTTGATGGGAAGGCAAGCCCAGGCTCCCGTAGAAATACCCACTTTGGACGCATTGGCATCCAATTGGGGAGATTTAGTAGGCCACTTTGGGAATTAAACTGGTAACTGGCGGAAGAGACCAAGGGTCTCAATGTTGAGGGAGGGATGGACCACCCTCAACGTTGCCGAGCGATGTTTTGGCCTAGCAAAAACCTCTGTCAGAGTTCCTCAATCATGGAGGAATGAGGGAGAAGCAAGAGGTCTGACTGTGTTTGTGCCACTGAGATCTTTTCCAAAATGGAAAGGATCTTTTTGGATTGTGTGCCAGATGCTTTGGGACACAAATCCGGGGGTAAGAGGCAGTAAACTGTTTACCGCCTTATCAAAGGACCAGACTTCTTCTCCTCCAACTGAGAGGAAGGGGTGGGCCTGAGAGAAGGTGTCACTGCCACTGCTTCTGTCTCGAACTCATTTGAGAATAGAGAGGGCATCGTCATCATCTAGTATACTCCGAGTCAGAGAGTGGGTGGGCATTGCTATGTCCCTTGATGGTAGAGGGGGCATAGGAGCACTCTGTACCATGGCCTGTAAGTGCAATGTGAGTTCCAGAGGGGAGGCAAGACTGCCTCTCTACCTTGGATGATGCGACACCTCTAGCCTTCCGCGCTGAGGCCACCTGGTGTGGAGGTGATGGCAGGACACGAGCCGCACCACCTCAACTGTGATGGCAAGGTCGATTAGCCCATTGGGGGATAATGGACCAAAGGTTCTGAGGTGGACAGCCCCACATCCCATAAGGGTTTATTGGGATAATAGGGAAGGAGGGACGACGATCCATTTCCCTTCCTTAGTCCAAGCCTGGCGGGCAGACTCCCATTCCTGCACAGGATGGAATGGTAGAGGGGGGAACTCGGTCCATACCCTGTCCCCATACCATAAGGTCAATGACTGATAATTGTAGAATACCTCATCTTCAACTGATACATCACTCAGGATGGTGCGGTGCTGATCCTCCCACTGGTGGTGGTGGCACGATACGCTAACCCGGAAGTGATGCAAGCGGTGCATCACCTCCTGATTGGGAGGGAGCATCACACTCAGAGATGCTGCCAGAATTTTCTTAAGAGGGGGAGGTCCCCTACACCTACCCTCAGAGGGGGGATCATCGGGGGAGGGGGGCAAGGGTAAATTAAGCTGAATGGTAGTAGATGGGTGACAACATTATTATAAGGTGTAGAAACACCTAATTTAAAACAAGCATTTAATGATTTTTTTTATCACTTCTTTGACAATAAATGTATTAGGTAGCTGCATACCTAATTGTTGCTCAGCTGGTAAATATTCTTCTTTGTTTCTTATCACTGCCCTTCAAATATGGCTTTGCAAACTGAAAATAATTTACTGGATCACACACATCTATATAGTCATCAGTTTATTTATTGTTTCCGATGTTAGCCCAATGGTCTTTGAAACTCTATCACTGTAGTAGGAAAATGTCAGAATATCTTAGAGAAAAAAAAATGGGAAGAAAAAAATACTTAATCCGAATTATATATCTTTATTGGATTTTATTTTGTTTTGTTCTCAGATATTCTGACATTTTCTTACTACAGTGATAGAGTTTTAAAGGTCTGTGGTTACCCTATTTCGCCGAGTAGTGTGAATTTCGCTTTGAGAACTGAATCACCTTTCACAATCAGTTTTTCGTAAAGGCAAGAACTGCTGCAATTATGACCAGTCTGAATATTTTCAGGAATTGGTTTTCAGGTATCCAAAACACAATTTTCCACAATTCAGGCATGTTGTTCCTTGGATATTTCTGTTGATGTATCAGAATTTCTGCATGGCCTAAACCGTAGTAAACGACATCATGCCGGTTATTTCTGTATCACAGCTTTCTGCGCTATGTTCAGTTGGCAACAAACCATCAGATATTTCATCCTCCCTAGTTTCGTCCTTAACAGATGATCTTTCCATCTTGCTGAGTTTCCTAAAGAAATCTGTTATATTTTGTTTCAACATAACACACTACTGTCGCGCTTTAGACATTTTGATCGATGGATCAATTTACTACACAGCACCAGGAAACAATTCAATCGGAATACCTTCATAGTTTCTGCAATACTCCAACAGATCTCCATCATAAAGGTGCTTGTATTCAAACAATATTCTCCATAGATATAGGATTAATTGAGATCATGGAGAAAAGTAAAAAAAGACGATCTGATCAATCTAATTAAAAAACAAAAAATAAAAAAGTCGCGCATTGGGTTCGAGAAATCGCGGGAAGCGCAGATAACTTGCGCGATCTTTCCCCCATTGGCTTTTAAAAGTTGCGTGACTCTCTATCACTTTTGCGAGAAACCCGCGATCCCGCGGCCTGGCAGCATCTCTGCACACTGCCATAAGCATGAGATGTGTTGTCTACCTCCCTGACAGGAGGGAGCAACCCACTACCTGGGGCGTACACAGTCTTGAATGTGAGAAGTGTTCATCTTCTCCTTCTTGCCCGGGATGGTGGTGGGGGGGGGGGGGGGGTATTCGATCGACTCCTTGAATGTCCAGTCACTCCTTCTGGAGGGACCTCACAGGATGCCGAAGAAGTTGGTCCCAAAAGCTGAGACCTAAGAGAGAATCACGAAAAATCTGAAAATGAGGGGAAGGGAAGATTCCTTCGCCCCATAAGTATGTCTGGAATCAACTGGATTCCAGGTGCTAGAAGGCCATAAATCGCAAAGTGTGCTACCATTTTTCCGTGTGCACTTAGAGCAGTCTGGGTGAGTGTCCCAAGGGCCATTCTTGAGGCCACACAGACTGTCCTGACATTATTCTGAAGAAAAGAAATAATGACAATATTTTGTGAATGTCACGTTAAACTCACCTGGTTGTATGCAGTGCATACTGCATACACCACTGTGTATGCACTAAGTACACTGTATGCACAAGGTAAACAACAGATTTGACCTCGTAGAATTTACCTGTCTTTTTCCTGTAGAAAAGTAAGTTATTTCTCACTGTGAACTTTATTTAGGAAAAATGCCGACACATATGCAATCACAACGTGAATGTGGTGCGGACATTAATAATATAAAATGTGAGAATTTACTGATAATTGTCACTTTATGAAGATAGAGAAATTCCTGAAGGAAGGAATACGTTGTCCTCCATGTTAGGCAGGGCCTGTTGTTATTTTTCAGAACAGAGGGACTTACCCGTACCTCAGTTGTATATTAGTAAAGTAGGAGAGTGTTCCCACCACTAAAGTGTAGAAATACATGAGGTAGCCTCAGAGGCCCCTTAACGAATTATGTTCTAAAAGGGGGAAAGGTTACCATACAGAATAAAATACAGAACAGATAGTGTAATACCAAGACTTAATTATGAACTGCAGGAGGAGATTGCTAATGTGGTAAGTTGCTACAGGTAAAATTTCTCTGGTGATGATTCAAAGCAAACATCTACACAGTAAGCCATCCGTGAAAAAGATGACAGTTCTGCACATGACCCATGCGACAGACTGGAGTGCAAAGATCATACTGACTTTTTTCCACTCAGTGGGAGGATGTATTCACATCAAACAGACGATGTTTTTTTGGCACGAAAATAGATTAACTAAGCAACAGCAACCGGATAAGTAATTGCTTCTATTAAAAGGCAAATTTTATGTGTACTTAAAGCCACATAATAACTCGTCCACTTGACCTTTATCCCTATCATTAAACTATAGCAGGATGGTATTTTTTGTACATGGCTTCATGCATTAAATATTGGTACAGCAGTAAGAATATGTGACTGCAACATTTTTCCAGATACCTTATTGTCTTATCATGACTGCTGCTGAAGGCCAATCTATTCTGGATTTTTTAAAATCATCTAGTCCCAATATAGGCTGATAGTGCAAATATTATCATATCAATTTTACATTCCTAAACTATGCAAAGAATACTTCATCATTTGATCTCTTTAAAACGTTGTTTCTTTTGGTGGTTTCTTTTTTTTTGGGGGGGGGGGGGGGGCGGTGGACTAATTTTTATCACATCTCTGTTTTTCCCACCTAACCTGAGTCTCATCTTGCGAGTTCTATCCTGCAGATCAGACATCTGTCTTAAGAAATTCTCCATGCTGACAGAGGAATTGTGGGCAGCAAAGTTCTCTACTACAGCTCTCAGTTCCTTGTTCATTATCTCTTGTTCTTCCAACTGTTGTTCTTTAACCTGAAAAGAGATAAGAAGAACAATTAGTGATGTGTGCATTGTAAAGGGCCCTCTAATTAGTTTCCTCCGCAAGGCCTAAAACAGAGGAAGCTGTGTTTGGAAACAAAAGTTAGGAGACTGGCATTCAGGGCCCATAACTCCTCCAAAATGATTTAAACCAAACTTATTCAAGGCCTCCTCAATAAAAAGGTGTAGGCCTAATTTGGTTGAAATCAAAGAGTCCTTGGTAAATTAATCCAAATTTGGTTGAAATCAAAAGTAAATTAATGCTGCAGAAACCACAGTCAGGCGGACGGGCAATCATGGTTCAATAACACTTCTAAATGATAATGTGGAATGCTGGGAATTCATTTCAGGGTCTGATCAACATAGAGCTCCATTCCAAATTTGGTTGAAAAACAACAGTCCGTGTTAAAGTAATGCTGTGGAAATAAAAGTCAGGACAATAAACAATCAGGCCATAACTCGTATATATAATGTTGTGGAATGCTAGAAATCAAACAACTTCAAGGTCTGATCATTCTAAAGATGTATGCTACATTTGACTGAAATAAAAAAAAATCCTTAGTAAAATTATGCTGCACACAAAAAGGTAAGGAGCATGGAAAATAAGTAGCCATAAGTCCTGTAAATGATGTTGTGGAAAACTGGAATTCAAACTCAATAAAGGTTTTATCAATATACAGCTTTATGCCAAAATTTGGTTTTGTTCTTGTTTTTGTTGGTTTTTATGGCACTTTGAAAACATTACTGGCTACATCATGCTGAGGAAATGGGAGCTAAGTGCCTTTCCCAAGGACACACCAAGGCAGCTGACCTGGGCTGGCCAAACTTTGGTTGAAATCCAACAATCCTTATTAAAGTTTTGCATCAGAAACCAAAGTCAGAAGGATGAGCAATCTGGGGACACAACTCTTGCAAATGATGTTGTGGAATGCTGGAAACTGAACTTCTTCAAGGTCCCATCAAATTATACTATGTATCAAATTTGGTGGAAATCCAACAATCTTTGGTAATGTTAAGTTGTGGAAACCAAAGTTTCAATGACAAAAAATTAGGGGTCATAACTCCTTTAAATGATGTTTGGTTGGTTGATTGGTGTTTAATGCCACAGCAGCACATCACTGGCTATTTAATGCTAAGGCAATGGGAGTAAGTGCCTTGCCCAAGAACACACAATGTCAGCTAATCCTTTGGATTGAGTCTGACAGACTACCACTGAGCCATGTCCTGTAAATGATGTTGTAAATTGCTGAAAATTGAACTCTTTCAAGGTCTGAAAAATAAAAAGTTGGTAGAAATCCAACAAACCTTGTTAAGATATGCAAACCAAAGTCAGAAGGACAGGTTATCAGGGGAGATAATTAATGTAAACAATGTCATGGAATGCTGTAAATTGAACTCATTCAAGGTCTCATCAATATAAAACTGCATATCAAATTTGGTTGAAATCAAGCAATCCTTGGTAAAATTAAGTTGTGAAAATGAAAGTTTGGTGGACAGACAATCAAAGGCCACAACTCCATGGTCATAACTCCTCTGATAACATAGAAAGCTGGAAATCAACCTCTTCTGAGGTCGAATCAACAGAAAGCTGCATACCACATTTGGTCAAAATCCAACAATTCCCTGTAAAAGTTGTCTTGCAGAAGCTAAATTATTAACATATAGACAGCCAGATGGATGGAAAGACAAACTGATTACTATATCACTCTGCTGACTTTACTGAGCAGGGCTCTTATTACAGAACAGTTTTTACATCTGAGTACTAATGACTGAGACTTTATTCAACTTGAGTGAAAACTAAGTTTTCATTCCTCAAGTAATCATCCAAATAAAGGATTAGATTTGGAATATTGGCAGAAATAATTTATTCAGCTCAACTTTTGTCAAACAATAAACATAAGCATTAATTTGAAAAATTTAACACTTACAAGAATTTGTATAGCTTTTTTGCATTTAAAGCTGTGGAAGGCATAACTGAAAAGAAGAAGTCTTTTGCCACCTAAATATGGAAAAGGGATTTGCAAACAATGGTACATTATATTAAGAAAGATCATCCCACACCTTGTGTTTTACTCAATAAATGTTTAAATCTGTTCTTGTGATAAGAAATTATACAGAAAACTGTGCCATAGACTGTTTCCCTCATACGACTGCCTGTTAAAGAACAGAATGACAGTTATAGAATTTAAGTACTAATAAAAATATCATTTTTTTCAAAACCATGAAAGTTGATACGCACAAAAATAAATGAACTGACTAACTGACAAGACAGGAGGTTGGACACTTAAAGACAAGATGGAAAAACATGTCCAGATAGGTCAAGCAGAAAAATACTCTGCGATGAGATAATAATATTAGATTATTTATAATAGTATCTCTAGCTAGGGCAATATTTAAATAAAATATTGCAAAAGGTGCACCAACCCTGAGTTGTTCCAGTGTGGCCTGTAATTCCACCATGTCCTTAAACCTGGTTTTGTTGAGCTGTGGTACCCCTTCATCCAACATCTGCTGGCTGGCTTGCAGGGTGGCACAGATGGTTTTCAATTCCTGAGACTGGTTTCTCCTCTCTGATGCCAAAGCATGTAACTTCTCCCACTGATACAGCAGATCTGAAAACAAAGACTACAACTGAGAAACAGACTAAATGTGAACATTTACTAATGTATAAACAGCGACATTTAGATATTACAATGGTATAATCAAAACTTACTAAAGTTCATTTAAATATAGTCTGCAGTCCCGAGTTGATTCATAAAATATCCTGCATTAAAAGTTAATAGCTTAATCATCAACAAAAGAACTACTTCAGGTAACTGGTCCAGGTACGAGTCGTAATTCTGTCATACTGTCATAGAAAATGATATCTTCAATAATCCAAATATAATTTACATAACTAAAACAATAAAAATACGGTAAAAATTATTTCTTGGCCGGGCTCCACATACACAGTACTCTCGACTACATACAGTATATACTTGCATATAATCCGGGTCCAAAATGCAAACAACACAGACCCTGATCAGGGTCTATGTTGTTTGTTCTACTGATTAGTCCTTACAAACTGCATAGATCCAGATCTGCTGGCACATTATGCACCAGAAGATCTGGGTCTATGCAGTTTGCATCAGCTTATACGCGAGTATAGACAGTACTCAGTTTAAATGTTCACCCCTAAATGAAATCACGCAAAATGAACAGACAATAGCCTGTTCTAGCATGCAGGGAAACTGCACAGTTTCTGTTCTAATTTTGAAATAACAAGTCTTGAAAGTTTGAGCTGAGGACATACTCAAGATTGAGATGTTTTATTAAAGCAGTTATTTATGATGTGATGTGATCTCCCTACATGTGATATTTCCTGTAGGACACTGCTGGGTGTCACATCAGTGCAACATGCAATATTTATGACATGATGTGATCTCCCTACATGTATGTGATATTTGCTGTAGGATACTGCTGGGTGTTAAATCAGTGCAACATGCAATATTTATGAAATGATGTGATCACTCTACATGTGATATTTGTTGTAGGACATTGCTGGGTGTTATGTCACAGTGCAGCATGCAATATTTTTACATGATGTGATCACCAATCATGTATATGATACTTGCTGTAGGACTTTGCTGTGTGTTACATTATAGTGCAACACGCAATATTTATGATGTGATGTGATCACTCTACATGTGATATTTGCTGTAGGACTTTGCTGGGTGTATGTCACAGTGCAGCATGCAATATTTATGACCTGATGTGATCACCCAAGATGTATGTGATATTTGCTGTAGGACTTTGCTGAGTGCTATGTCACAGTGCAGCATGCAATAAATATAACATGATGTAATCACCCTACATGTATGTGATATTTACTGTTGGAGACTACTGGGAGTTACATCACAGTGCAACATGCAATATTTATGACATGATGTGATCACCCAACATGTATATGATATTTACTATAGGAAATTGCTGGGTGCTATGTCACAGTTCTGCATCAATATCTGTGACATCATGTGATCAGCCAAGAGATATGTGATATTTGCTGTTGGACATTGATGGGTGTAACATCACAGAGCAACATACAATATTTATGATGGGATGTGATCACCCTACATATATGTGATATTTGCTGTAGGACATTGCTGGGTGTTACATCATGTGTATCTGATATTTGCTGTAGGACACTGCTGGGTGTTACACCCCAGCACAACATGTAATATTTATGACATGATCACCCTAATAACTGTGAACAATATTTGCGATAAAGTTTGATAACTTTAAAGTAGTTTCAAAGTCCATCACTTACTAAAATACTGATACAAACCTTGAATGGTCTTGATATCCTCCTCCTGCACATCTGCAGAGTTTAGGTGCTGATTAATGGCCTCCAGACATCGGACATTGGTGTCACATGTTGCTAGCAGCTCCCCCTGTATGACAATAGCCAGACAGCATATTAAAGACTAGAATTCCAAACAAATATTTATATATCATGCCGGAAAATAAAGCTATGACATATGTTATTTGAAATCTCAAATACCTGAAAACAAACACATATGACTGTTGTGACTAAAGTGTTAACACTACTGTGGTCACTTCTGAAAAAGTGACACATACAGAAAAAGACCAGTCCATTAAGAACTGTGTTCTTTAGTAATTTCTCAGCCTTCTTATAATAAAATACTATTATCGCACTACACTGCATATCCCCAAGCATTGTTACTAGGGACACAGCTTGACCCAGGGCCAATGCTGCAAGAATGTAAAGGTCTCTTCATGTCCAGTTAGCGTATGTATAGTTACAGGGTGGTTTTTTTTTAAACAGTTTCTAAGTTATGACCCAGGAGAAAGTCTCGAACCCCAGGGTCTGTACTGGATATATGTCTGAATTCATCTCCTCAAGTCTTTCAAACCTTTATATGTTTATATGTAGGAGATCTCAACAGTTTCCATGGTATGACTCAGGGGCATGTCCCCTACCATAGGGGCATGCCCCCAGGGTCTGTATTGGATGTATGCCTGGTTTTGTCTCCTCACGTCCTTCAAACTTATATGTAGTTATGGGGTGAGGGTCTCAACAGTTTTAAAGTTATGACCTCAACAGTTTTAAAGTTATGACCTAGGGACAACATTCTCCACCCCTGGAGCAATAACTGAGGTGTAATCCAAACACCCATTACATATATTATAGCCCTGACCTCATTGGTGAGCATGCCAGCTTTCAGATCTATAACTACAATATTTTAAAAAATGTTTACGATTTTTCTGTGAAAAAAACTCCCAACCCCCCCTAACCACACCTCCAAGGGTTATATCAAAATTTTAAAACCACTGTGCACATCTACAGACCACCCAGAACCATATCCCAAAGTTTCAAATCTGTATCCAATATCTAGGAAAAGATGCACCACATTACTAATGGATGGATGGATGTATGGACCGACAGAAGTACTGAATGGCAGGACAGCATAATCCCCACATTTAAAAAAAAAAAGTGCAGGGTTAAAAATGTAAATAAATATGCAAGTGATATCTGAATAGATTACACTGCATGACGTTTCAGGACATGACAGATGACCATACAAATTTTTGTAACACTGCTTTAACATACAAGATTGTAATGCAGGTAGATAAAATTAATATTCCCCAAATTTACACAAATACTCACTATTCAATCTAGATCTATTTTCCAATTGTCTCACCAAGGAATGGTCCATGAATGCATTAAAATATCTACTGCTTTGTGTGTATGTGAGGCTTCTCTCTGAACTACTGCTTTATTATTCAATTCTTTATACAAGCAACTCACATATTTCCCTGGATTTAGATATAGGCCAGTGCCCATGGAGTCCTTGCGTTTTTTCCTGAGGGAGTGGTCAGCAACCTTAAGCTGGGTGCATGACTCCTCAAGGACATGGTGAAGGTCCTCAATGTCGGAATCACTGTCTTCGTAATTCACTGAGCTGGATGGTACCTGTGGATAGAGAAAGAGAAAGGGCAATGAACGTAAGTGTCCAAAGTTTTATAGATGAATGAACAAGAGTACTTCAAATGGCACATGATATATCTGTCTCAAGACTTTTTCCCTACTAATGACCTTGACCGTTGAGACAGGGACTTGATTACTGTGGTATCATCAATTTTCGTGGGGGACCAATTTTCGTGGTTTTTGTTGTTGCCCCGAACCACGAATTTAAATACCCAACGAAAAATTAGCCATGTATGATGATGGCGGCACCCCCCTCCCGCTCATTTTCTTACTGTGTGTCGTTCCTAGATATTAAGGAACCTACTAGTATTTTATAAATCAATGTCAATACTGTAATTTGGAAATCAAATATTAGGTTTTACACGTGTTTGTTTTATTTTAAATCTTTGAAAAAATAATTATAAAGCATTTTATATTGTTTCAATGCACATGTGTCGATAAGATGTCCAATAGGTATAATTTCCACTCACTGCCTTAATCGATTTGCGAGATAGGTAAGGATAGAGAGAAACGAGAAAAACCATAAGGTATTCAAACATTAGTAATGTTGAAAACGAAAGAAAGAATGATTTTTAAAAAATAGTACAGCTGTATATGAAAATTAAATTAAATACTTGTTCAAATCGATCCTTCACTCGAGTACAAATGTTGTTAAACAATTTAAATCCTCCTGAAACCACATTTCATTTTATCCATGCATTTTTAATCCAAAAGAACAACAAGCCTGTAAAATACTAGAACTACTGCTTGAAGCACTATTATTAATGAAACACTACGTATATACACTAATTACAACAGAGTATTAAAGCTCACACTTCACTGATTTTCGGACAAAGCCACTGTATCAACATCGTGTCAATCAAGTCTCAATGTACACAATTTAAATCCTCCTGAAACCACATTTCATTTTATCCATGCATTTTTAATCCAAAAGAACAACAAGCCTGTAAAATACTAGAACTACTGCTTGAAGCACTATTATTAATGAAACACTACGTATATACACTAATTACAACAGAGTATTAAAGCTCACACTTCACTGATTTTCGGACAAAGCCACTGTATCAACATCGTGTCAATCAAGTCTCAATGTACACAATTTAAATCCTCCTGAAACCACATTTCATTTTATCCATGCATTTTTAATCCAAAAGAACAACAAGCCTGTAAAATACTAGAACTATTGCTTGAAGTACTATTATTAATGAAACACTACGTATATACACTAATTACAGCAGAGTATTAAAGGTCACACTTCACTGATTTTCAGACAAAGCCACTGTATCAACATCGTGTCAATCAAGTCTCAATGTACACACAAATGCTTGTCAGGTAAATAATCTCCAAATTGGAGAATTAAACAAGTCAAGCTTTCTCCAAACCACTGATAATCAGGTCACATCTTTCACTCATTGTCGGGTGTGCTGCAATTATCCATTCATCCCGAATTGGCTTGATTAATGAGGTTGCAATCAATGATCATCACCAGTAGTATCTTCCTTTTTTTCGTGATGGCCTCCATGACCTGTTTAGCATACCAGTTATAGAAGTGTGATTTTAATTATTCTTTGTACTCTTTATTTATTTTCAAGTCTAGTGGTTGAGTTGGTCTGTACATTAGGCAGGCACAAACAAACGCGTGATTCCACTGTCTTTCAATTTAGTTAGCATCTTCTCACATTGATGTGCTCTAGACACATCAAATATTGCCACTGTCTGCTGATTGCATTGTGCAAAGGTCAGCCGGTCACGTGTTTTGTTCCCTTTATGGATAGTGTTTTAAGTTAGAGATCATACAGGTAACTTTAATAACCGATTGACTTAGTGTTGTAGTCTGCGTTGGCTTCCTTTGATGTTGAGCACTCAGACGAAAACACTGTGTAAGTGATTGACCTTGACAGGTGTGTTATTTGTGATCATATAGGCAGTAGTATTGTTTTAGTGTTGTTGGCTGCATCGGCTTCCATTCATGTTAATCACTTGGACAAAAACACGGCATCAGTATTGAACTTGTCAGGTTTATGATTTGTGCTCATACATGTGAAAGTATTGTTATAAACATTAAAGTGACTGCCATTTGCGTCGGCAGAGTTTTATTCTTTTGTATTCTTTATTTTGGGTATTTGTAGAGGTTAAACCACGAAATTAAACACTTAGTAATATGCAAACTTTGACAGGGAAAACCACGAATTTAAGTACCCATGAAAATGTCTTTTTTTACAAAACCACGAAAATTGATGATACTACAGTATTGTAAAAGGTGTGGACTTGGGTAAAGTTTCATCAAAATATCTGTAGGGCACAAAAAGTGATAGCCTGGAAAATAAAACAGGCCATATTGAATGATCCCTCGAGTTTGACCTTGAGGCAAGGACTATGACTGAATATGTGAGAAAACTGTCAGGTCAAGATATATAACAGACTTAAGTTTAATTAAAATATCTTCATTGGTTCAAAAGTTACACCTGTACATGGATTGAGATCACTGTTGATATTTTCCCTTGCCATAACCTTGACTTTGAGGCAAGGGTGTGGTTATGGTATGTATGATACTGTATAATCATAAAATATAACTGGTTAAAGTTTCAGTAAAATATCAGTTGAAGATTGGAAACATCTTCCATAGAATAAGTCCTCTTTTCATGTTTATATGATGAAATATTGGATAAAATTATTAATTTTATTAGTAATGGACCCGGATATGTCCACTGAGCTATAATTTGCTTCAGATTAAGCAACAAAAATGCAATTTTTCACTTATTTTTCAAGGTTTCTGTGTGAATTTTTGGCAGGAATTCTGTAGAAAGCATTGTAATTTCTGGGATTTATGATCATCAAATTAACACCATTACTGAATCTGTCTGAGATCTTGACAAGATAAGCATATATTCCAAATCTGATCAAAATCGGATCAGAAATACAGCCTCCAGAGTAGTAACAAGCTCTGCTAATCAGATGCAAGATCACCTAATTAATATGCATGGTTTTTGCTCACTATCAAACTCATGCAAGATCTTACTAATATAAGCATATATTCCAAGTTTGATCAAAATCAGATCAGAAATATGGTCTCCAGAGTGGTAACAAGGTTAGCCAATCAGGTACAAGATCACCTCATTGGTATACATGGATCTTGTCCATTACTGAACTCATCTGCAATTTTCATGATATAAACCTATATTCTATGTCTGATTGAAATCAGATCAGAAATATAGACTCCAGATTGGTAACAAGCAATTGTTGATTGATGGATGCAGGGCCATACTATAAGTTCCATTGGCCTTGTAGCCAGATGAGTTAAAAATCCCAGAAGCACAGTGATTTGTTGATATGCTTATCTTTAGATGATGACCATACCACATCTCAAGTTTCATGGCAATACAACTGCATTTGTAAGACTTGTTCCATTTCACAAGATTCTGCCATGCACTACATCCAGCTGCAAGTCAAAAATAGCAATAACTCAAAAAAAAATTCATGAGAGCAAAGTGAGTTGTCACTATGCGCATCTTTAAATGATGACCAAAACACATACCAAGTTTCACAGCAGTCAATCAAAAACTGAGACTTAATGCATTCACAAGATTCAGTCATACACTGAATTCAACTGCACGGCAAAGGGCAATAACTCTAACAAAGCCATAGCCTGCATGTCAAGCCCACGATCAAAGCATTGCTGTAAAATGTGTGACCTTGACCCAAAGGTCAAAATATTGAGTGGGAATCTCACAGAATCTGTAATTTTAGCTTAATAATAAGTCATCTAGAGTATGAAGAAAATCCATCATGAGGTTATGGAAATATAAGCAAATGTTAATCAAAACCTTAAAGCAACATTTCTATGTAACCTTGACCCCAAGGCCAAAGGGGTAAGCAAATGTGTCACAGAATGAACTGTCTTAGCTTCATAATGATTCATCCCAAGAATGATGAAAATCCATCAAGGGGTTTAGGAAATATAAGCAAATGAAAAATGTTCAATCAAAACCATAATGCAAATTTTCTATGACTGCAACCTTGACCCCAAGGCCAAAGGGGTGAGCAAATGTGTCGTGGAATGAACTGTCTTAGCTTCATATTGATTCATTCTAAGTATGATGAAAATCCATTAATAGGTTTAGGAAATATAGGCAAATGAAAAACTTAAACAAAAACCGTAACAAAAACTGTTGATTCTACTGTCGCTGGCAGAAAAGTTTCATGGTGATATATTAAAAACTGTGAGACTAGATGTGTTCACAAGATTTTGTTGCACACTGCATACAGCTGCAAGTCAAAAAGAGCAACAACTTCTATAAAAATTGCAGAAGCACAATGATCTGTTGATATGTGGATCTTCCAGTGATGACCATATTATTTAGCAAGTTTCGTGGCAATCCATTAAAAACTGAAAGTAGCTGCATTCACAAGATTGCATTATGGTTGGAAGGAAGGATGGACACAAGGATTCTTGTATACCCCTTCCTCTATAAAGGCAATATATATTTATTAAACAGTGAAGAAAAAAAAACAAAAACCAAAACCAAAGCAACTTCCAATTTCTAGTCACATAAAATTGTGAAGATGCATAGAGCAGAGCATACCAGCATGGGTCGAGTCTTTTTCTCATTCTCTCCCCGTCGAGATATTAGTTCCGCAAGGATGGTGTTCTGCGGCAGACTGAACTCATCATCAAACTCCATATCCTGGGGCTCCCATGGGAGTGCCTCTTCTGTGGGCTCCTCACTGCCAGTGGGGTACAAGGGGGCCTGAATGCAGAATTTAACATTTCAAAATCCAGAGATCATCTTTCATTTAAAATTACTTGCTGTAAAAATTAACACTTTTACAGTGCACAAAATTTTCGAATTTCATAAGCATACTAAATTCATGAAAATATCACTCACCAAGAAGGTATTTGATCTCATTATTCATGAAAATTTAATGTAACAAATGTGATGCAATTGCAATATTTTTAAATTCTTGAAAATGATACATAGAAGTATGTTTTTTCTAGCAATAAAAATAAGTAGTGGACTGGTGATAATTTGGTACTGAATTTAAATTAGTCTGGTTTAATGGTCTACTCTGCACAGCTACAAGACAAGTCACAAGAGGCAGGCAACCAGACTAGACAAGGTGAGAACAAAAGGATTCATTATCATAGATGAAACACACAGATAACAAAGTCTTTCCACTGTGTTTTATTGCATGATGGACAAAAGAGTGCACAAATTGGATAAAAAAAAAGTAAAGGTATCCAATTTCTCATTTTGGATGACAAGTCAATCATTGTCTATCAGTCATGTACTTTGACCTCTTTGACTGGTGCTATGGCATCTGTATGACACAAAAACTGGGTTTGAATTAATCAGAGGAAATAAATCATTACAACTTCAGTGTGACATTGATGATTGCTTTACCAGTAAACCATGAGGAACCATGGATAGGCAAGGGAACACTATATGCTGAACCATGGATAGACAAGGGAAACACTATATGCTGAACCATGGATAGACAAGGGAAACACTATA
This sequence comes from Margaritifera margaritifera, assembly GCA_029931535.1. Taxonomy (NCBI): domain Eukaryota; kingdom Metazoa; phylum Mollusca; class Bivalvia; order Unionida; family Margaritiferidae; genus Margaritifera; species Margaritifera margaritifera. The sequence goes on from JAQPZY010001691.1 coordinate 8,395,378, forward strand.
TGCTGAACCATGGATAGACAAGGGCAACACTATATGCTGAACCATGGATAGACAAGGGCAACACTATATGTTGAACCATGGATAGACAAAGGCAACACTATATGCCCCCTCTATTGATATGACAGGATAAAATGCAAGTCTGCAACTTAAGGATTGAGAATTGTAAATATGTGCTTATAAGTTGGGTCCAACTGCAAAAAATGTAGATAGACCTGGATCTGCTGTCGCATAATGTGCCAGCAGATCAGGGTCTGTGTTGTTTGTTCTACTGATTATTCTGAACAAACTGCATAAACCTAGGTTAAACATGATTTCATAAGAAAAGTTTTCTTTAGCAAAAGCAGGTTTAATTTTGTTATTTTATAAATATGACAGGATATTATTTCTTGTAAGACTCAATATCCCTCACCTATCCATTTTTTGTCACTATCCTAAAGTGAGGATAAAGTTCACAGTAACTATCTAAAATTCATTCTATTGGCTGCTTATACTCAACATGTTCCCCTGTTTACATTGTGTTTGTTACTGCAGATTTATCTCCTGAAAGATACAGAATTTTGAAATGCATCATTTACCTGGTAGTTATCCCATGCTGTTTCTGAGAAGGAACCGGCATCATTCATCATATCATCAGCTTCTGACTGTATTAATGGCTCTGACAGGACAGTCTCATAATCTTCTGCAACTGTTATCAGGAAAAAAAATTATTTTTTATTTGTACCTGTCCTGTTCCTCCTAATAAAATAACACACAATCCAAGACAGCATTCCCATTCACCTCTGTAACTGGGGTAACATGCACCCTATCATGGTAAAAGCTGGAGATACAGGACATTTGGGGGGGGGGGGGGGAGTTAGAGTAATTAGTAAATCAAATTTGAGGAAATCAAAAGTGTGATATTAAATAAAGGGGTAATTGGAAAATAATACACATTTTCATGATACAGAATGGATTAATTATTAAATAATTTAGTGTGAAGATATTTTTGCTCTCATTTATTTCTTTCTTATTTGTGACCAATTAGTACATTATAAAATTTAGCGGAGAGACATTACTTTGACATTCCTTTTTTATGGAATCACAGTAAAACCCAGGTATCCTATGCGTTTTTTGCTAGATTTAGGCAATAATTCAACAATTATTTCGATTTGTCCTAATTGTCAGCTCTATAATGTGTATATTTCTTTTTTATTCTGTAGATAGCAGACAATTATATTGAAAAGTATGTCAAGCACTGTCTGTATTTTACAATATGACAAATTAGTTGTCCTGCTTTAGTGCATATCAAGACCACTTTTAGTAAAATATTAATAAAGGAATATGTATGTATGTATGCATGTATGTATGTATGTATGTATGTATGTATGTATGTATGTATGTATGTATGTATGTATGTATGTATCTGTGTGTTTGTATGTACAAGTGTGTGTGTGTATGTGTGTGTGTGTGTGTGTGTGTGTGTGTGTGTGTGTGTGTGTTCAATAGCATTTCAGTACAATAATTACTATATGGTGCCAATTAAAAGTAAAGTTCTAAAAATGTAAAACTAAAGAACTGCACAAAAACTTTAGGAAGATGAAGCCTTCCAAATAAATGTAAACAAGATAAAATATACAAGGTAAGCATGTTAAAATTCTGTAACAGGTATACTGCAAGAAATAAAAGATACAGGTAAAACATGTCAAATCCTTACAAACATATGGTCAAAATTTGTTATATAAAAATGCATCCACTCAAAAAATCCAACATTTCATTGGATGGTACATCATCATAAAGTTTCTTCATCAAGTTCACATCAAAATATTTCAGTCTCACTAGGTGGAGGTTGATACAACAGAAATGTGTTCCACTGTCAGTGGACACTGGTATGGTATGCACTCTGGTCGAGGTTAACCCTTCAGGATGTACGCAAATAAAGGAATATTTTTATTGGATACTGACTTATTGTTGACAAATCAACATTGTTATTAGACTGAGGTAATAAAGTCTTAATCACCCAACCATATGACAGGCAGTTCAGAATACTCAAAACAAACAGCTTCATGATCATGATTACAAATTTGCATATATATGTACAGAGCCTTAACTTAATGCAAGCTAACAACTACTTGTATATATTAAATGTCAGAGGTATTGTTTGCAGATCCTACTTGATTTATGAGCATTTTCATTTCTGTATTAAGTATCTTTAAACCTTGTACATACACTGGTTTTTATATGCAAATTATGTACTGTAGTATGTGAATGGGAATACTGCTAGGAAATGATAGGAATGACCAGCAAACATAAGCTCTTATTCTATGTATAGAAGCTAATAGCTATATGAACAAAACTGATCAGGTAAAACATTAACAGAGTCTACATGTACATAAAATTTTAAAATAAAGAAAGTGGAATGCCAGATCTATAATGTGTTCAGAGAGCAGGGATGCCCATGCCAATCATGGTATAATTTTGAAAGGGGCCATATCTCAGTGAAATTTGTCCGTACAACAAGGATGCTTGTAAATATGATGCTACTGAAGAAAGCATGGTCCAATATTCTCTGACAAACAAGGGCCATATAACGTCATTACATTCTTGAAAAATGGTAAAAATCAAACTTGACGAAGGCAGAATTCATTTTAGGCTGCACCATTATTTGACCCTTATTTTTCATCCTTTGTACAAAAAAGTTCCCACTTTGGTGCATGAAGGGTACATAGAAAAGACCCCAGAAAATAAAGATAAAAGATTGTTACAGCTGATTTGAGAGGGACTGAAGTGAGCACATCCCAAGCTTACTGCACAGAATGTACTTGTTGCCTGGTATGCATAAAACAATCAATTTCATTTGTGGACAGAAATCTTTAGCCAAAAAAAAGCAGAACTGCTGGATTTATTTCCTATGTAGAATATGTGGAGGTAAAATTTTAGACTCCAATGTCCAAAATAAATTCTAGTGGGGAATGGTTACTCGAGCATGAGAAATTCAAATGCCAGTATATAAGGCTTGCAACAGGGGAGGTTGATAATGATCACATGCACTTGGGTCATAGATTTATTAACTGCAATAAATATTAAATTTTCCAGAATTATGTACCTTGCAATGTCATTGGTGAATCAGACTATAGCACAATTTTCTACAATTTCCTTATCCTCTAAAATAACCATGTCTGTCATGCAACAAGAATTCCTCAAAGGGACTGAAGCTCTGCTGGCCGAAAAGAATTTCCAGGAATTCAAGACGATTTTTTTCTTTTTAACTGCTGAGTGCTGAAACCATTTCTGACACTCTTGAGCAACAAGATTTTCAAATTAGCCACTGTGGCAGCCATATTTGATTTAAGATTGGCACCATTTTCATTTAGGACAAACCTGACACCATTAGAGGACTTTTGGTGAAAACCCCATGTTGATATGACCATCCATTCAGGAGAATTAATGACAATATGTTCATTGTGGTAGCCATATCTGAGGTCAGATCAGCACCATTTCCATTCATGACCAACCAGATGTCATAATTAGTCTGCTGGTGAAAACTTCATGTCGATATGACTTTCCATTTAGATGGAGTAGCAATTTTAAGATTTCTGAGATGGCTGCCATGGTGGCCATATTGGATGTCAGATCAGCACCCTTTTCATTTAGTACCAACTAGACATCATAGAAAGTCTTCTGGTGAAATCCCAATGTTCATATGACTTTCCATCTAGGAGTAGTAGTGATAAGATTGTCAAGCTGACTGATGTGGTTGGCCATATTGGATATAAGATCGGCACAAGTTTTATTTATGACCAACAAAACACCATAAGAAGTCTTCTGGTGAAAACCCCATGCTGATTTGACTTTCCATTCAGAAGGAGTAGCAACAACAAGATTTTCAAGATGGCTGCTGTGGTGGCTATACTGGATGTTAGATTGGCACCGTTTTAATTTAGGCCCGACTAGACATCAAAAGAAGTCTTTTCATGGAAACCACCATTCTGATATGACCATCCATTCAGGTGGAATAACGATAACAACATTTTCAAGATGGCCACTGTGGTGGCCATATTCAATCTCCAGGGGCACCATTATTATTTAAGAGCAACTAGACATCACACGAAGTGTTTTAGTGAAAACCCTATGTCAATATGACTTTCTGTTCAGGAGAAGAAGCAATAACAAGATTTTCAAGATGGCTGCCATAGTGGCCATATTAGATGCCAGATCATCACCATTTTCATTCAGGATCAACTAGACACTATAAGAAGTCTTTTAGTGAAACCCCCATGTTCACATAACCATCTATTCAGAAGAAGCAGTGATAATTATTTTAAAGATGGCCACTGGGTCGGCCATATTGGCTCTCCATGCGGAACCATTTTCATTAAGTCTTCTAGTGAAATCCCCATCCTGATATGACTAACTCTTCAGGAGGAGTAGTGATAAGAGTTTCAAGATGCTGGCCATATTGGACATCAGAATCACACCATTTTCATTTATGACCAACTAGACACCATAAGAAGTATTTTAGTGAAACCTCCATGTTGATATGACCATCCATTCAGGAGGAGTAGCAATAACAAGATTCTATGGACGACTGCTGTGGTGGCCATACTGGACATCCAAGCAGCACCATTTTCATTTAGGACCAACTAGACCTTGGATGAATGTGTGTGTGTGTGTAAAGTTTTGTGGCAATCCTCCAAGTAGTTAAGGAGTAGCGAAAACAAACCTGTGCAAACATATGGATGGACGATGGAATACAGGCCATTCCATAAGCTCTTGTGGTCTATGATGATTAGACCTAAAGATGATGAATTGCACAAAAACCCTAGGAAGATAAACCCTTTCAAATAAATGTAAGATAGAATATAAAAACGTTAAATATGTTAAAATTCTCTAAAAGGTATATAAAATAAAAGATAAAGGCAACATGTAAAATCTTAAAAACATCTATGCACACCCACCCACCCAACCCCCACAATCCAAAAGGTGAAAAACATAGGTCTTCTTGATATTAGTCTCCATGCCATATCTGCTTTGAATTCATGAAGTTCTTTCAAAAATAAATGTTAAAAAGCAGAAATTAATTTATACATGCATTTCATACAGCTAGGCAGAAAGAAAGAGAAACATCAATGACTAAAGCAAGTTACTTACTAGGACTTTCAGTCTCTGAGTAACTGCTGCCACTGGATTTAAAGCGAGCACTTTGAAGTTCATGCATAAGTGAGCCTCCATCTGCTGATCTGGGCATAGGGGTGTCATCATCATCCGATGACCCCACATGTTCCAAAGGCACTGATTGTAAAGTTCCTGAATGATCAACACAACTTGACAAATCCTCTGGAGTCATCTTAAGGTCCAGTTTTCTTTTAGCACCAATTTGAGATCGTGGAGAACTGTTTTCCTGAGCTGATAAAGTTCTATGTATAGCGCGAACACGTTTTGTGCGTTGAGGGAATGTGGATGATTTAGATGAGTGAGACAATTTGACAGGTGTATCAGAGTCACTGAGATTGCTACCAAGTTTGTCAATGGCACTTTCTGATGTCGACAAAGGCTTTGAATCCAGTGTGCTAGGAGCTGTATTCAATTCTATCACACTCCAAGGTCGATCCTTTGCTGGACCTTTTAATCTTTTGCGCAGAGATGATGTGTCACAAAACCTTGGCAACCAGATGTTGTCTCGACTAGCATATTTTTCATCAGATGTATACTCCTCCCCAATAACACTATCAAACAAAGTATCAGCAGCATCATCAGATGCAGTTGAAAAATTCTCTCCACCATCTGATTCACTAGTGTCCTCTGCACTTGCATCACAATCACACGAGCTCTCCACCGTCTCAGTTCCTACAGCTGCATCAACCATCTGTATTTTGGGTGACTTAATATTCCTACAATCATCAGCCGGTGTGCTTGTCAAGAGAGTTAGATGAGTGGAAGCAACAGGACTTTGCCTTTTTGGTGACAACTGTGACTGCTGCCCATATGTGCTGCCTTTCTTAACCATTTCCTCAGCATGGTCAATGAGAAACTTGATGTCTTCCTTTTCAGACTCGTCCAATTCTGGTACAAGCTCCTTACTGGACTCGTCGGTTGTGTGAGTCTTTGACTCCACATTTGTCTCACTTTGTTCACTCCTCTCACTTGATCCAGTGTCAATGGCTACCGTTGCATAGAATGCAGCACTGCCTCCACATTCCCGAGATTGTTTGCGCACTCCAGTGCTGATGCCTGAGAATGTAATTCCACGTTGTCGCATTTCAACCTCATCATTTGACTGACTCTCGCTGCCATAACCAATATCCTTGCTTTTTCCCCGCATTCGGAGGTGACGTAAAAACTCTCGATCTGAATCACTTCCTGTGGAGACAGACAGATCTGCATAATTCTCTGACATGTCCGAGCTTTTATGCTCGTTCTCACTAACTACTGCACTATCCTTGCTACTGTGATCACTCTTGTTTCCAGAATCTGGAGATAAGGATGTGGTGCTATCAAAGTTTGGTGGCGACTGGATAAAATCACCACGCAAATTGAAATGAAAGCTGTCTTCTGCACTGCTTCCAGTTACATTTTGGAAATCGTCATCATCATCTGTGCAATCTTCTCTGAGACGTGCGAGGTGTTGTGAAAAGTCAATGTATTGTCCTGCAGTGAAGATACCCTGTAAGTAAAGGAGACTTCAAAGGTTTAAATAGTACAGGAACTATTAGACTTTAAGATACAAGTCTTCTACCAACCATGTAAAAAGTGTACCAAACTGTGAACAGCATAGAACCAAACCTGCCACTGCATAAATGTGAATCTGGCCCTGATCTGCAAGCAAATCATGCAACAAGAGATCTGGCTCTATGCTGCTCAGAATTAGAAATACATTATACATTGGCAAATACAACATACAAGTGGGAAAATATTTTTTGTTTTGACTGGAAATGACTGCTTTAGGTAGGTGATTGCATAGCGGAGGGTTTGAAAGTACAGTGAAACCTTATGGAAACAAGAGTCCCTGATCTTCTTCCTTTAACTGCTGAGTGTTGAAACCATCTCTGATATTCTTCAGCGATAACAAGATTTTCAAATTAGCTGCTGTGGTAGACATATTGGATGACAGATTGGCACCATTTTCATTTAGGACAAAGTAGACATCATTAGAAGTCTTTTGGTGAAAACCTTGTGTCAATATGACCATCCATTCAGATGGAGTAGTGACAACAAGATTTTCAAGACAGCCATCATGGCAGCCATATTGTATATGCAACTGACACTATTTACATTTAGGACCAACTAGGTATCACAGGAAGTCTACTGGTGAAAACATGTTGATATAACCATCCATTTGGGAGTAGAAATAACATTTTTAAGATGTGCCACTATAGTGGCCATATTGAGGGTCAATTTGCATAATTTTTATTTAGGACCAACTAGACACACTAAGAACTCTTCTGATGAAAACCCCATGTGAAAATGACTTTCCATTTAAGAGGAGTATCAGTAACAATATTTTCAAGATGACCACCATGGCCGCCATATTGGATATCAGATCAGCACGATTTTAATTTAGGACCAACAAAATGTTATATGAAGTCTTCTTGTGAAAACCCCATGTTGATATGACTTTCTGTTTTGGAGGAGTTACAATAAAATTTTCATGATGGCTGCCATGGTGGACATATTGGATATCAGATGTGTACCATTTCCATTTAAGACCAACTAGACATCATAAAAAGTCTTCTGGTTAAAGCACAATGTCGATATGACCTGCCATCTAGGAGGTCAGATCGACACCATTTCGATTTACAATCAACTAGACACTACAAGAAGTCTTTCAATGAAAACCCCATGCTGATAGGATCATTCATTCAGAAGTATGGATAACAAGAGTGGCATCATTTTCATTTAGGACCAACTAGACATCATAAGAAGTCTTTTAGTGAAAACCTCATGTTGCTTCAGGAGCTGTGATAAAAATGTTCTTCATGGCTGCTGTGGCAGCCATACTGGATCTCTGAGCAGCACCATTTCATTTAGGAACAACTAGACCATGGGATGAATATGTGTGCAAAGTTTCATGGCAATCCTCCAATTAGTTTAGGACTAGTGATAACAAACTTGTACTAATGGACAGATAACATATGTTGGACAAAAAACCATCCCATAAACTCTTCCACAGCTAAGAAAAACAAGCAGTCTCTGAAGGCAAATGGTGGATAGCCATCTGTTTAAGCATCTACAACATCAGAAGGATTACTGCTTGTTGGATCTTTAAATATGAAATCCACTACAACTGTAGTACCTAACAAAAAGTACTGAAATCACAGTAGATAAACTTTGGTGGTTTTGTAAGACAGGTGGTCTCTTGGAAGAGGTGGTCTTTATCACATATCTGAATGAATGTTTTGTTATTACATTACATAATTACAATAACAAACCCTAAATAAAAAAAATTTCCTTGAGTTACATATATCAACATGCATCTCAAGCATTATGGCAATCCTGAAGACTGATCAAGATTAAGTTGTCTAATAAATCTCCTTCAATGATACCAATGAGACTTTAAGCATAAATAATTATATTGATTTCTTAAAACTATAAATGTATTCATGGAACATGGAAGCCTTACCACAGTGCCTGAAATGAGCTAAACACAAAGGCGTGATGGAAAGACTGACAGACAGAAGGGTAACACTATATACCCCTACCACTGTCATGATGGGACACAGAAATCTGATAAAACTGCATTCTACATCAAGATAAATTTCTAGCCATTCCTGAAGACTTGGTCAGGGCAGTCCTCGGAAGTCAGCTGGGCCATGGATTTTGCCCAACTAAATTGGTTCCTAGCCTCAAGTACTTTAGTGGGAGCTGTTGATTCTGATAATCCTCTAGCCCCTAAATTTCTGTTCTACTTCCTTAATCCCATTCCACTTCAAAAATGAATCCCTCTTTATTTGTGGTATGCCACTTGCTTTGCCTACCTACAGTTTCAGATTTAATTCACTTTTCATTATACCTTGGTAAGTAAGGTTAGCGGTTTCCCATCAATCATCAGTACTTACCCCATACTGTATATCCTAGTATCCATAACCTAAAGCATCACTCTACATTAACATCCATGCCTTTAGCAATAATTTGTGTCAGACATGTCAAGAACTGTATTGACTGGGAGGCTAGCATTCCAGAAAAGGAAACAAATCAGTTTAATTGCAGGACAAAAAGTCTATAACTTCAATTAGTTCATTCATCAATAGTCTGGATCTGATCAATTCTGAATCATATCAGATCTTTAATCTTGGAGAGTAGAATTAGTCCTTCAAACCTTAAAACTCTCAAACCATGCCATCCTCTGTCCATGCAAACTTTTGCAATCTGGAAAAAAATGGACATCAACGACAAATGCATTGTGAGATGGAGCAGCCTAATGTTCATGATGTGGTACAGTGGAGTGATGTGAACACCCACGCTGGTAAACATGCAAGATATTCATTGCTACAAAGGCTATAATTAAAATAAAATCAGATTAAACGGTGAAAAAATTCTCCGAATCTGATCTGTGTACTGTAAGTAGGGTCTAGATTTTTTTATCTTTGTTTTTTTTTTTTTTTTTAACATGCCAAATATTCCACAATAATGCCGTCTGAATAAATGTGACTTTACCATATAAATTTTTTTGATTCATGTCTGGGTGCTATTTAAAATGTTAGCAATTTGACTAAAATTTAAATAATAAGTAATTTAGACATTATTATTTTTATTATATTATTATTATTATTATCATTGAAGCCAGAAAGAACTAACAACATTTGCATATAGAATCTAAGTAATATTAATAAAATATTCAGATGACAGTAAAATATTTTGCAAAAAAAAAAAGACGAATAAAAGTACAAATAGAAATATTTTAAAATAATAACTATTTTTTCATCATAATTTTAAAATGAAGAAATTTAATCAGTATTTGAAATCAACAGATTAATTTCAATAATAATGAAGAAATTTAATCAGTATTTGAAATCAACAGATTAATTTCAATAATAATAATAATATATTAATAATAATAATAATAATAATAATAATAATAATAATAATAATAATAATAATGGCAAATTAGTCCTAATTTCTAAGTATGAGTCAAACAACTGACATCTTAAATATCATACATATCTGTATCAACAAATTTCGAGTAAGAACTGTTTTATTCAGTCTGTATTATTGTGGAATGTTTAGCATAAAGAAAAAAAAAGGCTTTGAGGAAAAAAAATCTCCACAGTACATTTTTTAAGATTCTGAGAATTCTGACACCTTGTTTTTGTCTCTATCCATTTTATTTCAATTGTAGCCATTGTAGTGCTGGATTTCTTGCACACTTAACACAGTATACGTATACTGGTGCCCTACCAGTACCAGTTCTCATCAAGTTCTTGTGATACTTTTCATACAATGGTTCTAAAATAGCCTTACCGTAATCACTGTAAGTCTTGGGACACGAAAAAATAATTATTTTTTTCCGTGGCCCAAGACTTATACACACTTAAAAAATATAGCATTTTCACTGTCCCAACAATTATAGACACAAAAAATGTCTGACGAAATTGGCAAAATTGGCAAGATCGCCACGTCAATAAACTGTTATAAACTACTATGATTGTTTTTATGTTATTATTTTGCATGTATATATTTTCCGATTTCTCCAACATGAAATAAAATAAAGGCAAATAAAGACTTCACAATTCACGGGTCGTTTCGGGTTTACCTTGAGACCTGTTTTATAGTGTACAGTACTTACACAGTGCAAATCGTATGCAGACTTTGCTTTATTCATAGTTTTTACCAAATCGCTTTCTTCAAGATCACAAATTGCTATTTTATATGGTATGATCCACACGCTAAAGAGTTACAGTTTGTCAGTGATATAAGCGATTTTACATAGTGATGTAATCTATATAAAAAGATACACACGTTTAATTATATAAGGTAAACCAGCATTTATTCACATAACTGTTATATATACATTAAACAATAATCATAATATAGGTTAAAATTATCATGTACTGTATTAGTAGCCATCACTGGTGTAGTTCTTCGATGTGTGATTTATCTTTTACTCAAGAATTTTAGTACGATTACCGTAGCTGAGTATACAGGTACTTAAGGCCGCTTACATCAAAGCAAACTCCCGCCGAGTTTAAACGGTATTACAGTTATTTTCAAAGCATTATTTCTAAACTTCTTTATCGTATTTTAGAGATATTATAGAAGTTTAGTGCAGTGGTGCCTATGATTCGAAACCAAGGGATGTACTTCAAACGGCGCAAGTTAAAATCTTCAATGTACATGTGGTGACGCCATGATGTATAAACAAGCTCACTAAATGCGAGCGTTGAATCAAACGCTATTTTCGTTGTTGTCATACTGGTACCACATTTTAATGAGTTAGGTATTTACATTTTCAAGGCAAAACAAACTAATTACTGATGACTTTCAACAATTTTAATGCAGTAATGCATAAACTGACAATAATTCATAATGATAGTCCCTTTAACAACAACGAAGTCTTTTTTTTTTTTTTAAATGTCGTTGAGTTCGATAAAATACATCGATTGATTAGTAGGAAAAATAAAATCTCTAAGGTGTCCCAAGACTTATAGTACATGAAAAAATTGCTATAATTTCGTGTCCCAACTTTTATAGGTCATAAAAAAATTACTTTTGAAAATAATTAAGGGTGTCCCAAGACTTATGGTGTCCCAAGACTTACAGTGATTACGGTAATTCAATATTTTTGGGTTGTCAATGTTCTAAAAAATGAATTTTCCAACAACTACCCTCATATGGAGATTTAGGTACCCAAAATGGCCTTTACAACTACTCTCATATGGAGATTTAGGTACCCAAACTAGCCTTTCTCTAGACAAAATTTTTAAAAAATCTGACCAGTTAAAACTATGTTAAATTCATTACAAACATTTGAGATGCATTTTATTTTTGTTTTCAAAAACTGAGCATTCACTCTAAGTGCATAATGTGTAGTTTCACATTCAAACCCTGTAGAATCATGCTGAGCTAGATATCAACTTCATCTGATAAGCAGTGGATGCTTAAATGAAACTAATTCCTGCCAATATAAACATTCCTGGATTGTACTTTAAATAGCACACTGATCCTATTGGTTAATATGCAGATTCATTTTTGATTTAGAATTCAACCTTGTGTAAACTTTGAAATTGTGGAATGGAACCTAAGGGTCCCTTTAGCCTTGACAATTTGGCCTTTTTACTCTTTATTGTTAATTCTTGTTCTTTTTTAAATATAGGTATACAATTTCCTGTTTTTAAGATAATTATTATTTCCAGAAACATTATACTCATCCAATCAAATTGGTGATTTTGTGAAATTTCAATAATTTTACATTGATAAGCTATTCTGATGTTCAATGCCTCCACAGAGTTATGTAGATGCTTAGATTGGGCATGATATGAACTACTTTTAATGGTGATTGGGCATGATATGAACTACTTTTAATGGTGATTGGGCATGATATGAACTACTTTTAATGGTGATTGGGCATGATATGAACTACTTTTAATGGTGATTGGGCATGATATGAACTACTTTTAATGGTGATTGGGCATGATATGAACTACTTTTAATGGTGATTGGGCATGATATGAACTACTTTTAATGGTGATTGGGCATGATATGAACTACTTTTAATGGTGATTGGGCATGATATGAACTACTTTTAATGGTGATTGGGTATGATATCAACAACTTTAATGGTGATTGGGCATGATACAAACTACTTTTAATGGAAAATGTCATATTCACATGAGAAAGCATTCAAATAAGCAAAAAATTTAATATAAACGGGTTTACCCTGAGAATATGTGACACGCTATTGCAATTTTTTCATAGATTTTGGCCCAAAATAAATTCTGCAAATACGGCCGCTCCTCCCTGATGACCCCGACCTTTTACCCTGTTAAAAATATACTCAGAAGAAAGTGCAACTCTTAGTATGACATGCAAAAAATTTCCAATCTTGTTATTAAATGTATATTGATATGGTAATAAAATGTGCCAATTCCCTATCTGAAACGACCATTGTGACATGTAATGATAATGGGACAGGGGGGAGAAATATGCACACACAACTGTTTTCAGGAAAAATTTTCCAACAACTACCATTTTTCACTATTAATCATCTGAAGTTTGCCCTAAATAACAAAAACATATGAAACAAAGCATCCTAACATAGTAAAAAGAATATTTTGTTCTCCTGTAGCCTTAGGTACTTATATTACACTTGAGAGTTTTCATAACATTTCACACTCTCACATGTATGTCATCTAGCTTACAGTTTTATCATATTTTATTTTTAAGTCACAATTATTCTGTACCTATTTAAATCCAACATGTGAACTAGCAAAAATGCTTTGAAAATAGCAAAAATGGTGTATTTTTGCCTTATCTCTGTTCTGACAAGCAAATGTTCCTAAAACTACACTCATATTGAGATTTAAGTACGTACTTGTGTATAAGACGGGTCCAAATGCAAACAACATAGACCTGATCTGCTGTCACATAATGCACTGGCAGATCAGGGTCTATTTTGTTTGTTCTACTGATTAGTCCTTACAAACTGCATAGACCCAGATCTGCCGTCGCATTATGCACGGCTAAACTTTGTAATTTCATTACAAACATTGTTCAGGATGACCTCTGACCTCCCATTATGGTCTATCATACATATATATGTATTCTATATATTTCTTATGGTTAATTTCTGAGGTCATACATTCTCAACAACTGTCATATATTCAGTTATCTTTATAAACCACGATAGAGAAATAAAAGGGACTTTTAAGCAACAGAAATATACCAAGTCTTACACAAACTCTCTCTTTCAAATTGTCTACATATATTGTATAGTGCATGTACTTATGTATTGAAAGACAAGGAGTCCTGGGCTCCTCATTACTGGCACTGTCCCTTCTTGTCCAAGGGAATAGATATAAAAAATAAAAATAAAAATTGATACCCACTTTTGCTTTCTAAAATTGGGCATTTACTCGGAGCACATACCAGGTACCGGTAGTTTATCATTTGAACTTTGTGGTAATCATTCTGTGCTAGATACCTACATCATCTGAATGCTTAAATACAACTGATTCCTGCCAACATTAGCATTCCTGGATTCTACTTTAAATAACATGATCCCATCAGCCAAGTGTCAGGATTCACATTGTATTTAGAAAATTCAACCCTCTGCAAAAGGCAAAACTGTGAAGTAGAATTTCTGACTACTCATAATGGACTAATTTTCATATTACTATTTGTATCATGAACACTACAGAAGTCTTGAGTTATAATTATATGCATGTATATTTTGACAACTCTTTTGTGACTGTTTTATATAAGCCAATATCAGCATATAAACTAAAACTTTATTCCGACTTTTTTAATCACGAAATTAACAAAAAACACATGTGAATAAATATATATTCAACTCAAAACTTAAATTGTCATTGCACCAAAAGAGAAAGATATACTGAATAACTGAAGTTCCTTTGTGTGCAATGTATATTCTATGATGCATGATTGCAGGCATCATGCTAATTTCTAAAAAATTGCTTTGAAAAATCAACTGAATGCATGAAAAACATGCATCATTTTGCAAGCCCTGTATTCATTTCTTCATTAAATTCCACCTGAAATGAGAACAAATCAGCCCTTGTGTTCAAATGGAAGGGGATACTTCTACCCTACATTTTCAGTTTAACAACAGACTCCTGTCTAAGTATTCAAGGAAAGGATCCAATTATCACTGACTGGTTGGATATGTATTCTGATGAAAACAACAAAGCATTAGATCAAAGGTGCTTAACATCTCTTGATAAAAACCAGATGAGAGATCAAAGGATTCATTAATAAAGGTGTGATAATTAACAAGGCAAGGTTGAATAATTCTGAGTCGTTCAATTTTTTAAAACTGCTATCTGCCACGAGATCTTAGCTACCCATGGATGCTGAATCTCCTGACAATGGAGGCTTGAAAGGTGGCATGATATCACACACATGGCTGCTCTATTTGATCCTTTGATCAAGAGCATAAATATTGATTTTTGCCCTAATCATTGACTAGCTACATGTATCACCACCACTCTTAGTTTCAATAATAGTAAGATGAATGCAAATTTAGAGATTGTTTTAGAGGTGGTTTTAGGAGGGTGGTGGAAGGAATTAAGTGAATCCTCTTTATGCTGTAAAAATAGTAAATATGGCTATTTTAAACAGAACAAACCACACCCTTTAAACTTGAACCCTCTCAGAAACAATCCTGGATCCACATGTGGTTTTCATTCCTTAACTAATGATGGCTTTGCACAGTTCTGCAGTTGCATGTTGATATTGCCAGTGCAATTCTCAACTTTGCATTTTGTAAACAACTAGTACAATGCACCACTACATTATGCACGCATGTTTGTTTGCTTTGTTTGGTGCTTTACGGCACAGCAACACAAGTAGGTTATTTAGTGCCGAGGCAATTGGAGTAAAGTGCCTTGCCCAAGGACACACCACGGTAGCTGACCCAGGCTGGTCCGGTGGTACTATTCGAACCCACACCCTTTCGGTCGTGAGTCCGGCACGCTAACAACTGAGCCACCGCGGCTCCTATGCATGCATGTAATTGGTCACTAGATAACAATGTCCTTCAATATATCTGGCTATCTGTCATAAATCATTACTCATTATTCTGAGTAATTAATATTACTCCAATCCTAAAAATGTTACTTGAAACTGATAAATCCAACCTTTTGATTGATCAGAACATTTTGAAGTAAGATCTGGAGTTACATAACTCAATGACAGCATAACCTTGCTCCACATTCATAAAACTGGACTCAACAGTACAAGTAATAAATCTTACTCCAAAATTGAAAGTCTTTCTCAAAATTGACAAATCCAGCATTCTGATTGGTCAGAAAATTTTCAAGTAAGATCTGGAGTCATTAAAAATTTTATGATGGAAGTCCTGGTGTTTTTTTCAAGTACTACTTGAAATAAGTTGAATATCTACCTTACACTTGGTTTCTAATACACATTTCTTATTGTGATATCAGTCTATGACCACTGTGATAGAATCTCAATTTGTCGTAACATCCTTATACACACTGTAATTTTATACAGATCTACAGATCCACTCAAAGGCTGAATTCCATGAAAATTTGACATTTTACCATTTTCATACTGTAAAATCAAAAATATTCATGGAGAATTTAATTTGTTTGTTAGTAGCAAATATCCATGAAATTAAATTCATCATGAAAATTAGTATGGTCTTTTGTTAAGATAAATACTGTGTGCCCACAAAATTATTCCCTCAAACTCATTCACTTACTCCCCAATCCACAAAATTGTATCCCTCAAACTCATCCATTTACTCCCCAATCGACAAAATTGTATCCCTCAAACTCATCCATTTACTCCCCAATCCACAAAATTGTATCCCTCAAACTCGTCCACTTACTCCCCAATCGACAAAATTGTATCCCTCAAACTCGTCCATTTACTCCCCAATCCACAAAATTGTATCCCTCAAACTCATTCACTTACTCCCCAATCGACAACATTTTATCACTCAAACTCATCCACTTACTCCCCAATTGACAAAATTGTATCCCACAAACTCATCCATTTACTCCCCAATCCACAAAATTGTATCCCTCAAACTCGTCCACTTACTCCCCAATCCACAAAATTGTATCCCTCAAGCTCATCCACTTACTCCCTGAGCCACAAAATTGTATCCCTCAAACTCATCCATTTACTCCCAAATCCACAAAATTGTATCCCTCAAACTCATCCATTTACTCCCAAATCCACAAAATTGTATCCCTCAAACTCATCCACTTACTCCCTGAGCCACAAAATTGTATCACAATGAGTATTTTTGTGTTATTATCTATCCCATGAAATCCATGCATCATGCTTCATAACAATTCTTCTTCAATAGATGGGACTACTATGGTGAAGTCCTCTAAATATAAAGTTCACCTAGTGGCAAAAGTTTCACTTTTTATTATGAATTTATTACCAGGATCACCCAGTAAATTGGGTATTGGACTGATTATATACATAAATGACACATCTTAGAGACAATGTTTGATTACTGTCCAAAAACAAAGACCATATACACCCCTAGAGATCATAACAGACATTTGGCATACCTGGAACAATATTTAGGTCACTGGATACTTACCAGTAATAACCTGGATCAAAGTCACCAGTCATGTTTACTAATGATAAAATGATAAAACACTAAATTACTGTGTGTGTGTGTGTGGGGGGGGGTATTTTGGGTCACTTGTTCATTGGGGAAATTAGTTCATGGTTGGGAGGGAGTGTGACTAAGACTCACATGGCTATGGGTGTCCAGGAACAAGTCTATACATTTATTTACATTTTGATCACAAAAGAGCAACATATTCACAGCACATATACACTCATGCAATATATTTGCAAGTCACATTGTCTAAGCAGGCAAACTTCCATTACACTGAAAAAAATGTATATTTCCAAAGTCCTACTGGAAGCCACAATATTTCAGTTGGAAGAGCAGTAATCCAAGGGTTGTGGATTCGATATCTGCCCAGGCCAGCCTGGGTTGAATGTCCTGACGTGTCCTCAGGAAAGGCACTTAGCTCCCATTTCCTCTGCATGATATAGCTAACACTGTATTAAAACTGCCATTAAACAAACCAACCAAACAAAGTCTTAATACTGCTGTACTCAACCGGTCTTGGAAACATTCACTAACTCAGACAAGAACTCCAACTGAATCTGTGTGTCTGACTGAATCTACAACTCCATCACTAGGTAGTTAGTTGTCTACACTATAAATGATGGTCACCAACGGAATCCAAGTCCTAACTTTCAGACCTCAACTATATATTGATATATATTTCCTAATTGGAACTAGAAACAAGAGTCTCTCGAAGGGACTGACACTCTGCTGGGCAAAAAGAATTTCCAGGAATTCCAAGATAAGACCATATCTACCTTTTAACTGCAGAGTGTTGAAACCCTCATTGATATTCTTCAGCAATAACATGATTTTCAAATTAGCTGCTGCACATACTGGATGTCAGATTGGCACTATTTTCATGTAGGACAAAGTAGACATCACTAGAAGTCTTTTGGTGAAAACCACATGCAATAATGATAATCCATTCACAGGGAGTAGTGACAAGAAGATTTTTATGACAGCTCTCATGGCAGCCATATTTGACGTACGACTGGCACCATTTTCACTTAGGACCAACTAGGTATCAAAAGAAGTCTATTAGTGAAAACCTCATATTGATATAGCCATCCATTTGAGGAGTACAGATAACAGCACCTTAAATACAGCCACCATGGTGGATATATTGAGGGTTAGTCATTTTCATTAAGGAGCAACTAGACACTATAAGAACTCTTCTGATGAAAGCCCCATGTCAAAATGACTTTCCATTTAAGATTAGCCAAAACAAGACTTTTACGATGGTCACATATTGTATGTCAGAAAACCCCATGGCAATATGACTTTCTGTTCAGGTGGAGTTGTGATAACAAGATTTTCAAGATGGCCACTGTGGCAACCATATTGGATGTCTGAGTATTTTACCTCAAGTTCTCTGGCCATGGATGTAACCAAAACTATAGTAGATATTGACCAAATTCTCTCTGTATCGTCACAATACAGATGAGCTTTGTCAGGAAGCTGTCCACTTTATGGATGCAATCTTCAGCTGTAGAGGTATGTGAAAACTTAAACTATGGTTTTTTGCTATCTGTTCTATGTGATGAAATTGTTTAATATATTGAATGTTTCAGGGCTTATTCTAAATTTTCTAGAAAGTTTCAATCTATGTTACATCATGCCATGTTACTGGCTAGAATATAGTCTGTTCCAAGTTTAGACATTTTAAAGCTGAACAGACAAGATGAATTCAATTATATATTGTACTCATTAAATGATGAGTGATGTTCAAGCTTTAATAATCCAATGTGATTATTCTTGTTGAAGACAGATTGATGCATGAATGTGGTTATTATAATAAAAATCTCGAATAGTCATTGTTATGAAAGAACTTTATGTGTAACAAAGTCAATTCAGGTGGGAGCATGTGTAATGTATATTGTTGGATTTTTACTTGAATCATATCTGCCAACCGCTACAGAAGCATAAGCGTAACGTAAGTGGCAAAAAAGAGTAATCTGAGCATAAAAAGTGTAATCTGTATATTTAAATGCCATAATTACAATAAACTGTATGAAAAATGTACGTTTAGTTTTGCTACTAACCTGGATCTGCAGCTGGTTAAAGTTCTTGTCACAAATGGGCAAAATCCATGTGAATTAGTATCAGAATACAAACCACAAAACATACTGACAAATTATATATACACAACACTCACTTTAACTAGCCCACATGTCTAACTTTTGCTGAGTGATTGTAAAGTCAACTCTACAAATTCTGCAATGATCATTGTCATGTGCTCAACCTGAGTGTTGTATTACCCCTCTCATGTTAATCTTTCAAAATTTGTGAAGCGCTATTGATTTGTCTTTTTCTGATCTGACATGTTTTAAAGTTTAAAAAGATCCAGCCTCTCTAACATTTATCAGCCATAATTCTCATTAAAGAGCTTTTTTCTAATAAAGTTGTTCACTTTTTTTTTGGTATAAATTACCTTAATTTTCAAAATACCCAATGTCTGAAAGATTGTTAAGAACATTATCTCCAAGGTTTCAACAACCATCACGTGTATTACATCACTCATTTTGTTTTTGTTGATTCACAACAAAAAAGAATTCCTTTTTTCCCAAAACTAGGGACATTTATTTCATGAAACAACCATCAACGTCGAAAATCAATTTTTGTGTGTGTTCCATTAGTAAAATATTGATTCCATCATTTCATTGCAAGTAATAGTGAAACTTCTTTTCATCTTTGAGGAAATCTCTGAGTGCCAATTCAAGAATTTTAAGTTCACTACAAACTCTGGAACTTGCTTCTCCATAATGAACCGTATCTGTGAAACAAAGCTTTTATTCACCAAGTACTCATTTCACTTGGTTGCCTTGCTATCTTTGATCACATTTGTGAATGAGTAGGCTAATTTAAGGTAATTTAACTATATTACTTACATAATAATATTTATAATAGTGTTCGATTGATCAACTGAAATGAGTTGACCTGACACACAACTGTGACCACTAGCTCTTACTCTGGTAGGATTTGTATGCCTTTTAACCTTTACACCACCCCCTTTATTTGATTTGATACAAAAGAGGTAATTAATGTAATAATACAAAACAGGTCTGCTTTTAACTGAGTGTAACAATACAACAAATACTTCTGCAAGTCTGAGATCAAAACAGAGTCGGCACTTAATTAGGTTCTCACAGAAATGCTCACTGACATAGCTGTGACTGTAGATTGATATGTTTCACATCTGAATACAAGAGGTCATACTGCATTTATGATGATTATACTGCAACCAAATTAAAAGATAGAACTAAAACACAAATTTCACTTCACAAAACTTATTTAATTGGTATTTATTTATTACAGTTTTTCCACCAGTCCGCATTAGTGACATTTTCATTGATCAAAATTTTGTCAAATATTGTTATTTACAGTGTACTGAGAATGTTCTTTGGAAAGAAAATTTAGCAAAATATGACTTCTTATTAAAAGTTGAGAATTTCATAATGTTGATTCAAATTTCTGGGTACTAACCACTGTTATATCAAGGTTTTATTTACCAATTTTGATTGTGAGTTTCTTCATGTTCAACAAACAGGGGACATTTTTTTTTTTTTTTTTTCTAGTAAAAAAAAAAAAAAAAAAAGGATCCATGCCTGACCCTGCATTATAAGTGGGTTTTGCAAGTTATCTGGGTGTGAGTTATCGAGGGAGTGGTGTGTGTGTGTGTGTATGTACATGTATGTGTGTGTGTGTGTGTGTGTGTGTATATATATATATATATATATATATATATATATAAATAATAATAATTAATAATAATAATTAATAATAATAATAATAATGAGGACTTTGTATAGCGCCTAATCTTTAGAAGCTCTAAGCACTTTACAACATTAGATAACACCTAAAAACGTATATAATGATATGATTACGAAAAACAAACACCATGAAATTAGAAAACAAAAACATGCTGAAAATAGTTAAGGTAAGGAAACATTATTAAGTCTTTAGGTCTATTCTTGCAGTTCAAATAGATGAATTTTAAGAGCACTCTTGAATGAGATCACTGTGTCTTTGTGTCTAAGTTCAGTGGGCAATTCGTTCCACGTTGCTGGGCCCTGGTATGCAAAAGAATGTTGTCCGTATGACTTCATTTTGATAGTGGGAATAATGAGAATAAAAGTGTCGGAAGAGGAGTGTTAAGTATCTTGCTGGTGTGTACACATGGGTGAGGTGAGATAGGAATGTTGGACTGGAGCCAGTCAATGAAACGTAGCACAGAAAACAAATTTTGTGTTTGATTCTGGATCTAATGGGTAGCCAGTGTAGGGAAATGAGGTGACTATGTCATTGTGAAGATGAAAAGTGATCTGACTGGTACATGAAATGAGGTGACATATGTCATTGTGAAAATGAAAAGTGATCTGACTGGTACATGAAATGAGGTGACATATGTCATTGTGAAGATGAAAAGTGATCTCACTGGTACATGAAATGAGGTGACATATGTCATTGTGAAGATGAAAAGTGATCTGATTGGTACATGAAATGAGGTGACAAAGTATGTCATTGTGAACATGAAAAGTGATTTGACTGGTACATGAAATGAGGTAACAGAGAATATCATTGTGAAGATGAAAAGTGATCTGACTATATATGATATGTGACATAATACATCATTGTGAGGATGACAAATTATTTGACTGATATATTGAAATGAGGTGACATAATAAATCATTATGAGGATGACAACTTATTTGATTGATATATGAAATGAGGTGAAATAATATGTCATAGTGATTATGAGATTATGCCATATTTCACATAGACATTGACAGTTTCACTTGCTGACTGAAACATGCTTCCTTGCATCAGCGTCTTTTTTTGAAAATGATGTTTAATAATATCCTTTCAAGCTTACAATAGAGTTCTAGCTTGAATGATCACAGACAGCATGTCTGGTTAAGTTTTGAGATAGCAAGCAATGCCTCTGTAGTTTCAATTGTACACAGTTTGGATAAAGTGCCTTCCATCGGCAACAGCAATGAATGAAGCATGTTACCAGTTCCTTGAATGGTAGAGATCTCAAAGAGCCAGAGTCTGCATTATTCAATATATGATTTTGGTCTACTCTGTTCACACTCCGACTCAGATCTGATGTCACATAGTGTGCTTGTGGTTTATTCTATGCAGTATTTGAAGTAAGCTGGGTAGACCATGACCTGCTGACATTATTTTATGGCAGATCTGGGCCTATGCCGTTTTGCAGTTGAGTGTCCTGGTTGAACAAGGAAGGTCAATAAACTGGAAATCTGATTGTGAATTATAAGATTTCACAGGCAAATCCAGTATTTCATCTAATTATGTTGCTGAACTTTGGAGTATTCTTTCTTTCTTCCAGAACTGTTGAGTTGATAAAAACTGCCACAAAAAAGAGAGGATAAATTGGGGGTGGGGGTGGGGGGGAGAGAATATTGTGTTTTCTGTTCCTATAGAAAACATGAATGGATATTCATCTCACATCATCTAACAAATCAACAATGCAGATTGTGCAGAACCCACAGCTATATTACCAATAATTCATTTTTTTGTCCAATGAGGTGCAAGTGATAATAGCGGAGTGGGTTTTTAAATGGTTGGTTAAGAAGGAACATCAATGAATCTGGTGTTAGTGGGTTCAAGTTCAAGCCTATATGGAAGTGATATTTTTCCTATGCCTTATTGAAAAAAATAGTTCGAAGATGCATAAGAATGAGAACAAGAACAAACATCAATCCCTGGTTCTCATAAGCCCATGTGGCTGCAGGTAAAAAGGATTAGGGAGTTCTTCAGGCAGAAAATTACCCACTCAGTAAACAATGTTCAGGAACAATCTGAAAACTGAATTCAATCATCTAATGCCCATTAAGCTGAACTCATTCAAGGCCATATACCACTCTAAATCCTTCCTAAACTCATTAGACCTCATTTCCATGCAATGATCTTACAAATCAATCTCACTTTTCTCTACTATACCAACAAAAGAGATGGGGGGAGGCTAATCTTGTCTTATAATATTGATCATCAGGAATCTATGCATGCACTGCTGAGAAAGAAACTGTAATTACTGACATGAACAATTACAACTGTTTAAAATGTCTGCATTTTAAAACATGAGTCTCCTGAAGGGACTGATGCTCTACTGGGCAAAAACAATTTCCAGGAATTCAAGATAAGACCATTTCTTCCTTTTAACTGCTGAGTGTTGAAACCATCATTGATATTCTCCAGCAATAACAAGATTTTCAAATTTATCTGCTGTGGTACACATATTGGATGACAGATTGGCACCATTTTCATTTAGGACAAAGTAGACATAATTAGAAGTCTTTTGGTGAAAACCCCATGTCATTCTGATCATCTATTCAGGGGGAGTAGTGACAGCAAGATTCTCACGACAGCCGTCATGGCAGCCATATTGGATATATGACTGGCACCATTTTCATATAGGACCAACTAGGTATCATAAGAAGTTTATTGGTGAAAACCCCATGTTGATATAGCCAGCCATTTGGAAGTAGAGATAACAATATTTTCAAGATAACCATCATGGTGGCCATATTGAGGGTTAGTCATTTTCATTTAGGACCAAGCAGACGTGATAAGAACTCTTCTGATGAAACCCCGAAGTCAAAATGACTTTCCCTTTAAATGGAGAGGCGAAAACAAGATTTTCAAGATGGCCACATATTGGACATTGGAGCAGCACCATTTTAATTTAAGATCAACAAAACAATATAGTCTTTTAGTGAAAACCCCATGACGATATGACCATTCATTTAAGAGAAGTAGTGATAATGAGATTTTCAAGCTGGCCACTGTGGCAGCCATATTAGACCCCAGATCAGCACGATTTTCACTTAGGACCAAGTAGACATCATAATAAGTCTTTTGGTGAAAACCCCATGTCAATGACTTTCTGTTCAGGAGGAGTAGCAATATCAGATCGGCACCATTTTAATTTAAGACCAACTAGACATTATAAGAAGTCTTTTACAGAAAACCTCATGTTAATACGACCATTCATTCAAGAGGAGTAGCAATAACATGATTTTCAAGATGGCCACTGTGTGACAGCCAAATTGGATGTCAGATCGGCAGCATGTTCATTTAAGACCAACTGGACATCATAAGAAGTCTTTTAGTGAAAATCCCACATCAATATAATTTTCTGTTCCGGAGGAGTTGCAATAAGAAGATTTTCAAGATGGCTGCCATGGTGGCCATATTGGACTTCAGATTGGCACCATTTTTATTCAGGACCAACCAGACTTCATAAGAAGTCTTTTAGTGAAAACGCCATGTTGATATGACCATACATGTAGGAGGAGTAGCTACAACAAGATTTTCAAGATGGCTGTCACGGTGGCCATATTGGGCGTCATATCAGCACCATTTTCATTTAGGACGAAGTAGACATCATAATTAGTCTTTTAGTGAAAACCCCATGTTGATATTCAGGAGGAGTAACAATAACAAGATTTTCAAGATAGCTGCTGTGGTGGCCATATTGGATGTGCAAGCAGCGCCATTTTCATCTAGGACCAACTACACCATGAATGTGTGTCTAAAGTGTCATGGCAATCCTCGAAGCAGTTTAGGGGGAGTAGAGATAACAAACTTGTGCTAACAGATGGATAGATGACAGGCAACAGACTATTCCATAAGCTCTTCTGGTCTATGACCAATAGAGCTAAAAAGAACCCTAAGTATTCTATCTATATTTAATGAAAAGCAAGAGCAGCTTCCATGGCTTACCGTAGCAAATTCGCCTGCTCTATATTTACCTCTCCCCACCATGAATGCATGCACAAAGTTTAGTCACAAAAACATTCAACTAGATTTGTGTCTGTAAAGCACAAAGGTAAAGCACTGCAGACCAAAAAGTCCAAGCCAAAAAATTTGAAAAACGTTACAAAACCTCAATAGTAGCATGAAAATCTAATCAAGGTCTATGTTGTTTGTTCTAGTGTAGATCCTAACAAACTGCATAGACCCAGATCTGCCAACACATTATGCAACAACTGATCTGGGTCTATAACGTTTGTAGTTGGATCTGACTTAGTAGTGAATATATACAGTAAGATGCATCCCCGAAGTATGTGTTTGGGGGGGTGTCTGTTTTTAAATGGGTAATGAATAGTAACAAAAGAATAGGAACTATACTGTAAACATCCTATCCAAGTTTTAGCGATGTAGCATCATGAGTAGAAGAATACAACGGTCACAATTAAAAAAAATATCACATCAGCTTAACACTATGGGCATTTATGCACATATACACATATGGACACCTGAACAAATCAAAGCAGTAAAACAAAATCAGTGAAGCTCCCGTACCTATCACTTTGGGGGCATCAAAATGTTCTGATATTGACTACATGGAGTTCACAACTGATTACTCTGGGAATGAAGAGGTTCAAAGTGTCAATATCCCAACAAAGCCACAAGTTTAACTGTCTGTGAAATATTTATCATCTTCAAACAACTGCCAGGTTATTAACCTGCTCACTGATAAAGAGATTTTTAGTACATGACAGGTTGAATGGAACCCAATACAAATGTAATCACACATATTCAAGTGTTCTATTATTTTGTAATCAATTACCTTTTCCAAGGCATGATATAGCCAATAATGTGTTAAAAGTGCTGTTAAAAACAACAACACAAGTCCCTCAATGGGACTGATGCTCTACTGTCCAAAAAGAATTTCCAGGAATTCAAGACAAGACCATTTATTCTTTTTAACCACTGAGTGTTGAAACCATTTCTGATATTATTGTGTGATAAGATTTTCAAATTAGCCACTGTAGCAGCCGTAATGAAGTTAAGATTGGCACCATTTTCATTTAGGACAAACTAGACACCATTAGAAGATTTTGGGTGAAAACTCCATGTTAATATGACCATCCATTCAGGAGAATTAGTGACAAGATTATCAATATGTTCATTGTAGCATCCATATCTGAGGACAGATCACACTATTTTCATTCAGGACCAACTAGAAATCATAATTAGTCTTCTGGTGAATACCTCATATCAATATGACTTTCCATTTAGGAGTAGCAATATTAAGAATTTCAAGATGGCTGCTATGATGGCCATAATGGATGCCAGATCAGCACCATTTTAATTTAGTACCAACTAGACATATCATAATAAGTCTTCTGGTGAAAAATTGATGTTGATATGATCCTCCATCTAGGAGGAGTAGCAACAACAAGATTTTCAAATACTGGATGTCGGATTTGGTACCATTTTCATGTAGGACCAACTTGACATCATGATAAGTCTTTAAGTGAAAACCTCATGTTGATATGACCATCCATTCAGGTGGAGTACTTATAATAAGATTTTAAAGATGGCCACTGTGGTGGCCATATTGGATATGCTGACGGCACCGTTTTCATTTAGGACCAACTAAACATCATAAGAAGTCTTCTGGTGAAAAACCCATGCACGAGTAGCAATAACAAGATTTTCAAGATGACTGCCTTGGTAGCCATATTGAAGATCAGATTGGCACCATTTTCATTTAGGACCAACTAGACATCATAAAAAGTCTTTTAGTAAACCGCCATGTTGGTATGACCATCAATTCAGAAAAAGATTTTCATGATGGCTGCTGTGGCAGCCATATTGGATATCTGAGCAGAATAATTTTCATTTCGGACTATCTAGACATCATAAGAAGTGCCATGTAGATACAACTTTCCGTTAAGGAGGAGCTCGAGAAACCATAACAAGATTTTCAAGATGGCTGATGTGGTCCCAATATTAATTTAGAATCAACTAGACATCATAAGAAGTCTTTAATGAAAATCCCACATTGATACGACCATCTATTCAGGAGGATTAGCAATAGCAAGATTTTCATGATAGCTGCTGTGGTGGTCATATTGGATATCTGATCAGCACCATTTTCATTCAGGACCAACTAGACATAGTGATGAATGTGTGTGTAAAGTTTCATGGCAATTCTCCAAGTAGTTTATGAGTAGTGATAACAAACTTAAGCTAATGGATGGATATACATTGGATGTTGGACAATGGACAACAGGCCATCCCATAAGTTTGTCTGGTCTATGAGCAGTCGAGCTAAAAACAACAGCAAAAAAATCAACATAAAAGTCTATTAAAACATCACTAAAATAATGTGCACTATTTTGACACAAGGTGAAAGAAGACCAATTACAACTGAAAGGAAATATTTACACTCTATTTAACATTTCCAGGATAGTTTTTCTATAATTAGTTAAAATAAATTACTCTGATGAACTTGAGCTTCTCTGTCATATAGCATCATTTCCTACATGAAGGTGTTTAACTGAAGACAGAAAATCAATAACTTAAAGCAAGCTCATTGAAAACAATAACTTAAAGCAAGCATTGAAAATTGTTATCAATAATCTGAATCCCAGACTCATTTTACTGGTACAATTCAGAGTTACTAAATCAAAGCTTTTACTGAAACCCTTCTTTTCTGCTTCATCAATGATCAATAAAGACAAGGGATAATGTGCCAATAACTTTTACAAGGTGTGCTAATTGAGCTAAGTACAGTACAGGGAAAGCCCCCTAAGGCAAAAATGATGAAAAATTACCGTATATACTCGCATATAAGCTAATACCAAATGCAAACTGCATAGACCCAGATCTGCCATCACACAATGCGACAGCAGATCTGGGTCTATGCAGTTTGTAATGACCAATCAGTAGAACAAACAACATAGACCCTGATCTGCTGTTGCATAATGCGGCGGAGAATTAGGGTCTATGTTATTTGCATTTGGACCCGTTTTATACATGAGTATATACGGTAGATTAATATATTTATGTGTTGGAGGGAATGATTAACAAAATGCTGCTCAAATATATGTCAATTTATATAGCAATCATGATCAAGAAAGCCCCATGCTTAATGAATATGAATCATTGCTGTGTAAGAACATTAATTATGATCTGTAAGCTGTAGCTTTCCAAAACCTAATTTATTTTTATCTGTTTGTCAGCTTGGCTGATGTTTTGAGTAGTGTTAGGGAATAAGGGACATTTATGACAAAGCATGGGGTACCATGACATGACTATCTTATACCCAAATTCATGCTATAACAAAGTGCATTAAAGCATGGTTACGCAGTATTCATATTAATAATTTGGGCTGAAGCATTTACCAAAATTCCTTAAATGTTTACATGGTATACAATAACCAAAATGATGCTGTTTAATCAAAACAATTTGAAACTCAACCTCTTGGAGTCTCCCCCTCCCCACCCATCTGCACATTAGGTTAATCTATGACTATTGATATGTAAATTGCTGACAATATACATACCATACCTCACAAAATGATATGTCATTTACCTCATATTCGGACAAGATTCAGTTTTTAAGACATGCCTTTGTTGAATATATTGGACAATTTAAGCAAAGCATCCTTAGAATTGTCGTTTTATTGTTTTGTACTGCTACATACATGTATATTCACACTGAAAAAATTTATAATGCAACCAGATCTACTGCCTGGAAATGTGCACAAGATGGTTTTGTAGGATCTACCGTATATACTCGCATATAAGCTTACACCAACTGCAAACTGCATAGACCCAGATCTGCCATTGCATAATATGTCAGCCTTTCTGGGTCTATGCAGTTTGTAAGGACTAATCAGTAGAACAAACATAGACCCTGATCTGCCAGTGCATTATGCGATGGCAGATCAGGATCTATGATGTTTGCATTTGCACTCGGCTAATACACGAGTATATACACTACAATGACAATAAGAAACTGCAGTATCTTACAAACATGAAATGTTTCTTTAGAATAAATGTTACTCATGGAAAGTTATGTAAATCCTTTGCCTCATAGCATCTGTTACCATGTAGGCTGTTGATATACTTGTGCCATGTAGGCTGTTGATATACATGTGCCAAACCAAAGAGTGCAGTGTGCCATAAACAAAACACCTGTTGCCTAAATGATTCAACATGAACAGGTCGACGTAAATGGCTGAATGGCCGCACACGTCGTTAATCCAATGAACGAACAAACATGAACAGGCCTGCCAATAAATTGTAGAGCAGTGAGGTATATGTTAAGTCCAACATAAATTGTAACCATTTTACCTTTTTTTTAAGAGTACAATTTAATCTTTATAACTGTATCATTATTTGTCACTGAAGAATTTTTCATATGCCTTGAAATCTTGAGAGAATTCATTCACCATCAAGTCAGTGAAATTGTGTGACCAACCGTAACGGCCGTTTTTCAACCTCTAAATCTACCAGTTTGTTGTCTACGTCTGTATCACTAAATCATCTGAATTTGATAAATTATCAAACATCACTGTTGCCTACATCGATATTGGCACCTATATCTGACTTATCGAAGCCTTCATAGTCATAATTCTAATCATCCAAATGTGAGAAAGTGCTGAACGAAATCTGTAGCCTCCATTTTGGATAGTGGAGAATCTGACCCAGTTACTTTAAAAAGCAGATTACGACTATATCATAAATAGCAACCATGTGATTGGACGTAATGGTCATTTTTTTCAATGCTTATAGTTTCTAATAAGGGGTTTTTCTCCAAAGATGGTACTTGAAAAAGCAGCTCAAAATGACTGATGTTTACTGAAGGCGTCGAAATGTGCTTTTATGCATATGGTGCACGTGTCCAAATCCACTTGTATGTGAATCAGACCAAGGCACTGAAAGGTGCTTCCACTGGAATGCAGTAGAGGTGTCCAAAAGTGCTTAAGGGAGGTAAAGGGTTAACAAACATTGTAATGTAGTTCAAACATTTTCTGTCACAAAGTTTAGTAAAGCAACCTGATGGTTAATGTTGTGCAATGTTCTTGTACAAGTGTCAAATTGGAAAATTGGGATGTTTGAGATTTGTAAAAATATGTGAATATTGCAAAAGCAACAATACAAATAAAGACACTCTTCCCTGATACAGACCCTGAAAGTGATATTTTTAGTATAATGTCTTCATTTAAAGTTTTCAAACAGATGTGTATTGCATGCACAACACAAAACCAGAAAACCAAAATTAACAATTACAACTCACCTTTACAAAGTTTTTAGTAGTCTACAGTAGTCACTGTAAACATTAATTATCATGCAGAAAATAAATTCAAACTAAAGTAATCCTTATAACAAAATGTTGGCCCCTTTTCGAACTTATGTTTTGTGCAATTGTTTGTTTGTTTGTTGTTTTTTTTAATACATGTACATATTTTGGACCTAACTTTAATTGGAACTATACAGAGAGTTGTACAGACATGCCATTAAACCATCTACATACATGCTTAAACGCATACATAAATATATACTGTGACAGGGCATAAAAGACATAAAACAATAAAGAACATTCTTTTCTATATCAAAGCTGAGATACTATAATGAGTTGATAGCCAGAGTCCCTTGAACGGACCAAATTCAAGATAAGAAGATTTCTTCCTTTTAACTCATGAGTGTTGGCACCATCTCTGATATTCTTCAACAATAACAAGATTTTCAAATTAGCAGCTGTGGTGGACATACATGTACTGGATGTCAGATTGGCACCATAAGTCATTTAGGACCAAGCAGACATCATCAAAAGTCCTTTGGTGAAAACCCCATGTCAATATGACCATCCATTCAAGGACCATGTCAATATGACCATCCATTCAAGGACCATGTCAATATGACCATCCATTCAAGGACCATGTCAATATGACCATCCATTCAAGGAGAGTAAGGACAGGAAGATTTTCAAGACAGCCATGGTGGCAGCCATATTGGATGTACAATTGGCACCATTTTCATTTCAGACTTACTAGGTATAAAAAGAAGTCTATTGGTGAAAACCACCTGTTAATAAAGCTATCCATTTCTGAGGAGTAGAGATAAAAATATTTTCAAGATATTCTCCATGGTGGCCATATTGAGGATCAGTTTGCATCATTTTCATTTAGGACCAACTAGACACCATCATGACTCTTCTGATGAAAACCCCATGTCAATATGACTAATTTAGGACCAACAAGACATTATAAGAAGTCTTACATGAAAACCCCATATCAATACGCCTTTTTGTTCAGGGGGAGTAGCAATAACAAGATTTTCAAGATGACTGTGACAGCCATATTCGACATCAGATTGGCACCATTTTCACTTAGGACCAACTAGACATCGTCAGAAGTCTTCTGGTGAAAATCCCATTTCAATATGACTTTCTGTTTAGGAGGAGAAGCAATAAAAAGATTTTCAAGATGATGGCCATATTGGACATCAGATCGGCACCATTTTTATTTAGAACCAACTAGACATCATAAGAAGTCTTTTAATGAAAACCACATGTTGACATGACCATCGATTCAGGAGTAGCAGCAATAACAAGATTTTCAATATTGCTGCTGTGGTAGTCATATTGGATGTCCGAGCAGCACCATTTTCATTTAGGACCAACTAGACCTTGGGATGAATGTGTTTGTAAAATTTCATTGCAATCCTTCATCCCATAAGCTCTTTTGGTGTATGACAAGTAGAACTAAAAACCTGTGATTTGTTTGTTTGTTAAATCATTGTTATTAAAACCAGCTTCAGAAGTTTTATCATTGTATACTCCCAGAAGTCCAAATTTACCGGGTGAAAGTTGCAGGATTTGAGCAACCCTGGGGGTATCCTAGGGCATGACACGAGAAACGTTTATAACATGAAAACAATGTTCTTGTAGTTCTTCTTGCCCTAATGTCAAGAACCTTGTTACTGAACCATCAGTAAATTTGTTCTCATGTTGAGAATTCACAGCACCTCTGAAATGGGAGTGGACAAGAACAAAGATGGTGAAACATTCCAAGTGATGATGCACCATTGTTTTTTGTTCTGAGATCAACTCTAGTTGTCTGGGCAAACACACTCAGGAACATCAAGGAACATGTACTTGGCATATGGACAAGAATCCCAAACAGGTCACCCAAAGACAGACCTGGAGTGTCAGCCAGCAGAACCAGGATAATTCATGCATCATAAATTACCTTGTCAATGATTAGCCACTACAGTTGTGGTCTCATATGAGCAGTATGCAACATGCAGTCCACTCATTTAATTCCTATACTCATTCATGGAGGTCACGGAGACCTCTTTTTAAACCAATACGGGTGTAGTACTTAACAAGATGAATCCCCTCACAAAGTTTCATGATTCTATGATATTATGCATATAATATGCCAAAAACTCATGTGATCATGAGCTAGATGCAAAACCTTAACTGAAAGCCAGTAAAAGATGTAATACAAGTCAATTATGAGCTTCTTTGTTTGCATGGGTGTTTTACTAACAGATACATACAGTATCATCAATTCCATGATTCTAGCATGAACAGTACTTGAGCATGAACATCACACACAAACACACAACAAGTCTGTAAAGCATAAAATATAGGCCATAATGACTTATTATTGAAATGAGGGAGTAATGCTCATCAACATGCACCCCCCAAATAGTTTCATAATTCTAGATACTATAGTATGTACGCAGCATGCAAAGAACCTATTTGGTCATGAGCCAATGCAAAAACTTAACCAAAGCCAGTAAAATTTGAATGTAGGGCATAGTGACTTTTCATATTCATGTAGGTGTGACACTAACAGAGATGCATACAATCTTTTAGTTTAATGATTCAATCATGAACAGGTAAAACACAAAATTGAAGTCAGTAAAGCATGAAATATGGGTCAATGTGACCTACTTTTGTGATGACATTGTAGTACTCATCAAAATGTATACTCTCATCAAGTTTCATGATTCCAGGTATAACAATATGTATACAGGATATAAAAAAACAGCTCATGTGCTAACACAAAGAGAACCAACAAAAGCCAGCAAAATGTGAAATATAGGTCACAATAACCTTCATTTCTTGCATGGGTGTAGTACTAACAGAGGTGCATACAATCATCTGTCACTGTTATGATGGGGCACAAAAACATGTTCTATTTGTTGGAAGTCAATATGATGTGACATAATACAAGTTGTATTACCCTTGGAAAAGTAAGAGAACATATGTAGTCACTAAAGGGTCCAATGATACAATCAAACAAAACAAATTTTCAGTGTTACTCATACCAATCTAGAATTGATTTCTTGGTTCACTAAAATCAACTAAATGAATTCTGTCCTCAGTTTTCAGCTCACACATCTTGCAATCCCATTTTGTTTATCAAAGATAATCTTGTATAAAGCATGTTGTACATAATATTTGAAAATAAAAAGTGCATTATTTCATGAAACATAAAAATAAAATACTTATTGACTCCAACAAAACTGTATGACTATCACAAATATGATGCATAATGGTAATGACATGTCAAATGAATTGGTCACTTACCATGTATACTCACAAGTCCAGTCCAACTTCAAACAGCACAGACCCTGATCTGAGATTGCATCATGCACTGGCAGATCTAGGTCTATACAATTTGTTAGGAGTAATCAGTAGAACAAACAACACAGACCCTGATCTGCTGGTGTATTATGCAATGGCAGATCAGCATCTATGTTGTTTGCAGTTGGACTAGACTTGCAAGCAAGTATAGATGGTATGCTAAATTTGTTTTGCTTCCTGTTGAGAAGGGCTTAAAAGTTTCTTCTAAATATAGACTGGTTCATGTAATCTTCTCCAAGTCATGACACTGTGTTTACATAGTAACCAAGTGCATGTTCTAATAATATCCACAACATTTATGAAGACTCTATTTGCATGTGGGATGCATTTTCTGTTATCATGCAAATCAATATCAATTCATGTAGTCCATTAGGTGCTTTAATTGAGTTTTATGATCTTTCAAAACTGTTTATCTCGCTGATGTATTAGTGCATTCTTGTTCACAATAATTCCTTTCTACATAAATATAATCCACATATATCATAGACAATAAATTCTGAAAATAAGACAAATAGTAATTAGCCATTTCAAACCAATCTTGACAACTACAGCCACTGAATGTCTGACTTTTAGAACAAGAGGCACAAGTGGGACTATGATCACTTACACTGTACCTGGCTAATAAATATGCAGATGCAAGAGCTTATGAAGAAATCTGGATCAGTAAGTTACTTTCTGTTGAAATTACTTACGATGTTGTTGACTGTATATCTTATGAAGACAATTCTTTCAAGGATTCTTCTTTTTTGCATCTCCATTCATTTTTGATGGCACAACAGCAACATTTTTATCAAATATTGGAAGCCCTTTATGCATACCTGCCATATTCCCAGGCAGTGTTGGGGGGATTTGGAGATTAAAAAGTGTGTTTTTAAGGTCAGTATGCATGACCTAAAAAACGACATTCAACTGGTAAAAAGTTATCTTTTCATATAAGCCTACATAAAATTACTGGAAATTCAAATTTGATATGTATAAAAAAGAGAAAATAACATGTTTTCTTTGAAGCATTTAATATACTTACAAACCAAAAATAGTTGCTAGACTAATTATAGTATTGTCCAATAGCATCACCACACACGTGCCCACACTCACGTAAACACAACCACACAGACATTAAATAAAAAAAATATACCAAGGTGCGACTTTAACCTCAAAAATATGTTACACTAGTGGCCATCAAGGACTTTACATTGCAACTCTGTTGACTACCACAAATCTTGAACACTTTCATTGCCAGATACATTAATTTAAAATGAATATTCATTGCCATCTTACAGTTTTTATCACGTTTAGCATCTTTGGCCATTTCTAGCACTGACGCAGATATGGATGGACATCCACTAAAGAAAAGTTGCAAGCATATTCTTCGATTTTTTTCCTGATGAAAAGTGTGTACAGGTCGGCGCACTCAGTCAAAATTTGAGGGTCATAGGACAAAAAATTGTCGGAAACCTGCAATCCGTGCTTAATGTGCAACACTGTTTTCTGACTCACTTGTGCATAAATATTATCTTGTTCTTGCTACTACCATCAATGTTGAAATGCAACACACAGGTCGTGCTGGAAATACAGTAATAAAGGTAAAAAAGAAGGACTCAATCTACCTTTCTCCTGTTGATGGCATCCTCCAAACGACACTGCCACTCTAGAGACTTTAACCAGATGGTGTGCCAGCGCCGTTCAAGGTTAAGGGCAGACAACTCCACACTGTCACGCTGAGCTTCACGTTCAAATGCATCATCATCCTTCTGGAGACGTTCACTGAGTTTTAGCACTGCAGATACGATTCGAGAGTGGGACTCAATCTCTTGCTGTAGTACCTGTGGAAAGAAATGAATACTGGTCAGGTAAGCACAGGAAGCTTTCAAGCTCACCAGGGATTACAGATAACAACCTAACCTGTATGCATGCCTCAGGTAAGATTAACAGCTACTTCAAGATACTGGTGCAGTATTGATTGATAAAGCAAACAAACTGCATTTGGTATTGATAAAACCTAGCAAGAGAAGGAACGTGTAGTTACTATTGTTTAGCTTCACAAAAGGTACTAAAGCAATAGATGGCATATAGGATAGCAAATAAATCATATGACTTAAGGATAGATATAAATTCAGTAGTACCGTATATACTAGCGTATAATCCAAATCCAAATGCAAACAACATAGATCCTGATCTGCTGTCGCATAATGCGCTGGCAGATCAGGGTCTATGTTGTTTCTTCTACTGATTAGTCCCTACAAACTGCATAGACCCAGATTTGCTGGCACATTATGCGATGGCAGATCTGGGTCTATGCAGTTTGCAGTTGGTATTGGCTTATACGTGAGTATATACTGTAATGACAAAAAGTCCCTTGTGAGATATTTTTCTTTTATCTGTTACCTTAATACATGGCATACTATTTTTTTAAATAGCCTGTGTATCAGTAAGACATTATGGCAAAAGAAAGCCCAAGAATCTGAGCAAGGTATATGTTTATTTGATAACACATCCAATGATTTTGTTTGTCCAGTTTCTTATAAAATATCTAGATATGCAATCATGTGTTACTTGTAAATCTCTATCAATAACAATAAACCTGAAAGGTCGTTATCACAAGATGAAATTCATATTTACCGGTACTATGTCCTTTGTGATCCTGTGTAATGCAGACTTTGATACACACGTGCCTATCTGATAATCTAATAGCTTTCATTTTAATTAACAGAAGTCATGCAAGTGGACAAATATTGATTACTCTGACTCGTCATTTTCATCCAATTTAATCTGCAGAGAAAACTTCTGTCAATAAAAGCCATGCATAGTCTTTACTTTGGGCTGTATCTGACATACTGTATGTACTCGCATATAAGCCAATACAACTGCAAACTGCATATACCCAGATCTGCTGTCACATAATGCGCTGGCAGATCTGGGTCTATGCAGTTTGTAAGGACTAACCAGTAGAACAAACAACATATACCCTGATCTGCCGGCACATTATGCGAAGGCAGATCAGGGTCTATATTGTTTGCAAGTATATACGGTAATTGTCTCTGTTATAAATTATGTAGATATTATAATAAAAAAAGAACTACCAGAAATTACTCCAAACTTATGAAAAGTCAAGGGAAAGGATCAAAATTATATGGCAGAGAAATCTAAAAATTGACAGCTCCAGTTGTGGTAGAATATTTCCTCACAAAGACTAACAGCACACAGGAACTGAAGTTGAACATTTGGAATTATCATGCCTATATTAACACTGTCACTGCCATGTGGTAAATTTTATTTCCACCAAATGGATCTAAATGATGAGGGACTTAGTGTCAACTGTAGAGCGAATATATTCATCTGGAACTTTTGTCACAAATTTTCTGGTCTTAGCATTTTAAATTCAATATAAATCTTTAAATCTTAAAAAGGAATTACACTCTTGAGAGGGGTATACAAAGGTCATTTTCCAATCTTGCGTTCTCATACTCCAACATTTAATACTGAACGGTGTGGTAATTATTGGGTTTATATTGGTTTTATTTATACAATGCCCAATGAATATACTGGGTAAACAACTCACAAAAATGCAGACTATAGGGTGAAGTCATACTGCTGATCATGTAGATGACAATTCAGAGAAGGCAGCATCATAATTTATTTAAGGTCACATTTAACTTCAAAGAGTAAGCAACCAAGGAATACATTCAACTTCATCTATGGAATCCATACATTAGATTATCGAGCTACAGATTTATTTAAACTATATTTAGCTTGTCCTGATTACATATCAAAAGATATGCATGACCATTTTTTCCCAATATATTTATCCCCAGTGATAAATTAGTTATTCATAGTTTTGCACAGCTCAATATTGTTTTTCTTTTTTTTAAATTCAACACAACATATCACTTGACTGTGATACTGTATTTGATATAATACTTACCCAGTGTTCTTAAGAACTATTATAAAAGTTCAGTCTGTATTGCAAAGTCAAGCAGTAAGTACCTACAAAAAACTAACTGAATGGCAACTACAAAGCAAACTGTAAGGAAGTCTACTAAGAAGGAGGACTAAGCAAAAGAAAAACATTGTGAAATCATACCTAATACAGCAATGTACTAGGAACAGTGAGAACTGTATATACTTAAATATGGACAGAGGAATATACTGTAAAACCGAATATTTGAACTTTGAATTGATTTCTATTGTGATGTGCATTCAAATGTTATGAACAATATTAACAAAACTTCAACTACAAAAGTCATGCCAAAATTTTTTTCATACCTCTACATTAAATGGAAATTCACTGAAAATGCCAGTGTTACAGTGTTATTTTGAACAACCGCCACGGACACCGAAAAAGGCAAGGTCCTTGTGGCAAGTCAGCGAGCTGGAACAGGACAGACCAATCAGCTGTGGAACCAAAAGGAGACCAACATGTGCAGACATACTAATTGCCCTCATAGCAAAGTGGATCAACACAAAAGATATGCAGGCCCTAACCGACAATGGAAAAGAGATCTACATTTTGCACCCGAAGGGAGAAATTCA
The DNA here is from genome assembly GCA_029931535.1 of Margaritifera margaritifera. NCBI lineage: Eukaryota > Metazoa > Mollusca > Bivalvia > Unionida > Margaritiferidae > Margaritifera > Margaritifera margaritifera. The sequence goes on from JAQPZY010001691.1 coordinate 8,433,617, forward strand.
ACTGTTGGACAAAGGCACCATATAGATCAAGGGAAAAACAGCCAACATTATAGATCCACCCAACATAGAAAGTGAAATCACAACCAAATATGTCAATATCTTCTTAACAGGAATCCCCTAAAAATCCCACTAGCGGCGACAGTAGAGAGATTCCAGCAAAAATTAAACTTAAAAATAACAGAATCCAAAATGACTACTTACATGATTTACCCCCAACAGTACAGACAGGGGCAAGGATCCTACAGATAGAGAAAGAAAATGCAACTAAACTAACAACTTTCTTCTATATTCATGGTTTCCTTGTCAAATTGTGGTACAGAGGATGTATTCACCATCAAAAATGCCACAAATGTGGAGTAAAGGAACATGATCCCAAACATTGTACCCCAAGAGAGAAGAAAATACAACAGCAGATACAACAGCAGAAACAAGCAAATGGGAAGAAACCAACACAAGTATCTTACCAAAACAATCCAAAGAATATACAGGCCTATATTTTTGAAGAAACTTGAAACACAGTTTGATCCTCAAGTCAATTTGATTTTTTTCATCACACATTTCTATTTTATGCAATCTTATTATTGTTTATCGTGTTATTATAGTCACAACTCCTGTACAACAATTTGATGACAATGATTGTAAAAGAAAGCTGCTTATCATACCTTCCTACATAAAACCTGATACAGTACCTATATAAGACTGTAGTATTTGCCTATCCACCTGGCAATTTGTATCCCCATTATAGATTTTAAAAATACAAAGCATCAAGGATATATAAAAAAAATGCACAAAACTTCGTCATTTCAATCATTAATTTATCATTTCTAACCTGACTGTCACCAGGGGATCCCTAACACTGTCATTTTGTTCATGTTTCAAATCTTAAACAAGAGTTTTTAGTGTAAACAATGCGCCTGCTCACTGTCCTTTTCCGGTCCCTGGAAAAGTCTATTTTCAGTAAAGGGGTGAGGTTCATGGTACTGCACATACATAAAAGTTAAAAACTGTGTTGTCTGCATCCAATATTTGCAATGTCTAGTTTTCATATTTTAAAAAAAAAACTGAACAAAACAAAAAGGGCAAGTGTTTTAACTCTCATGTACATGAGTTCAAAGGGATGTAACTCCCAAAGTTACTGAAATTTATGGAATTATTCAGAGCTTATCGAAAGTGATGAACTAGATCACTCCTGCTGTCTGAAAATATAGACTCACCCATGCAAATATGGACACTGTGTTAGTAAAGAAACTCCCGTTTGGTTTGAAACACAAACAAGATGACACTGTTAGGGACACCCTGGAGACAATCGGGTTAGAAATTTTAAATTAATGAATGAAATTCCATGTACTAAGTTTTGTGCATTTTGTATATTCTTGATGCTTTTTGTTTTTAATATTGGTAGGGGGGTACAAACTGCCAGGTGGGTAGATGAATACTATAGATGTAATAATGTTCATACATTTTTATGGTTATAGAGTTAGTCCTGCTAACAGTCTTTTGTATTAGTTTTTTTTATTTGGTGGTGGTGGTGGGGTCAGTTGGTTCGTTGGTTTGTAGGTTGGGTCTAGCAAATGCAATGCGCAGTCTGTAAACAACTTAGAAGGGTAGCTTTATTTGATGATATTCACTGTTTTGATGAACAAAGAAAGTTGCTTTTGTACTGAAATTAAAGAGGTAAGATTCCTTCTATGAAAATGTATTTTTGTTTTGTACTGTTCCTTTCTTGCTCTCAATATAACAAGTGCATACAAATCTCAAGTCCTGAGCTTCACTATGCTGTACAGACAGAAAGCAGTTAGGGGCATACCACAGTACAGGGTTTTTCTTATCATTTCAATAGAGTCCCAATGCTGTTTACAATAGACAATTTGAAAAAATGGGTGTCCCATACACATTCTTGAGCAATTCTGGGAGCCAGGAACTTTCCCTTATGGGGTCTAAGAGAAAACCTGATAGTCATTACCATAGTGACTACAAGTGACAGGGTTATTATATACCAGTAGTATAGTCATACAAATATGTTCATCTCACTAATCTGATTGTTCTGTGGTATATTAATAAAATGAGTACCAATGCTTAACCGTAATGAAACAAAGTTGTAAAATGTTTGTAATAGACAAGAAATACAAAAATTTTTTAACAACAATACAATTTTGAAGTTAGGAAAGTTCCATGAGTTTGCTGAATCTAATTCTTTCCAATCCTTCAATGAAGAATTTACAACTTCACCATATCAGGTTAAAAAAAAAAAAAATATGTGTGTTTCCGGTCGGCCAACTGTCCCTGTTTCTCATTGCTGACCCTAGCACTTTTTTCATCCCCACCCCCAATCACATTGCTGAAATTGACTATTTGATTTACATATAATGTTTAAAAAAAAACAACAACAAAAAACGGCCTACCCTAGATTTAAAACCAGTGCAAAAGGAAACACATTTTTTTTTTTGTGTGTGTGTGTGGCCTCATCTATCTTCTACTTTCGTCTTGATGTAATCTATTGGAAAACAAAGACCAATAGCGCCTGCCACTCCAAGTATTACCATACCTATCTTAAAACATGAGTTCTGCAGAACATTAAATCTCATTTATGAAACAACACTATTATATACAGTAAAACTTGATTAAATTGAACTTTAATAGCTTGAATGCCCGGCTTCACTTGAGGGACTTGCCCAGTCCTGCTGTAAGCCTATTCTTGCTTGTATCTTGAAAAGAATGAATCTCAAACAAAATTTGGGCCTCTAGTACCTTGAGTTTTTAAAGTTTTACTGTACAGGACTATCAAAACCTTAACATGTTAAGAACACCACTAACACCACCAGAGATGTAATATGTTTCTTGTTATCTGCTAACATGCAGAAGACAAATACTGTATTTACTATAATAACCACATGGTGCACTTGGAAATTTGTTTAATTTGAAGGAAGTCTATGAGGTTAGAACTCATAAAAAAATGCAAATCAATGATGCCAAAAACAGCATACCAATCACATGTACATACAGAACGAGTTAGCTCCCTCTGTCTTATAAACTACAACACATTACAATATTCGTGAATTGTGCATCTAAATTTGGTGTAAATTTATATCAAATTAGTTGACGAGACAACAATATATTTTATTTAATTGTGCCATAATTCAACTCCTGGAATAAAGGAACTTATCGAACATATACTGAATATAAGATGTAAACAGTACTAAAATAATCTTTTTTAGGAGGAAAACTGTTGAAAGAAGGACTTGTAATTCTACCACCTTTATGAACAATGTCAGCCAATTGCTGCCCTTCATGATCGATAATGCTGATCTGTCAATTAAATGAGAGTACTGGTCAGTGGCATCTCACATTAAATTAGACAAAACAGGGCAACCAAGCATTATACTTATCGATAATGCTCCTGGGGAACATCAATTTATTAATACACTTGCTTGGTTTACTACACATGAATCTTAACTATTAGTAGCAGACCCCAAGATTTCCTACAATGTTCCTTATGGTCTGCATTACATGTTCATTGATCATTTTTTTTCCTGTAAACACCACACAATCTCTTATTAGACCAAGGATTTTCCTATGGTACTTCTGCTTTGATAATATTGTAAGCATGTGCAAATAGCTAACATTTACCGTATATACTCATGTATAACCCGGGTCCAATGCAAACAACATAGATCCTGATCTGCTGTCACATAATGCGCTGGCAGATCAGGGTCTATGTTGTTTGTTCTACTGATTAGTCCTCACAACTGCATAGACCCAGATCTGCCAGTGCATTATGTGACAGCAGATATGTCTATGCAGTTTTCAGTTGGTATCAACTTATACACAAGTATATACGGTAAAGATTCAAAGTACTAACATGATAATCTCACATTCAACATACATGTATGAGAAGAGTTTGTTTTGTAAAATAAAATCATTTTCATCCTGTACAGTCAAATTTGTTTTGATCAGCCATATGTGTGAAGTCCTAAATAACTCTTATAATAGCAGCTAGGCATTACAAATCCTGTGCCCAGAACCAAGGGCTACCAGAACACAGGGCCTGGGCTACCAAATATTAAATTAAGGCAACCTAGTGCTTGGCCTTTACATAGCATCATGACTTCTTTTTCATTTTTTTCAAAATAGAAGTTTAAAAATATGTCACAGTGGACGAGTATATTAATAATCATATATGTAATACTTCCATAGTGTCCAACAGTAAGAATTGACAAAATATTTTGTGAGATTTATGTAAATTTTGTGAGATTTGATTTTGGCATACATGTAAATTGTCATTTGGGTTCACTTTTAACATGTACATGTACTAATATTGCAGATTGTGTGGAATATGCACACAATAGGGTAATAACTAAATTGATCCTTGTTTTTGTTCCATTACCATGTTTACTCAAACATGCAACCACGAATATACATGCAAGGTATGGTCTTTTGATTCAAAATATCACCTGGGAACAAATATTTGGATAAGAAATAATAATTATACAATAAATGGAACTCAGTGATAAAAACTGTCAGATGGTCCAAAATTCTGTGAGATTTTTCCTCACACTATGAGCTATCACAGGTATGAATCCCTAATATGAAGAAAGAGGTGAAGTCACGCAGCTGACTTCCATATCATAGTGGCTTCAGATGTGGCAAGCTACTGAATTCATACTGAGCTACCTATCTCCTTTTCCTGGTAAACCACCAGGTTAATATATGATACTGAAATTTATTGAACTTGGAATACTCTTGGTATGGAGAAAGTGATGGATAAAATAGTGAATGTTTATTGCAGGTTGACTATTACTAAAATCATGGACTTTGGTACCCTTATGCTGGATGTACCAACAAGAACATCCATCACATATGGGGACCAAGTATAGTATTTCTCGCACTAAAAGATCAAAAGGCCAGAATAATAAATTTGTCCAAAAATAATAGGAGTAAGCTTATTATGAAACAAACATACTTTTGGGCAACATTTTCTAGAAATTGGGAAATGGGCTTATTATGGGTAGATATCACCAGAATGTTAGTATTGTGATATATTGCAATACAGGATCGTGTATTGTGATGCATATTGCACTGTATTGGGAAAAACTGTAGAAAGTGCAAGAAAATATTAAAGAGAGAAAGAGTATAACTTTAATTTCTTTTAAATCTCATTAAGTGAAGAATTATTAGAAAACATCCTTACATGTGGGCATGTCTGAGCTACACAAGACAGGCTACTGTTTAATTTGCATCTTATCACCACTCTCGATGCATTGGCAACAACAGCATGCATAAGATGAGGTAATACTAATGTTTTCTTTTTGTATTTTTTATTGAAAACCAGTGTTGAAACAAATTGTACAAATCATAAATACAAGTGTCGTTCAATACAATGACTGCTATGCAAGATTATATCCATAATAAGAACAAGTCTATTCTGTGAAATAATTGTGCAAACAAATTTACGATGGATTCCAGCACAAACATGGCAGCCATTTCAGAGTTGCAGGGGTACGTTGTCCCAGTGATGAGACCAAAAACAAGTCATAGCATGTACAATCGGAACACCCTTTGCTGTCCAATGTGAATGTGTTCTGTCATAATTGTTTTTCTCATAGATTATGAAAAAAATGTGGTGTAGTCCTACCAGGCCTAGCTTTTTCAAGTCATTAATTTGCAAATAGATTGAATAGCTAAGGCTGTTGTGTTCATTTCAAACACCATCGCCACCACCCCGGCTGATATATACATGTACATAGTTACCATGGAAAAATGACTATTAAATGGGATGGGATAATGTTGGCAAACATGGACAGTTAATTTTGTTGTCCTACCTGTGAATTTCACCTCTACATTGCTTTCCTGACCAATGGCATAGTCATCTATTAATTTGACATCTCTTTTTGGAGGATTTTCTTTCAAAAATGCGGCCAGATGACCGACTTTGCCTTTTTATTCAGCTCAAGCTCATACAAGACTTTAAGCTCTATGTCCACCAATCAGGGTATAACATGCAGTTCACTCATTTTCTTGGTGGACACATCTTTCAAAAACATTTGTAGGGTATTCGAACAACAGACATTGAAAGGGACAAAAAAATTCAAATGTAACAAATTAAAGCTGAAGTAGAAATTTTAGCTGTACAGTGGTCCCCCTCTTATACGATCCCCCTCACAAGTGGCCACCTCCTCTACATGGCCAGTTTTCTCAGCACCGACAAATTTGTGTACAAAAGTACCCCTCATGAGCGCCTCTGATGTGGCATGCAGTCAGCATTATAGTCCTTAAATGTCAAATTTAGCCAACACAAGTGGCCAAATTTTATCTATTACAAAATTCAAAACCAATATTTAATTCATATGGCAAGGTAAGTAATCTGATTATCTTTTCCGGTCTGTTTCCAGATCTCAGGTTTTCGTTAACGAGATAATTGCTGGCTAAAGTACATTATAACATGCACCACCAGGTTAATATTATATAATTATCTACAAACACTGACGTAGGCTTCACACAACTGTCGAGTTCTTCTCAAGATCATAATTTGGTCAACACAGGCTAAATATAGCTTTTGTGGATTCACACACACCGAGAAATAAACCTTAAACAAAATAGGGTCTGCATAATTAAATTGCTGTAGAATTAGCAACATAGGAATAAGTCATTACAAAAGTCTAACATGTCATCACATAAACGGAAAATTCTTACTTTAGAAGAAAAAGTAAAAGTTATTAGACTTAATGAAAGTGGTAAGAGTTCAAGAGTTCCTGCCGAAAAATTTGATGTTGGAAAGACTCAAATGAACAACATCGTAACAGTCAAGGAGAATATTCTTCAGCAGTGGGAAAATGGAGTAAATGGAAAGAGAATGATTCTGAATGCCAAGTGATGTTTGTACCAAGATTTAAATGACAATGTTTTTTAATGGTTTTGCACTGTGCATGCCAAAAACATCCCAATATGAATTAAGAACTACTGATGTATATTCACTTGAAATAAGTCTATTTTTAAGACAAAAAGAACCTTTTGATAATTAATGTGACTTTTAAATGAAGATATTAAATGTTTTGAAGTTACATGTAGCTTTCTTACTTCATACACACATATACTTCTCACAAATATAGTCCCCCTCTGGAAAGGCAACCCCTCTTATCAGGCCACTTTCCCAATGCAAAAGGGGTGGCTTTATAAGAGGGGGACCACTGTATAGTATTTATAAAAATAGCACAAAAACTGGTTCATTGTCAATGTACCACGGTATGTAACAGATCAGTACCACAATATACCGATATACTGGTTAAACCGAATACCCCTAGGGTTGATCATCAAGCATTATTCTATCTTCGGATAAATAGAGGATATCTACATTTGTTTTAGTAGACATAAGGAAATATTTCACAAGTGAAGAGGAAACATTGTATTGCACTGAGTGTAGAAGCCATGAGTGATATATATGGAATGTTTCCACTTCAGAAGTGTAATATTTTCTTATATCTACTAAAAGGACCAACACTGATTTTCTTTTTATTATACACTTATGAATGCAAAAACCATAGACTTGTAAGGCTTTTATCCACTTTGTGCACATCCAGTTAACAGCTGTATTATTACATTGATAAAAAGAAGTTACAAAATTTGACAATAATAATGGAGTGTTGATGGGGTGGGGGTAGCATCATCACCGAGTGGTTGGATTCTATAGACTTTAGAGCATAACATATTTAAAGTAATGATTTTAATGTCTGTGAGTTTACGTATTTCTGCATTCAAACATGAATTATGTGGCATTGGCAAGAATGCAGTGTAGTTTAGTAGCAGATGCCGCACCCAAATTCCATCATGTATCATTTAATTAAACTGAAAATCTCTCGCTACCCAAGATGAATTGATGGACTACTAAAAAATATTTCAGTGTTTTCCTTCATAGACAGTTGGGGATTACCTTCCAGTAATAGTGCAACATTATCATTATGATCTGCTGCATTAATTATAATATTTCCCTATATGGTACACTTGTTAAAGGAAAGATCGCAACGAGTTAGTCTCAGGTTACCTACACGTAGATGTATATACATATTTTAGTGAACTACATCCCATTCAGAGTCTAGCATGCAGGATTTGAACTTGGCGAGTGTCTATATATTTATTTACCAGAAGGAACATTATTTAAATCTCCATTTAAGTAACATGTGAACATGTTGAGAGAAGTACAAAATTGTATATGGTCAGTGAGAAGATTCCACTCTCGCACAGCTGTTGGTATGAAAGCATGTTGATGCAAATTTGTTCTACAAAATAGAACCTGCACAGTATTGTTATTTCTTAGTTGGTGATTGGTTACTTGGTTTACATTGTTAGGAACTAAGACATGAAGATAAGACGGGGCAATACCGTGAACCATTTAGGAAAAAGTTGCCATTCTATGCTTAGTATTACCGTTATATGCTTATAGCATCAAGTAAAGTTTACCAGTTTCCATCAGGATTTTTTTAATAACCCCAAAAAATATGTAGTGGCACCAGTAACAATACACCCTGCCTCAATTTCTCTGTTTCTGACTTTTCAAAGATAGTACAATTATCCCAAAGTATCAGCAAATTCTAAAATAAGTCTAATATAAACAGAAAAAGTCTTTCCAATGATTTTCTATGTAATTTGAATACAAGTTATTGGAGGACATTGCTTTTAGTTTAAACCATATATATTTCATAAACTTTTGTCAAATGCAAGTATAAACATAAAATGCAATTCAGCAGAAATAAATATTAGCTTCTTAGATTGTTTCCATGCCTTTAAAGTTATTTCTGTTTTGAGTATGCCACTGGCCACTACTATCAAAATGTAAACCAAGATGTTCTATAATTTGCTGTGATACTTTAAATAAACTGATAAAGTTTACATTAAAAATTAAAACTAGATTTCTTTGGAAAACAGGTATGCTCCAAATGCAGACCAAAATGTAATAAGAAAAATGTGCAAAGAAAATTTTTACAATTCCTTTAATTGCATGAAAATCTACTCTGGTCATCCACATAAGAACACAAATATGCCTACCATATTTAATTTGTCTATCTCAAGTGGTTTTCAATTTTAACACAACTGTGCTAACAAGATTTCTGTCAAAAAATCTAAATCCCAAAAGCTGACTAAAAAAAATTAATTTCTCTACATTGAGTTATTTTTGTGTCACTTGCTAGCAAGCTTCTCAGGACAGCTGGACATGAAATCGATATGACCCCTCTGAACATGAAATCAAGACGACCCCTCTGGACATGAAATCAAGATGCCCCCTCTGGACATGAAATTGAGTTGCCCCCTCTGGACATGAAATCGAGATGACCCTCTGGATATGAAATTGAAATGCCCCCTCTGGACATGAAATAGAGATGACCCCTCTGGACATAAAATTGAGTTGCCCCCTCTGGACATGAAATCGAGATGACCCCTCTGGATATGAAATTGAAATGCCCCCTCTGGACATGAAATCGAGATGACCCCTCTGGACATGAAATTGAGATGACCCCTCTGCAGCAGTAGTAGATGCTACCGATGACAAACTTGGAAAATTATGTGTCTTTATGTGCAAAGCTGTTCAGGGGCTGAAAAATATATATAAATCCACCAGCCCAGTGCCAGGCAAATACTAAAAAATGTTACTCACCCAGAATAAACTCGTACTCAACCAGCTATTACGGAAATATAAAAGTTGATGTCAACAACCTAAATTTGATTGTGTGAAAGTTGGTTTTCTGAAATTATTCCATGAGCTTTGTAACACCAGTTACTAGTATAAGTAATTACAAACTGACACCAGTCTGCTCTCCCTATGGTGTTTATTAGTTTTGAAGATTGACAGCAAAGTGCTTGTATGAGTTTGATCAAAAGATTTGGAAAACTTCCTGTAGAAAGTATGGACTTCCAATGAACAAAAGCCAGCAATATTCTCAACAGAACATTCTCGTTATCAAAGAGAAGCACAGGTCGCAGCCCTGAATCAGCACTCGATCAGGCAAGTGATTGGAAACGTCGCTCTATCGCTGGAAATGTTCATTTTCTATCGCTGCAAAATGTTCATTCTCTATTTCGAGTTGGGTGAGTGAATTTTCAACACCTGCTCCTGCAACCTGACTGATATGTTGGATTTATGACAAAAATGACATGTTCATGCATCTGCAAATAACTTGTAATATTTGTTAATTTTGACTAAATGCCTGACTTCATCAAAATACTAAAATTTCAATCAGCTTACAAAACTACTGCAAACTGTCATACACTGATTTAATACAAAGCAATCATGCATCCTTGTCTCAAAAATGAACTCTTCACAGTAATGCCTTAGTATATTACTGGTTCAAACAGACTGGGAAACTCTTTATAGCATCAGTGATTCATTAATATTTATGCTGGTTTCGAACCAATGCAACAATAATAGTTCAAAGGATATACAAATTCTATCCACGATTCTAATCTGCCACAGCTTCATGCAAGGGTAGCTTTAGAGTTAATTTACTCTGGCATGCAATATGTCATGTGCAAAATAAGCTTTGTCTTCACCTTATATTTTCCACAAACTGGCCTGGTTGAAAAGACAAATTCATTCATACTGGAAATAATTTGTGAAAAGTGCCACAAACATTTTTTATCCCTAATGAGAGACCATTCTTTTTAGCAATCATATATGTACCAAGAATTCATAACAAGAGGCCCAAGTGGGCTTGATATCACTCACCTAGCTTACATAACTTAACAATTGACCATTTAACTAAGCCTGCTTATGTAATAGTGTAAGAACACATCCTATGTAAACTATCTCCCCAACTTTATATGATGCTGATCTTGCCTATTTTACTATATCCTAATAAAAATTCTTTCTAAAGATGAAGGCATAATTAATATACAGTCTCTTGTTCATAATCAAAGTCTTCCATGGTCTTGATAATAATAAACCCAACAGATCAAAAATATGGCTTTAAGAGTGGTAAGAAGCCCAGTCAAGTGGATGCAAGATCACCACATCAATATGCATTGAGCTTGCTCATTATTGAAATAGTCGAAGATACTGATGACAGATGCATATATTCCAAGTTTTATTAAAATCTGATAAAAATATAGCTTCCATTGTGGTAACAAACTAAACGAATCTGATACAAAATGTAGTTTTTTGGGGGGTAAAACTAATTTTAATTATGCAATACTTACCCATCACTATTATATACCTTTATTCCTTTTTCGTGTCGAAAAACTCGTCCGTTCGATGTGAAAACATTCTCCCACTTAAAGTGGAGAATTTGTCAACAAGCCACGTCACGCCCGTGCATCTCTCTGCACCTGCGCGAACATTCATCTTTTTCATAGACGAAATTACGCCAGGGCATCAGAGCGGGGTGGGAGGAAGGCATTTGATAATAGTGATGGGTAAGTATTGCATAATTAAAATTAGTTTTACCCCCCAAAAAACTACATTTTAATAGCAGCAATACATTTACCCATCACTATTATATAGCTGAATTTGTCAGTTAGGTGGGTCGGCTGATGTTAAACTGATCAAAAACAGAGGAAAAATGTAAACTACTCACCATTTGAGGGGAGATGTCCACTTTACTATTTGCTGGAGTCCTTCTGGGCCACATGTTGTGCCGCAACTATGGGACCCAGAGAAAATATGCCTGCGCTTTGATGTGCTAATGAGCGGAGGTAGAAGGACGAAAAGGTAGTATGGGATCGCCAAAATGCTGCCTTCATGACGTCCTCCAGAGAAGAGTGATTTAGATAGGCCCATGAGGCAGCGACGGCTCGAACCTCATGGGCTTTTAGTTTCATAAAGGAAAGGTCTCTATCAGTAAGGGACTGGTAAGCTCTTTTAATTGTGGTGACAATCCACCTTGAAATCGTGGAGGCCGAAATATCAACGGAGCCCTTAAGAGGAAGGAAAAGACGTTTCCTGCCCTTTCTTTCACTTTTGAAGCATTTAGATAGAAACGCTGTGCCCTAACTGGGCATAAGAGCCTATCTTGATCATCCCCAGCACAGATTCGACTAAGACTGGGGATCTCCATAGGTGATGGAGCTACCGCAGGTAATTGATTTTTGGCTAAAAATCCTGGCTGACAAAGGAGGGAAACGGATTCAAAATTGCCATTAAAACGGAGACAGCCAGTGTCCACCGACAATGCATGAATCTCGCTACGTCTTCTCGCAGACGCCAAAGCGAGTAAAAATACCGTCTTGAGTGTGAAATCCTGAAAGGATGCCTCACTCAATGGTTCATAGGGGGTTTTTGTTAAGGACCATAAAACACATGATAGATTCCATCTAGGCGTCAGAGAGCGAGTGACAGGTCTCTGTAGCTCAAAATACTTAATGAGATCGGCAAGGTGTGGATCTGAACCAATCTCCGAGCCCTGAGAGAATTTAAGTGTGTTAGAAATGGCGGCTCTATAGCCCTTGATAGTAGATACTGAACATCTTTTGTTCTCGAAAAGGAACAAAAGGAAATCAGCAATGGCAGTTATAGAGGAACAGCTGGGATCAACACATTTCCTACTGCACCAATCACAAAAGATTCTCCACCTGGCATCATAGACCTTGGATGTAGAAGCTCTCCTGGCCTGAATGATGCAACTGGAAACCCGGCCCGAAAACTTGTTCTGGCGGATAGATCGCTTGAGATGAACCAAGCGTGAAGGTGGAGAATGTGTGGGCTGTTGTGTAGGAGGGAGCCTCTGTGTTGTGACAGAAGATCCCTCCGTTGAGCGAGAGATCTGGGTTGATCTATCAATAGATCTAGAAGATTGTTGAACCACGATCGTTGGGGCCATAACGGAGCTATGAGAATGATCCGGGCAGTGGAAGTTCTTACTTTTTGCAGAACTTGGGGAAGCAATTGGAACGGTGGAAGGCGTATGCGAACAGACGATCCCACTGGAAGCTGAACGCGTCCACTGCCCACGCTCTCTGGTCCGGGACTGGGGAGACGTAAAAGGGGAGTCTGTTGTTGAGCCTGGTCGCAAACAAGTCCACGAGGGGCCTTCCCCGTAGTGAGAAAAGGGACTCTGTCACTTCGCGGTGAAGAGTCCATTCTGTGAGAACTGATTTGCCTGACCTGGACAGACTGTCCGCTAAGATGTTCTTTTTCCCTGGGATGTGGCGAACTCGGAGGGAGATGTTCTCCGAGGTAGCCCAGCGGAGGAGGTTCCAGACCTCCACGCAAAGAGAAGGGGCATGTGTGCCTCCTTGACGTCGGAGATACGCTACGACGGACGTGTTGTCGGAGGAGACCATGACACAACGACCCCTTACCCTGTCGACGCACCCTTGTAACGCTAGAAAGACAGCCTTCATTTCTAGGTTGTTTATGTGGAGGGACGACTCGTGTAGGGTACAAAGGCCCTGAAGAGTTATCCCCTCCGGCTCTAGATGAGCACCCCAACCGGAATCTGACGCGTCGGCGAACATATAGGAGTGGGGATCCGGAGCGTGCATGGGGACCCCAGCTAGGAATCTGTCTCGATTCATCCACCATCGCAGATGATGATGGAAATCTGGTCCTAGAGGAATCAGAGCTGATAGAGAATCCTTGTGTGGTTTCCACCTTGCGAGTAGGAGAAACTGTAGAGGGCGCATATGGAGCCGTCCTAAGGGAAGCAGATCTGCAGCGGCGTTCAAGGTTCCCAGTAGGGATAGGTAAAGGCGAGCAGACAACACGGTTTTTACTCGTAGTGTCTCTAAGAGTGCCAGGATTCGATCTATACGCTCTCCGGGAACCCGGACTAAGTTCTGGTTTGTGAGGAAGTTGATTCCTACATAAACGAAGTCTTGGGATGGAATCAGTTCTGACTTCTCGAGGTTGGGTAAAAGACCCAATCGAGTTACTGTGGACCAACAACGGAACAGATCCTGATGGAGGGACTGAACCTGAACGTTGTGGATTAACCAGTCGTCGAAGTATTGGAGGATCGGGGTTCCCCGTACTCGTAGATAAGACGCTATTACTCCCATAACTTGGGTGAAAACTCTGGGTGCGGAAGCTATTCCGAACGGTAGAACCCGGAATTGAAAAACTTCCTGATCTAAGCAAAACCGGAGATATTTCCGATGAGGTGGAAAAATCGGAATGTGAACATATGCATCTTGAAGGTCGATGGAGACCGCCCAATCCGATGGCCGCATCGCATTTCGGATTGAGGAGGTGGTCTCCATCTTGAAATGTTCCTCCAAAAGAAAACGGTTTAAGGGGGAGAGATCGATAATAAGGCGAAATTTCCCACTTTTCTTGGTGACCAGGAAGATTCGGGAGTAGAATGCAGGGGACTGATCGTTCAGGACCCTCTCGACTGCCCCTTTTTGTAAAAGGGTATTTACCTCTTCCCTTAGTTTCACCAGATTGGACTGATGAAAGAATACGGGGGTCCTTGATAGTGGAGGTTGTTCCTGAAACTGAATACGGTAACCCTCGCTTACAAGAGAAAGGACCCACCCATCGTCCGTGATACTTGCCCAAGCCTCTGAAAAGAAGCCTAGGCGAGCCCCTACGGGGATGTTTGGGAGAGGAATGGATGGCAGGAGAGGGTGCGAGTCCCTAGGGCCGTCCCCCCCCCTCCTTCCTTGGGAAAGGAAGGTGGGTTGTAGAACTTCTTCCTAGGGGCTCCTCGGCGTCTAGGTCCACGCCTAGGACCTGACTGACGAGGAGGTCTCACTTGAGGTTGTGCACTATATTGAGGTTGTGCACTATATTGGGGCTGTACCTGCTTAAAGAATTTAGCAGGTGGCCCCTGAGGTCGATGCACATTAGTACACTTCCTGGCCGATTGCGATGGGCCAGGTGCAGTTGTGAAGGACCTATGTTGATGGTCCTTCAAATCTTGTGAGGCCACAGTGGGAATGAGACCTCCGAAGAGACTCTCAGCTTCCAAAGGAGCAGCCCTTAGAAGGTCTTTACTGTGGCTAAGTAAGACCCTCGAGGAGTCCAGTGCAACATCACGACGGATGTGTAGGAGTTCCGCTGAAAGGGCCATTGCAATAGCGAGTGAATGCCGAGATGTCTTGGCAACAGCTTCCAGCACACGCTGTAATGTGGCTGGATTCAAAGAGGCCTCCCTCAGCATACTAAACGACGTAGCTGAGAAGAGGTCCGCATGAGAAGCTATGGTGGTCAGAAGACGGACCTTCTGCTCAATGGCTTCGATCGTCTTAATAGGAAGGCGTGCCCAGGTTCCCGTTGTCAAGCCGACTTGAGATGCATCTGCATCCAATTGAGGAGGTTTAACAGGCCACTTCGGGGAATGTACCCGGTAACTAGAGACAGAGACCATAGGTCTTAAAGTAGAGGCTGGGACAGCCCACCCTTTGCGCCGTCTAGCGATGTCCTGGCCTGAGGAGAACCTCTGTGATATTTCCTCAATTGCAGAGGAATGCGGAAGGAGCAGAAGATCTTATTGTGGTTGAGCCCCGGAGATCTTTTCCAAACTGGAGAGGATCTTCTTGGACTGTGAACCAGACGGTTTCGGGCACAAATCCGTAGGTAGTAGGCGGTAAACTTCATTTACCGCCTTATCAAAAGACCATATCTCTTCCGCTTCCTCTGGTTGAGGGAAGCTGGGTCTAGTTGCTTCCAGTTCGTACTCGTTGGAATCGACGATGATAGATACAGCATCATCATCTAGAACACTCCGAGCAGGAGGGTGGCCGGGCGACACAATGTCCTTTGGAGAAGGTAACAGAGGCGCACTATGCGCCATTTCCCGTACTTGCTGAGTAGGGGCTCTAGGTGTTCTAGATCTTTCAGGAGAAAGACGAGACCGCTTGCCTTTCGCGGATGATGCTAGGCGTCGGGATCTACTAGTGGATGCTACCTGGCGAGGAGGCGATGGCGGAACACGAGCCGCAACATCGTTTCTCCTAAGAGTCCAGGGTCCAGTAGCCCAAGGGGGCATAAGGGGCCAATTATAATGAGATGTTGGTCCCCACATCCCGTATGGATTCATTGGTATAATAGGGAAGGGGGGGATACTGATCCGATCCCCTTCCCTGGTCTGCGACCTTCCGTACGACGAGGCCTCTGATTGTTGATCAGTGTGACGTCGGTGACCGGTACGAGAAGACCGGTGGCCTATGACTGGTGACCTGCGACCGGTATTGGATGACCGGTCACCGGAACGATGTGACCGGTGACCGGCGATCAACCAAAGACCGGTGACCGGTACCGGGTACCCGGTGACCGGTCACCCGACATTGACCGGTGACCGGACCGGTCACCCGACACCGACCGGTCACCGGTCAGTGACCGGTCACAAGACATTGACCGGTAACCGGTGGACCAGTCACCCGACACTGACCGGTGACCGGACCGGTCACCGGTCAGCGACTGGTCAGAAGACATTGACCGGTGACCGGAAGACCGGTCACCCGACACTGACCAGTGACCGGATCGGTCACCGGTCAGTGACCGGTCAGACGACATCTCAGATGTCCGTCTGTCTTCATTACTACCCAAGGTGCGGTGTAGCCCCTCCTCGAGAGGGTGCGACACGCTACTTTGGGAATGTTTGGAGTGGTACACTTCCTTCCTGGTGGAAGGAAGTAACACACTACTGCTCTTTTTCGTCTTCTCCCTTCCCGGGAGATGCGATTTACTCTTGGAGCGTTCACTGGCCCCTACAGGAGGGACCTCAACTATGTCCGGGGAGGCTGGTGCAGGCTCTTGGGGCCCCGGAATGTTCTTGTGAACTAGAGTGGCCTTCTTGCTGTATGTTGCCTTAGTCTGAGTACCTGTAAAAGAAAATCCAGAGAAATCAGACGATGAGGGGGATTTAACTATTTTTTTCCGCCCTCTATAAGTACGCCTGGAATCAGCAAGATTCCAGGTTTCATTGGTCCAATTTGTACAGATATTGCAGCGACTGTTCCGCTTACACTTGGAACAGGTAAGACAGTCTGAGTGTGTATCCCATGGGGCCTTCTTATGGCCACACTTACCTACAGACTGATTTGCTGGCATTGTTTCTTTTTATCTGAAATAAATATTATCTGAAATAATTATTATTGAAGTATCAATCAATAATAATAACAACGTGTAAACTCACCTTTAAAATCTACACGTAGAAAACTCACCTTTTTTTTGGTACGTCGCGTACTCTATACATACCCGTTCACCATATACTTTGCGGGCTATCTGCACCACAGTGGTTAGTTTGCTACAGGTAAACAATATACATATATATGTTCTTCCCAAGAGATATTAGAAGCTAGTTCACTTGACAAGCTTTATTGTTCTCAGGAAAATACAAGAAAAGCATGCGACGCGACACGCGTAGATAATAAAGAAACAATTGAAATAGTAGGAGAATAATATATAAATGAAATATTAATTCTGTAAAATTATGCGCCTGTTAATTGCGGCGCTATCACAGTTGTTCTATGTCGCGTTGTAATGACATAGACGACTTACCGTGTACCTGAAAAGAAACAAGATATATTGTTTACCCTAACCCCTCTAAGGGTAGAGTACACGTGGAGAACTAGAAAAACTCTTCCTAGAGCTAAACACTGACGAATAGCGGCATAAAACACATATAGCCGAGACGGACAACTGTAACACAGATGAATTTAGAAGGAGGGAAGTCCGAAATGTAGTTGAAAAACCGCAGCAGACAATTTCCTCAGGTTACGTTTTTGCGACACAACCACCAGGTATGGCGTCCATGAAAAAGATGAATGTTCATGCAGGCGCAGAGAGATGCACGGGCGTGACGTGGCTTGTTGACAAATTCTCCACTTTAAGTGGGAGAATGTTTTAACATCGAACGGACGAGTTTTTCGACACGAAAAAGGAATAAAGCTATATAATAGTGATGGGTAAATGTATTGCTGCTATTAAAATGACATCATTAATATGTTTGGATCTCACCCACTATGAAACCCATGCAAGATCTTGATGATATAAGCCAATATTTCAGGTCTGATCAAAATAAGATCAAAAATATGGCTTCCAGAGTGGTAACAAGCTCATATAATCATATACACGATCAACTCATTAATATGCATGCATCGCACTCATTACTGAACTTGTACAAGATCTTGATGATGAAAGCATATATTCCAAGCTAGATCAAAATCAGATCAGAAATATGTCCTTCAGAGTGGTAATAAGCTCAGCCAATCAGATGCAAGACCACCACATTATTATGTGTGGATCTCACTCATTATTGAACCCATTTGAGATCCTGAAGATATAAGCATATATTTCAAGTTTGATCAAGAACCGATCAGAAATCTGGCCTCAAGAGTGGTAACATGGTCAGCCAATCTGATGCAAGTTCTCATTAATATAAGTGGATCTCGCTCATTATCAACCTCATCCAAGACCTTGATGACATCAGCTTATATTTTAAGCTTAATCAAAATCAAATCAGAAATATGCCTTCCAGAGGGATAAGAAGTTCAACCAATCAGATGCATCATTACCTCATTCGTATGCATGGATCTCATTCATTATCGAACTTGTCCAAGATCTAAATGATGTAAGCATGCATTGCAAGTTGATCAAAATCTAATCAGAAATATGGCCTGCAGACATGGTAACAAATTTGTTAGTCAATCTGGTGCAAGATCGCGTCATTAATATATGGATTTTACTCATTATCGAACTCGTTAGATTTTGACAATATAAACCCGTATTCCAAGTCTGATTGAAACCAAATCAAAAATATTAACTCCAGAGTGGTAACAAGCAATTGTTGTTGGATGGACACACAATGGGCAATGCACAACAGATGCAGGGCTGTATCATAAGCTCCCTTGACCTTAAGGCCAGATGAGCTAAAAGTGCATGCATGCCATAAGATTCTGTTGACAGTATATCTGTATGTGTAACAGTGGACAGGTGCTTATTAGGAACCCTTGGTCAGATTTAGCCAGCCTATAAAATAACAATTCAATATAGAATTCAGCTTGATTAATATTTATAAGTGATGCATTACTATTTATATACATGTTGTATAGTTTCCACATTTAACTGAAATTTAATGTCCGACAAAAAGCTTATCATACATAAGACATCTCCCGCATCTTCCAGGAGACTCCTGACAAATCAATAAAACTCCCAATCTCCCAGCCTGAAGACCAAATTCCTTTTTTAAAAAAATTTTAATGATGCTTTTTTTTGGTTCTTAAAAGGGCTTAGATACAATGCAAAATCTTTTTCTTTCAGTAACAATTTGGGTTAAGGATGACAATTTCTTCATCAATGGCAAATGTTGAATACAGCTGGGCTTTAGGAATGCATCTGCTTCAACGGTGATAATCCTATTGTCAGACAAAGCTAACAAGAGTATAATGAATGGCACATTATACACCACACCCACCCCTTGTTCAATATTCCTCTACACAGATAACTGAAATTTTCATGCAGAAACCAATTTTCTTCTTTCAATCACAGTGACCTTGACCTTTGACCTCAAAATCAATAGGTTTCTTTCTTACCCCAAGTAAAAACTATCCACAAAGTTTGGTTTAGGTAGGTGATATAGAACTAAAGTTATTGCATGGACCTTGAACTTTGATCTTTTAATCCAAAATCAGTAGGGTTCTTCCTTCAGTCACAGTGGTCATGAACTTTTTGACCCCAAAATCAATAGGGTTCTTCCTTAGGCCAAGTGCAAGCTATCCACAAAGTCTGGTAACTTTAGATGGTGGACAACTCATATTATTGTGCAAAACAAAACTGGTAACAGATGGACCAACAACATCATAACAGAATATGCTCCGTCTTATGGCGGACATATAAAAAACAAAATAGACTGTCTATCACTGGAAACCTAAATCTCCTACACCAGAAACCCAAAATCTCCTGCACTGGAAACCCAAATCTCCTACACTGGAAACCCAAATCTCCTGCACTGGAAACCCAAATCTCCTTCATATTCCCTTTGGACTTATTACATGTATCACTTATGAAGACACATATTTGGACTTTATTACTTAATGGCAAACTGAAACATTATATGCATTATGTTATCTTTCATAATATGTATATTACATAATATTTTATTACAAAAAGTCAATGTCTTACTTTGGATAAAAGTACAAATTGCAAATTGGATGAGAAATCAGCTTATGTTTAATAGCTAAAATAATCAAAACTGTTGAACAGATTTTGTTTTTCATGTTGACCAATTTAATAATTCATAAATTCACATCACAATAGGCCAGACAGTGCACTTTAAAAAACAAATCAATGATTAAATGATATTGCCATTGACAGAATGATTAAATGAAGCAATAAACCTCCTGTTCTGCTGACACACTATAGTGTGGTACTGGTCAGTAATGTTTTTAATCAGTACTCAACTAGTTAAAGCATAGTCACCAGAAATTTTTTCTATTTTGTTATGTAATAACTCTACATGCATAAATTTCATTCTTCATATGATATACTGTGATACAACACCTAACAATGCCAAATATCACCATCATCCCCAAAACCCCCGAGTCTGTGCAAATGTTAATGCATTTATTTACATGGGTACTGATTTTTGTAGTTTTACAACAAAAAAAGAAGAGAAAAAAAACTCATTTGTTGATACCTAAATTTATGTATATGTTTGATGAAGAAGAGTGTCCATATTGTCTTCAGAAGGTTCACTGTTTGTTGGGTTGTTAAATGCACAATTTGAACAACCACACAATCCACAACAATTGGTACCCCAAGAATAACATAAAATTCGCAGCATGTAATAATAATAATAATTCTTTCTTTAAAGAGGGTAATTCAATTACTGACAACTAATATGATCTGAGGCCCTCTACTATTCCAAGTACAACTCAAATAACATGCACAAATCCTTTAATATACACCTACAGAATCTTACTTTTGTGTCCATCAGATTTGAAATATGCAGTACTCAAGCTCCTTGCATATAATATTATATAGAGGATATTTGCTTGAAATAATGGATATGGGTGGATGAAAAACTCAGTATTTTCACCCACAAAATGAATTATAATCGTTATTAACTCGAAGCCAGCAAATATTCTTTTTATTTTATGCTCAAGTGTATTGTTTAGCAATCTGCATAACAAACTGAAGTATCTGATTTCCTACTGTATCACACGCAATAATGTCAGCGGTTTACCGTTTATGTTCTGCTCTGTTTTGTGTATATTTACGCATAAAATATTAGTAGTTACATAACGCTCCTTCCCAATTCAAGGTGAAACAGCAGATAAAAAAAAAATTAAAAAAAAAAATTGCCCATTGCTGGATTTGAACCTGGTTCGTCTAGAATGCGAGGCAGCCATCTTTACCTTTACACCATGCAAGCATCTTACAAAAGCTTGAAAATTCTTAGTCATAATGTTATAAAAGTCTATTGATGGCCAGTGAAAAAATATATTTTTTCACAATCATTTCACTTGGAAAATCCAGTAATTCACTGCCTAGCATAAAATAAATTCAACATATTTCATACATTTTTCATTCAATGAATAATTAAGATCTATATAAAATAGAGAAGGCAAAAAAAACCAATGAAGTCATAGTCATTATAATCGATTCAAACAATATGAGTGATTTTAAGCCAATTTAGTTTTATGTAAAGTTCATGCATAAAAAGAAATTTCTCCGGTATGAACCAGAGAAATGTTTCTACGACATGCAAGCAATCCATTTTGATGATGTGAATTTCACAAAGTGACAAAATGAGGAAAAATTCAAACAAAAAAACAACAGATGGTGACATTATACTGTCCCATGGCACCCTGGGAATACCCCAAACATTACTTGATCCCATTATTGTTTGCATTGAGGACTGTGCTTCAATTTGAATTACAATTACTAATTCAATGAATGCAATATTCTTTCTCTTATGAAGTGATTTTTTTTTTCTTTCTCATTAACACTGTGTGCTTGTGCCATATGTAAATATAAAAAGGTTTCCAACAAGAGAAAAATAAGGAGAGAGAGAGAGCCCAGGGTTAAAAAATTCCACTTGTTCACTCGTATTTTATGAGTGGTGGCTTAAGAAGAACAAGTCACTTTCTCAAGATACTTGTCTACTTTGCTGAGTGGCATTTTAAGCCAATTTAGTTTTATGTAAAGTGTGGGATGAGTAAATCTGATGCAGGACAAGTAAAAATTCCAAGTCATTTGCCTTGCAGAACAAGTAGCCAACTGAAACTATTTTGAGACCTGGAGATAGAGAAAGAATGAGAAAATAGTTGGAAAGAATAACAGCTTCTAACTAACCATCAAACGTTGATTGTATTTTAAAAAGTGTATTTACAGCATGTTGTTTTACTCTGATTTTTTTCAAATAGAAAAAAAAAACATTTTGAATAGTGGGCACTCACCATAATAAGATATTTCAAACAAAATTTTATTAAAGAAGAAAAGATTTTTTTTTCATGGATTCTTAAAAGTATGTCGATTTTCTTACTTTCTGGGGAAAACTTTTATCCAAAAAAATCAAATTCTTGAGATAGATATAGTCAAACCCGTCAGCAGCAGCCACCCATGGGAAAATTAAAACTGGCCTTTGTACACAGGTGACCTCTGTACACAGGTTCACCGTTAAATTTGTTTTTGAACAAATACCATTCAATATTATCATCGTTATTATTATTGTTATTATTATTAATTTATCAAGATTATTGTATGTGCACTATTCAACGAATCAAAAAATACGCATATATGTTGTCCTCCCCCAAATTTATGTTTCACACAAGATTACTGTATCCTGCTCACTTTAATCCATCCTATAAATTAAATCATCACTGACTTAAAATAATCACAGATCTTAGTTTGTTTTGTGCACGATGACAAAGCAATAATTTCACTATTGATTGACAGCTTACATATGACTATAAAACAGAGGACTGACTTGGCCAATGTCTATAAATTAGGCTGCTGTTCCCACTTTAAAAACAATATCTAGTTTTGCCAGTTGCTCAACTTGGTGAGATCAAAAGACAGTAGGCTTATGTGAGAAGCCTGTGATGAATATGAAAAAACAAAGCCATATATGGCTATTCTTTGTGATCCATTAATTGAAACTTCACCTGCCTTACCGACAAGTTTTAAATATTGAATGACCCCTGACCCTAATGAAAAGGGATGTAACTCATATCTCATCTCAAAGACAAACTTTTTTCTTCAGTGATAGTGTAGAGGAAGCTATCGAACTATGCCTGTCACACTTACACAAAAGGCTATTTCTATTTCTGCTGCAATAACACGACTACTTTTCCCATCATCCAGCAAACGAATTGCATCAACCCTCTACCCTAATGATAAAAACTGCCTCACTTTCAAATTTGACATATTGACACCTCTGAGTTACACTATCGAAGTGACTAGAGTATGGTCAGAACAAGCATGATAAGAAATGTCGGAACATGGATTCACACAATATACCTTTATCTAAACAATGCCTTCCTCATGAAGTAAAAATTTAGTTTGCATAGAATGAGTGGTCAATGAAGATATGCACCAGTGACCACTTAAGGCAGGGAGAACACCTGGCCACTTACTGCGGAAAGCAGGTGACCGTTGAATCACAGTGGTGAACAGGTGACCGTTGAGTACAAGTGACCGTTAGGCCAGGTTTAATTGCACTGCATTAACCAAATATTAAAAGCTCTATTAAATGCTAAAATTTATGCCCCAGATTTAGGTCACATCATGGAAAATGGTGGGTTTTTCATTGAGAATAAAAGGTCTAGTTAAGGTCTGCAGACCTTCCTATTTTTATGGATGCAAGTCCCAAAAATGTAATCAGATTTTTTTTGCACATTACATAACACAATATCTCTGAAGTCTCAAGAATAAAAGAGAAATTCTGCAATTCTGTTCAAATTAGGAGTACAGGGCCAATAAGAAAATTTTCCCAATGAAATCCTTTCTATATCAGACTAGAAACCCTACAATATCTCCTATACAAAGCTAATGGACCTCAGATCAAATTGATGTAATCTACAGTAATTGTCTATTTCAAGTGGTCATTAAATGTCCAACAAGACACTGGGGAAATTAGAGGATTTTACACTGAATGTAATGGACAAAACAGAATAGACCTACATTTCTAGTCCAATTGATTAGGAGTACCTAAAATCATGTAGCTAAAATGTTTTTTGGGGGGGGGAGACTTTAAAAGAGAGAGGGGAGGGGGAAGCCGGCCACACCCACTCCAAAATTACCCTGAAAATGAGCATACATGAGTATATGCTTATGATATAGGGAATTTGTCAAACTATGTATATACTTGCGTATAAGCTTGGTCCAGATGCAAACAACATAGACCCTGATCTGCCCGTGCATAATGCGTTGGCAGATCAGGGTCTATGTTGTTTGTTCTACTGATTAGTCCTTACAAACTGCATAGACCCAGATCTAGCAACGCATTATGCGACTGCGGATCTGGGTCTATGCAGTTCGTATCAGGTTATACGTGAGTATATACGGTATATAGTTACTTAGTACACCTTGACCATTTATAAACTATCTCCGAGTACTATCTTTATTTTATACAGCATGAATAAAACCTCGAAACAACAAAGATCCAGATCTGCCTTTACATAATGTGCTGGGAGATCAGGGTCTTTACTGTTCATTCTAATTTTGATTCCAAGCAAATAGTGTCGACTCAGATCTGCTTGAATTTTATGTGACAGAAGATCTGGATCTTCTCTGTTTATAGTTAAGCAAGAATCTTGTACACACAGGTGATGCAAGCAAGTTTTCTATTAGGTCGATCATCAAAATTTTTTCTATTAAAATCTACAATAAACTCTCTGAAATTTTGATGCCACTGTGATGTCATAACTCTCCTGTGATGTAGTGCCATGAAGATACAGCTGGATATCGCCAGCCATGCTGTATCATGATATGTTGTATCATCATAACTGTCTTCTATATGATATGTATCTTTTGACATTATTGCATACATAAATAAAACTGACAAATATACAAGTGATATGCAAGACAAACATCGCTGGTATCATTACATAAATCCATTCAAGGGTGGGCTAAATTCCCAGAACAAATGATAAGAGTCCCTGAAAGGAACCGATGCTCTACTGGTCGAGAAGAATTTTTATGAATTCACGATAAGACCATTTCTTCCTTTTAACTGCTGAGTGTTGAAACCATCTCTGATGTTCTTTACCGATAACAAGATTTTCACATTAGCTGCTGTGGTGTACATATTAGATGTCAGATTGGCACCATTTTCATTGAAGACAAAGTAGATAGAAGTCTTTTGGTGAAAACCCGATCTCATAATGATTATCCATTCAGGGGCAGTAGTGACAGCAAGATTTTCAAGAAAGCCATCGTGTCAGCCATATTGGATGAACGACTGGCACCATTTTCACTTAGGAACAACTAGGTATCATAAGAAGTCTATTGGTGAAAACCCTATGTTGATATACCCATCCATTGGGGAGCAGTAGACATAACAATATTTTCAAGATAGCCACCATGGTGGCCATATTGAGGGTTAGTCATTTTTCATTTAGGATCAACCAGATACAATAAGAACTCTACTGATGAAAACTCCAAGTCAAAATGATTTTCCATTAATAAGGAGTAGTGAAAACAAGATTTTCAAGATGGCCACATATTGGACATCAGATCAGCACCATTTTCATTTAGGATCAACAAATCATTATAAGAAGTCTTTTAGTGAACACCCTATGATGATATGACCATTCATTCAGGAGAAGTAGTGATAACAAGATTTTCTAGCTGGCCACGGTGGCAGCTATATTAGACATTAGATCAGCAACATTTTTAGATTTTTAGTTAGGACTAACAATACATCATAAGAAATCTTCTGGTGAAAACACCATGTCAATATGACTTTCCACTCAGACGGAGCAGTGATAACAAGATTGTCAAGATGGCCACTGTGGCGGCCATATTTGACATTAGATCGGCACAATTTCATTTAGGACCAACTAGACATCATAAGAAGTCTTTTCATGAAAACCTCATGTTGATACAACCAGAGGAGTACCGACAACAATAACAAGATTTCAATATGTCTGATGTGGCAGCCACACTGGATGTCAGTTCAGCATCATTTTCATTGAGGACCAACTAGAAATCATAAGAAATCTTTTAGTAAAACTCATGTTGATACGACCGTCCATTCAGGAGGAGTAGCGATAACAAGATTTTTTAGATGGCCACTGTGGTGGCCATATTGGATACAAGATCGGCACCATTTTCATTTAGGACCAACTAGACATCATAAGGAGCCTTTTAGTGAAAACCGCATGTTGACATGATCATCAATTCAGGAGGAGTAGTGATAAGATTTTCAAGATGGCTGCTGTGGTGGCCATATTGGATGTCCAAGTGGTACCATTTTCATTTAGGACCAACTAGACCGTGGAATAAAAATGTGTGTAAAGTCTAATGGCAATCCTCCAAGTTTAGGCGGAGTAGCGACAACAAACTCATGCTAATGGATGGATGGACGATGAACAACAGACAACAGACCATCTCATAAGCTCTTCTGATCTATGGCCAGTAGAGCTAAAAACTAAGCTTTTTCCTTTTTCTTTCTTTTAGTTAAATGTTAACAAAACATTGATCAGATACACTAAAATGATTTAGAAACGTGTTTATTATCAGATTCTGCTGAATAGACGCACCAGGACATATAACAATAAATGAGAAGTCTATGAGTGCACTTTTAGGAACATGTACAGTTCTCAGCTATTTATATGGTCCAATCAAGACAAAAATATAAATACCACTCAGGGTCTGGGAATTAAACACATCATGTGCTGGTTTCATTTTCCTGATGAAATATACATGTGCACTGAAGAGAATTGCAAAGGGCCAAGGTGGTATGGCAACTTCAAGGTCATGTTTTGTTTTGTTTTGAATTTGTCAGGCCTTGGGTATCTAGAATTTGTCAGGCCTTGGGTATCTAGAATTTGTCAGGCCTTGGGTATCTAGAATTTGTCAGGCCTTGGGTTTGTTTTGAATTTGTCAGGCCTTGGGTATCTAGACTGTAAAACTGGACACCTGGATGTAAATTGTGTTTTCTTCATTGAATTCCTTTACTGGATATATCTAAGTCAAAAGTAGGCACTGGTTGATATTTAAATGGGGGGTGGGGGGGGTGGGGGGTGGAGTGAGTGGGTGCATGTGTTTACTTAAGCAGAATATGGAATGCACTTTGAACTCTTTTTGCCTTTAAAACTTTCTTTCAAATTTAGTCAAATTTTGTTGAGCAGCTTTGGAAAAGTCGGTTAAAGGTTTTTCTATTTGATTGCAAATTGGCATCATTGGGTAAATCTGAAAGCCCTTAATGCCAGGATGCTCTCTATCAATTTCTGTTAAGTTTTTGAGAAAAGTAGTTTATGTTTTTTCTATTTCTAGTAATAGCAGCCATATTTTGCAAGCAGATGAACATCATTTATATCAATTTGAAACCACTTTATGCCAGGATGCTTTCTGGCAAAATTGGCTAAATTCTTTTTTAAAGCTTTTTGTGAAGAAGTTCAAAGATTTTTTATTTTTAGTATTGATGGACATATTTTAAGGTTATTTGACATCATTTGTACAAAAAGCACTTCATGCCAAGATGTTCTTGGTCAAATTTGGTGAAATTCTGTTGAGTGGTTTTTTAAAAGTCATTTCAAGGCTTTTCTATTTTTTGCAATGGCAGCCATAATTGACGGCAGATTGGAATCATTTGTACAAAACTTAAAAGTCCCTTTTGCCTGGATGATTTCTGTTGAATTTGGTAGCATTCTGTTGAATGGTTTTTGAGAAGCTTTTCATGCCATTTGAAGATTTTTCTAAAATGGTGGCCTTTATTTGATGGCAGATCAGCATCATTTGAATAAATTTGAAAGCCCTTCATGCCAGGATGCTCTTTGCCAAATTTGATCAAAATCAGTTCAGTGACTTTTGAGAAGTTGTAAAGTAATTGTTGATGGATGCATGCCAGATGCAGGGCTATATCATAAGCTCACTTGGCCTTATGGCTAGGTGGGCTAGAAATTGCACAATGTATTTAAAAATCACCATCAACTTGTAATACTCACTCAATTACCTATCCAATATCACCCAGTCAGTATTCTTATACAATAACCAATATCCTTTATCCAATAATATGGATATCAGCACTTTATTATGTTGCACATTGAAGTCATTGATTACATTCAATCCCTATTGGTACATGTCTCTGCGCAACTTGATGACAGATCAATACAGCTAAATACAAAGTTGCAACAGCAGTTTCCTTGGCTAGTTACTCAATCAGCCATATAAAATAATGACTAAGTTTATGTCTACATTATTTAAGCCCTGACCCAAAATAAACAAATCGAACACTAATGGTTGCCACCAATGTCAGAGTGATTGATAAGCAGAGATAAATGGACTAGATATAAGATGAGGACTTGAAATTAGCATTTTTTTTCACTAACCCAGAGAATCACCATAATAAAAGTTTTACTGATCCTGCCTTATCAAAAAACAGAAGCCAGTTCAGATTCAAATTCAACATTTATTGTTCATTAACATCAACTCAAAACAACAAATGTATTTCACAAACAAGACTCAATGAAAGTTGAAAGTCGATATTCATTTTCTGTATCTGATTCATCATCAGATCTAGGTCCATAAGGCCTAATCAATGGCCAGCAGCATACCACAGCTTGATGCCATCTCATGGCCAGCAGCATGCCACAGCTTGATGCCATCTCATGGCCAGCAGCATGCCACAGCCTGATGTCATCTCATGGCCAGCAGCATGCCACAGCCTGATGCCATCTCATGGCCAGCAGCATGCCACAGCTTGATGCCATCTCATGGCCAGCAGCATGCCACAGCTTGATGCCATCTCATGGCCAGCAGCATGCCACAGCTTGATGCCATCTCATGGCCAGCAGCATGCCACAGCTTGATGCCATCTCATGGCCAGCAGCATGCCACAGCCTGATGCCATCTCATGGCCAGCAGCATGCCACAGCTTGATGCCATCTCATGGCCAGCAGCATACCACAGCCTGATGCCATCTCATGGCCAGCAGCATACCACAGGTTGATGCCATCTCATGGCCAGCAGCATGCCACAGCCTGATGCCATCTCATGGCCAGCAGCATACCACAGGTTGATAGCATCTTGTGGGTTATAATCCTTGATGTCGAGTGAGTTAAGGAACACCATCTTAAGTGTGATTCCTGGAACAATTTCTCCGAATACTCAGTGCAGAAAGTGCACAACATCACAGCCTTACCTAGGTCATACTTCAGCCATTCATATGTAATTTCCCTGCATTTCTGGTACTATCTTTCTTATCTTTATCATATTTACGATTGGGCACTCTCCTGCCATCATCTAATTTCTGACTTTTTGATGATGGCTGTGCAGCTTGCACAAACTTCCAGATTTCCAATTGTCATGACACAATGCACTGAATGTTTATCAACAACGATATAAATATTAAAACACATTATTCAGTATACTTTTGGATTATTCATTGAGTTGGCCAATGTGACCTTTTCTGATTGACCAATACTAGCCTGATACCCTAAATCTTTTGCTTTCATCAGTATTGAAATTAGTGTTTGTGGCCAGTACACCAGGCTAATTCCATGTGCATGAAGACTGGTTAGATAATAATCACCGTAATTTACTTGCTGCATGGAAGAACACCCGTCCATTTCTGCCACTGGTATTTATTGTACCTCATCAAATTCAGGATGTTGGTAGGTACTCAGCACAAAAAACAAATCAATTAGCCCTTAAAGGAAATGGTGTCTCATGTTTTATTTGATACATCAGAGCCAATGGTAACTGTATTGATAGCGACCTGCAGAAATTTTCACTGCTCCAATGGATCAGTGATGGCTGGAGTTTTAGTGATCCATCGTCAAAATCAATGACCTCAGGTTAGCAAATTAGCATTAATTTCGAGCCCTGTATAAGATGTTGTAATAGATAGTCCACACTGTAGTTAGTTCACTGAGTACATATCACATGGTTTTATTGGTTCATCTTGTATCTCTAACCTAAATTCTAAGTTTAAAGAATAAAAAGACAAACGACTAATCATTATTCATGACAGCTGAAGATTAAAGTAACTTCGATAGGGTACGTATCGTTTTGTATCGATTCTTCACCTCTTGTATCGATACATGTATCAATATGGCAAAAGTATTGACGCTAGTTTTGGACAGTCACGACAAATATATACTGCCTAAACTGCAGAAAATTAAGAGTTATCAGAGACATAGAGTAACAATGTTTTCAACTATAAGATCGTACAAAATTAGCATTTCCGTACAATCTCCTCTAATATAGTAAAATAATATTTTCAGTGTATTCCTAATGTATTATCAGACCAGACAAACTTGAAAATTAAATCTCTCATGAAAATTTGTACAAAGCACCAATATTCAGATGCTGAGATACCATACATGTCAACTTGTACAGGAATCCCATAATTTGTACGTTTTTTGGGGGGTTTTGCAGTGTACAGCCATAAAGCCATTTTGTACAGCTTTTTATATTTTAAAAAACAAAATCTCAGCGATTTTTGCTAAGATCGGGATTTTACTGGGATTTTTTTTTTCTTCATGAGATACAACAAGAATACAACGTGAATCGCTTGAACCACCTAGCAGATTACCCGAAATATTAATCTGTCTTTCGCTTGCCGATTTTTTAGTTTTATTTCTTTATTCAAGCATGGAATTCTGCCCCCTTATTGGTTGACTAATAATCAGGTTATCAGAAGGCGTAGTACGTCATTTTCGGTCAACCAATGAGAGGGCTGTATTCCATTCAGCTCGTCCTTCTAGTTTAAGCACTTTAACACAGGGACAATTGCTTTTTTCCTATTTTAAAAAAAGTCAGGCAAGTCCTTATTTTCGTGCTTTAATCACTACATCTACCTTTATTTGGCCATTCATGCCCTCTGGGCGTACTGAATATTTGATTCTACCACTCTCCATGTATACATTTACATCCTGTATAACACCTACAGGTGGTCAGTAATAACTATCGCATATGAGCACGTTCTGTTACCGCTTGACTGCATATTGGGCTAAGCGACCAAATTATCGGCAAATCAAAACACCTCAAACAAAACAAAGCCGGTATGATTAATTAGCAGTGTTTTAAGCGGTTTTGTTGCAC
The DNA here is from genome assembly GCA_029931535.1 of Margaritifera margaritifera. Lineage (NCBI taxonomy): Eukaryota > Metazoa > Mollusca > Bivalvia > Unionida > Margaritiferidae > Margaritifera > Margaritifera margaritifera. The sequence continues at coordinate 8,464,761 of JAQPZY010001691.1, forward strand.
GTGTTTACTCAAACCAGATCCTCATGAGTGGCTCACTTTGATTTTAATCCAGCGAGTAAGCGTAATTAAATTAATGAAAGGTACTTTACCAACATCAGTGTTGGTTTCCTTTATGAACTGATTAAATGACAGTAATAATTCTTTCATTTTTAATTGATTATACAGACGATCAACTTTCACGTGCGATATTGCGTTTGAAGCGAAACAATTACGCTAATTAATGAGCTCTGTTCATATTTAAAAGAGAAAATGTTTGTTATGATCACTTTAAATGTAGCTGTCAAGCAAGCTGATATTTACTACATGGATAAAATGAGTTTTGCTAATTATTTTCACAAGGAAGGTAATAAGGACGATGAAGAAGTAAAATTCTTGTGAAAGTGGAGGGATAAAACGTAAGACTGCTACTGAGTGTGAGAATTCCTTAAACCAAGAGAGTGTAAAAATTCTAATGAACATTTCATCAAATGGACCAGAGCTTGAGGACTTTAACTCAGACACAGCTATCAACTGCTGGCTTAGTGCTGGTGCAGGTGGCAGACATGTACATGGACATTTTTTTCAAAATCCAGCAGCTAAAACATATATACATGTACCTGAAGTAGCCAAACGTATAACAACAACTGTTTTAGAAAAATTAAATTCTTTTAAGAAATAATTATATTGTATATTATTTCATTTGTTCTTTCTATGGATTAAGTACATACATCTCATCAAATCTCGGCTAGTGATTACCATTTTGGGACAAGTGAAAAGAAAAGTGGGACAAGTGAATTTTCTGAAACCACCTGTCCTGGACAAGTGGATGAAAAAAAAATTTGCTCAGCCCTGTCTTTGGCATAAGGTTTTTCTGGTCTTTGTATGGTTTTTTTTGGTCTGGTGTACAGGTTTTTGTCTCAGGAGGTTGACAGGTATGAGATACACTACTGTGTTTTCTTCACTATAACGTATGCTCAACTGCAAACACAGATGAATCTGATTTGCTGGCACTGTATACAACATCACATCCGAGTCTAAATTGTTTGTTCTACAAATTCAAGCAACAAGCATGAACACTATTCAGCCTTTGCATTATGTGATGGGACGTGTGTCTATGCAATACTTTTTGATGTACCACCAAAGAAAATCTTGGAATTGTTTTGAGATATTGCAGTCTATATAAAAAATTCTGACCCTATATTGTAAGGATTTTATATTTTTTTTTACTTTCATCTTTTTTTTATATGCCTTCTGCAGTTTTAACATATTTTATCTGTTATCTTTTACCTTGTTGTACCGCATGTTTACATTTATTTGGAAGGTTTAATCTTCCAAAATTTCTTTTTTGCAATTATTTACCCCTACATTTTTAGAACTTGAACTTTAATCAGCACTATATAGCCAGTATTGTGCTGATGTGCTGTCAACCTCTTATACATACATACTGCATGCAGTTGGGTGTACATCATGCACTATTAAATATGGTCCAGCTGATTTACCTGATAAAAATCCCCATCTAACCCCACTGGGTGACGACATAATCTGCATCCTGAATTAAGGCTTGTGCTGAATCTCATGACAGCCATACAAGGATGATGCAACATCACGTAGCCCTGATTGTGCAGGTGTATTTGCAAATGGAGATTCAATAAAATCTGCACTTAGTCATACAAATCAACTTCATATAGAAATCAATTTCAAATAACAACACTTCTGCCTTACGTGTGTCACTTCAACTTGTTTTGTCCTTTACAAACTGAAATGTCAACATTATGTAATTGCAGACATCAAACTGAAACAACTCCAACATGCACATAAGAGTTTCAATGCCATTTCCTTTGCTAAAATAGAAAGATTATTGATTTAACTTTTATTACATTTTATGATCAGCTTGTCTGTTGGCCCTTTAACTGACCTTTTCAAATGTTGTCTGTATTTGTGTATGTTCCGTGACATACGGTAACTAATATGATAACAGGACAGAAGATAATGCACATGATATAAGTAATATAATGACAAGACAGAAGACAATGCACATGATATAAGTAATATAATGACAAGGCTGGCAACTTTCTAGAAAGACACAACTTTTGGTTCGGTGATTTTGGCTATTTTGCTAGTATGCTTGTATGTAAGGATTCATCAGTAGAACAAACAACATAGACCCTGATCTGCCGGCGCATTATGCGCCGGCAGATCAGGGTCTATGTTGTTTGCATTTGGATGCAGCTTTTACGCAAGTAAATACAGTAATTAAAAGTTGCAGAGTCTACATTTTGCCTTGATTGTTTCTATTACAAAATGCTGTCAAACAGTGCAACAGCAATCCATGGTTAACACAGTCAACATCAGAATCTGGTTGTAGGTGTCACTACTTGCTAGGTAAACAAATATTCCAATACCGATTTTCTGTTACAATATTTGCAAAAACAAGTATTCAGATTCAAATGTTGGGTATACCCACCAAACTGGCACCAAGCAGACAAGATACAAAGCAATTGTAACAGTGGCCATTATATGATCAGTAAGTTAGTTAAATCATACAGGGGGAAAAAAATTAGGAATGTCTCCTTTACAGTAATATATGATACAGCTGGATGCACCGATGATACAAGAAAATTAGCATGGAATCAGCCAGGAGTCAGATTTAAAACCTCTCCAGTTAGTCACACTGCGTTTATTGGGAGAAAATGAGTGAATGTTGTCAATATTTTCCATTTTTACCAAAAGAAACGAGTGCCTATGGCCTGAAGTCAGCAAAATCATCAAGCAATTTGCCATATGATAATACTAATAAAACAACAGATTCCAAACAGACCGCTGATATTGATCATGAACCAGTTAGAGTTGAGTCTGTTGACTGAGTCAAAATCCTGAGAAAAATTTCAATATGAATGGTTAACAAAACCTGCATGATCATGATATCATAATTATTTACTCACAAGTAAGGGAAATAAAATCCAAAACACATCATCATGATGACTTTATAATAATATTGATACGAATGACAAGTGTGACATATATATATATATATATATATATATATTTGAAACTTGTTAGTGACAAACTATTAATCTCAGAACAATTATTATGAATTGTAATTCACTGATGCCATCAATAATAAATTCTTCATTTTGGATTGGACAATAATTTTGATTCACTCTTTATGTAGAAAATAATACTGGATTCTGCTATTAGAGGATTAATTGATATTTTAAGTATAATTCTGGGTTACATTTTTTTTATCTAACCTTCAAGTAAACAAAAGCCAAGTCGAGAAGAAAGTAGTGTCCCGTGTCAAATTCTTGATCCCCCCTTTTGAAAATCCTGATGGGTTAGTGGACCATGAGTATGAATCATAGACTGAACCCTGCCCTGCGGTTTTGTCACATATAGAACTGCTGTATGGTATCTACGATCATATGAAAACCATATCATCTGCCTAGTTTTCTTGTGGTGATTCTGTGCATGAAAACTGCAGAAGTAAATCTTTTCTTTTGAAAAAAAAAGATTGTATAACTCTTTCATCAGAATTAATCTCATCTAGATTTTTTTGTAGAAAAGATTCATTTAACTTTACTGAGACCCTGGACTTGAATTAATACAGCTTTAGTTGGAGGTAACAATGTTCTGTACTCTACCGGGCTTAAAATAAAACTCCATTTTTAAATTGATATTCTTTAAACAAATCAGTATTTCATTGACATCAATGCATCATGCATTTCTGATTTTAAAAAATGAATGGAATTTATGTATACCGGTACATAATTCTTCTGTCCCAAAAAAGTAAGAAATACTAACACAGCAGTCTGTTGTGATTTCTGCCCAAGCACTGAACAGTTTTGCTCTTAAAAGTGTTTTATCATACATCAAGTGACCCATTAGGGACTACACCCTACCTTATTTGATGGTTATTGGCCAGCACTGTCTGCCTTTAGACACACCTGAATACATTTTTTATACTTACAGATGAAGAAACTCCTGCACAAACATTACAGTGGATCAGCTAAGGTAACATACTGATCAAGGCTCTTTTGGTGGTCTTCAGTATTACAATCTATAGACCAGTCTCCAGTTACAGGTTTACTATCAAATTACTGATGACATTGTAAAATCAAACTGCCTTTGGGTATGACTTAAATCACTAATCTTAACATGACATATGTCCCATCAAATTAAACCCCAGCTGTCGTTCACAATTGCCAGCAAGAATCAGCAGCCATTTATGGATTTGTACTGCTGCTGTTGTATTTATAAGACTATTTATTGATAAACCAAGAGAGAACCAGTACACCATTCTATATGGTAAAATACCCAGGTAAGCTTTCTCTAGAGGTGGAAGTGTGTGAAATAGAGCTGCTAGGAGTTTTCTGCACATCTTAGTTTTGTTTGTCAAATCATGCAACTGGAGGGAGGGAGGTCAAAGTCCAAATGCCATACAAGCGAGCAATCATGTCAAATGGTCTACCTGGTTTCCTTTAGGGAAGTTCATTAACATGCATCACTGTTGACAGTGTTTTGGTGTAAAATTGAGATCACTGAACCTTTGACTACAAATATCAAATCATGTGTCTTTTACTGCCACCTTACTGTTTGAAATATGAAACAAATTAGCTCTTCTAAATGCAACTCAAAGCCAGTGGTGGATCCATGATTTTATTTTGTTATGATGGTTCAATTCTGAGAAGAGGTGTTTCTTTTGTTTAAAATGACCAAATGAAAACCAGTACTTTTTCAGCCTCAAAAAGTACTATTTTAATGAGGAAAAGAGAGGGGAGGAGGCAATAAACCCGCAAACCTCTTTTAATCTACCACTACTCAAAAATCTCTGAGTGACCAACCTATACATCAGGTAAGAAAAGAAAAGGAAAAAGCTTTCTCGTTATGATAAATATGCATGTATTAAGATTTAATGGCATGTCAGCACAATATGGGCTATATGGTACTGATTCAAAGTAAAGTTCTAAAAATGTAAATATAATGAACTGCAAAAAAAAACTTTATGTAGATTAACCACTACAAATAAACATAATCATGATGGCCACAAGATAAATGGTAAAGATTTTAAAATTCTGAAATAGGTGCATTTACATGGTAATGAATGTCAATATGACTCTAAATTTCACTTACCATATTTATTCGCGTATAAGCTAATACCAACTGCAAACTGCATAGACCCAGATCTGCCATTGCATAATGTGCCGGCAGATCTGGGTTTATGCAGTTTGTAAGGACTAATCAGTAGAACAAACAACATAGACACTGATCTGCTGGCGCATTATGCGATGGCAGATCAGGGTCTATGTTGTTTGCATTTGGACCCGGGTTATACACGTGTATAAACGGTACATCACACAAGACACAGGATCGATATTTGACGAGGACATGATTTTTAATTCTGTTACTAAAAGGCAGGTATCAAACCCATGATCCTTGGATCATGAATCCGACACTCAACCAACTGAGCTATCAGGGTCCTCTTACTGAATTTCGGCTACTAGTATTAGTCCAGTCGATCAAATTTTTTTCAGGTTGATCATGCTACAGTCTTGCAGAGTACTGTATTATCTGTCACGTTTATACATTTAAATTATATCATTTTATGTTAGCCCTGTAAACATTTACAAAATCACTCTTTCAATGATAAATAAAGTGCATGACAAAATGATGTAACTCTGTATCCCAGTCTTATTCAAAATGGCTGAAAGTAAGCAAAGCAAACGATCACCAGTTTAGATTTATTCCACAATTGCTGATGATGGTGACAAACAGAAAGATAAATGTAACCTCTTCTCTACAGAGGTTTGTTACATTGGAGGTAGCACCAGTGCGATAACCAACCACAACAAACATATACAAGTCTCTTAAATGTGGGGCTAGTGAGCACGTGTTCTCTGGCAAGAAAGTACCTACCCAGCAGCCAATTACCTTATTTAAGTCACTAATGGTATGCACAACATTTAAAGTGAAGTGGTAGCGGTGTACTGAAAAACTAACCATCATGTGTACACATGATCTTCAACCACCCAGTTTAGTTCAGGGAGAGGAAATAAAAAGTTTTTGTGCCAAGTTAAATACCTCGTACAAAGTGCCAGGAAAAACAACAATTTTCAAATATGTTTCAGTCTGTTTATGTTTCCTGACCTTAAAAGACACACAGAGTGCCTGACAGGGTTACCCTACATCAAAGATGCCGAATGTTCAGCTGTTGCAGCATTCAAGAAACATGCATCTGAGGATCTTGAGAAAAGGTTTAACATGACCAGCAACAATACCTGTAGATGTCTAGCTATGATTTGCACTTTCCTAGACCCAGGGTTCTCCAGGACACTGAGATCTGCATAAGCGCAAGACTGCAGATAAGCTGAAGTGTTGCAGGTTTCACCTATTATGTCAGTTGATTGCACTGTACTGTATCTACTCCAACTCTGGATGTTTGGTATCACACTCGGTTTCATCAGGTCACTAGTTTCATCTGTGTGGTTGTATATGCTTCGGCACAACTATATGGTTTTCTTTTTAATTTACCAAACTATACACTATATTATAGATACAAATAGTGACCAGATGAAACCAGAAGTGATACCAAACATCTGGAGTTTGATTAGATGCAATACAGTGGTGCAATCTGCCCCCCCCCCCCCCCTAAACTTTGGTCAAGGTACATGGTCTAGAAATAAAGTTACAATGCAAGAACCATTTTTCGTTTCTTTTTTGTCTGTGACTTTGACCTTTGACCTTTTGACTCCAAAATGTCCTTACACATATATAAGCCATCCACAAACTTTGGTGAAGGTAAATAGTCATTACAATTTTTTTTGTACAGAAGCCATTATTCTACTTTCAGTCACAGTGACCTTGATTTCTACTCTGAAATAGACTGGATTCTTCCTTACCCCATGTGCAAGCCATCAACAAAGTTTGGTGACTGTTGATGGTGGATAACTAGAATTATTGTGTAGAAACCATTTTTCTTCTTGCAGTCTGTAATTAACCTTTCACCACTGTATCCCAAGGTCAATAGGATTCTCTCTTACCCAAAGTGCAGGTCATCCAGAAAGTTTGGTAACTGTAGATGGTGGACAATTAGAGTTATCATGCAGAAATGAAATTGTTAACAGATAGATGGATAGACATCCACATCCACAACATTATAACACAAAACACTCTGCCTTATGGAAGGTGAATAAACAGACATATAATCTATGGAACTGGAAATATGCATACATAATAGAGACTGCATGAAACATCTGGCATTTTATAAATGTACAACTGTATCTACTTTATTTGTACTGGTTTGCAACCTCCGAGTCAAAACCTTAGACATAACAGCTGGTGAGATCGTGTCAAAAAATTTTAGGCAGTTGGTTATTGTTACCAAAAATTGATTTTCCATCTTCCAATATTCATCATGTCCTCTGGCAATAACTAACAGTAAGACATTAATTCTTCTAAAGCCTGCACAGTCGGCACATTAAACTTGACTTCATTCTTTCTATACCTTCTGAATACCAATACTGCAGGCCAATCTATACATGGAGTTCAATATTCAAGGGAGAGACAACAAATGTTTGAATGTTACATGCATACTGAATTTCCATTGTTCAAAATATGCAAAAGACTTCAATAAACAAAATACATGTACGTTGTTCTATGGAATTCTACTTTTCTTCAACCTTTACATTTTTTAGGTACTACATCCAAGTCAGAATGAAATGTAGGTGCTCTGAATACTTCCAGAAAAGTCTACACAAAGACATCATGACAAAATGGAAGCTGCAGTTGTTACTGTTTAGCATGCTGGATTGGCATTCAGCAGGTTCTGATTGAAATCCTGCCCAGCCCAGCCAAGATCTTCTACCATGGTGTGTCTGCAGGCAAGACACTTCACTCCCACTGCCTTGGCACTAAATAGCCTTTTGTGTACTGATGTACCATTAACACCACTCAGTCAATCAATAAATAAATAATCATGACAAACATAGGCAAATAGAAGAAAAATGCAAATTTGCAATACAGAAATATGTATAAGATATTAACTAAAATGCAAAAGCAACCTAACAACAATTCACAATTTATAAATTTCACTGACAAGCTAATACGTATCATCTTATAGACTATACATTGCCTCAAGCATACGTTACATTCACCACAAAAATCTCTATTGCTATAAATCATAGAAGGCATCTTGTGGTAGTCACTGCAATGTCCACTCTGTCGACTTTTATTACACAAACTTTCTTGACAACATAAACACCCCTTATACATGTACAGCTTAACAGGTACTTGTCAATTATAAACTGATCACTATCAATAACAGGCCAAAGTAAACATGGTGTGGACAGTATTTGATGATACAATAACAAATTCTCTCAGGAGACAAGTAACTGACTAGAAATATTACTTCCATAATGGAAATACATTGCCCCCCCCCCCCCCCCCGGACTTAAATCATTAAGTTAAATATTGTAGTGTCAAATTAATTGTGATAGTTCACAATTTATAGGTGAACAAGAAAAGGACTGGAATAACACCTGGATTTGTTTCATTTATTAAATTATGCTGCACTATCTGAGACACCAGTTTTTACCAATGATTACCCACTATGGAAAACAATTTCTGAAACAATATTAAATTAAAAACGAAAAAAGTATTCACAAACCTGCTACATGCAACTCTGTGTCAGATCCCAAATAGCTTCTAAGGTTCAATCAAACCCACATTTTTTCTACTTACAATGGTAGAGTTTTCAGCAGATAAACTGTGAAAACTGACCATTGTAAGCAAATTGAGCTCTCTCTTCTCAAAACTGAAACCCTTCAGGATCTACCCCTTCAACTACCAGTACATGTACCTGAGGATTTCCTCGTCAACTGCTCTCATGACATTTTACTTTTATTTAAATGAGAGATTGCATATAAGATGCATGTTAATTACATCAAGCCTAGGTGTCATTAAAACACTATAGAATTTAGAAAACTGTAGCAACAGAGTCAAACAAAAAGTATCCAGACTCAACTCGAACCCCAGAAACTGGAATTTTGTATGAATAAATGATCAAATTTATTAATAATAATAATAATAATAATAATAATAATAATAATAATAAAGAAAAAATTGTATGTCCTGATGATTTGCCATTGGTTTGGGTGAGCATAGATAACAGCTATATGGTCAATCAATGTTTTATTGCACTGATATATTATCAAAGACAAGAAAACCTTAAATCAACAAACAAGCCAAGGAAAAGAGCATTAACACCAGAAACAATATTTGAGCATAACATGAACAGCTTCAATTAACAGAAATAAGATCAAAATTTCTTCTGAAAAAGAAAAAAAACACCCATCTCTAAAACACTGAAAGGTTGTAGGAAAGTAAAGCACTCTAAAATAAAAGGGTTGTGGCCTTGGCATAATATGGAAAACAAATGACTCAACTGCATTACCTATCTTCTGACAATTAGAATCAATACAGGAATAGACACCATCAAATGCCACAATAATCCATCAATTTCTGAAATAATACATATACGCTTGATTACTCTTTTAACAAGTCTTCTTTTCTCCAACGTACTGTAAAAAAAAAGTTTTATGTAAAACAGATGATTTATGTCAAAAACATGGAGTTACAACCATGAAATGTTGTGCATATCTCTACAGGTAAAGATAATAATTATCACTGATAGATTTGTTGTCAACAATATACAAGCTTATTTATCATTCTCAGCACGGGCTGACTGACAACTGTATTGGCACCTGACAATTGTATTGGCAAAAGCATATGCATGATTGGGGCATAGTAACAGAACTTGTTTCTATCTGTCACATCTTCACTTACAAATTTACACAAAGAAAAATTCTTAAACTCGTTTCACTAGGAAATGTTACACAGACTTATTTCTTCAAAGGTTATGTAAAATGATCAACATTCAGCTGTTAATACATTATGTATCAACAAGTGTAGCAGCTATGATTTTTACTTTGATTAAATTATTACACTTTATCATCAATACTTGTCTCATGTCTGTCACTTATCTGACTGGCACTACATAACATGTACAAATTCAAATTCATTTTTCAAAACAATTTTGTATTGTATTGTCAGTATATACTTTATGTTCACACTAGTTTATAATGGTGTAATATTTAAATGAAACAAACCTGATTTTGTATGATTTGGTACACTAATGAGTAGGACATGGTTATGTCTGCACTGGCAACAGGTTTAATTTATCAAGAAACCACAAGAAATAAATGTTAGGATCAATAGATATACACGGCCTATCATTGTCTATCAATAACATCCATTCCAAAGCTGACACTAGATTGAGATGAACTATTTCAATAATTGACATGGCAAAAGGTTAAAGGTTGGATCACCCCAGAAAATTACTCACGGAACTGAATAAAGATAGCATTTGTAAATTACACACATTAAACGAGGGACAATTCTCCCAATAAAATCTCCTATATGGTCAAGCAATGGAAGCTACATAACATTATGTCCACTCATGCAAAAGAATTATAGGCCACCTGTAATTGGTGTTTTAGTAGAATACACTATAGATCAAGATTTCATTCAACAGTGCATAAAACTATATGTAAAGTGTACTCTAACACACCTGTATCTCATTGGTATAAAAGCCATTCCACCTGCTCAGAGGGCAAATACCACCTATGTCCCAATGACCTCAGTGATGCAAACAAACCCTTTCAGTACCATTGCATGATGGCAAAGAATGTGTTGGTAAACAAGGCCATTGTCATTCAGTCTGATCACTAGAAAATTCAAACAATTTTGAGATGTTCTGAGCTGAAATACAGTTCCTAACATTTGACTTTGTATTTCCAATACATTTAAACAAATGTAAAAAGATATTCTGGTCAAAAATAGTATTGTGTTGCTGCCGAATAAACTTGTAAAAAAGGAACTCAAAGTTGACAGTCCATGTAGAAACCATCTTAATTTTCCCTGCTCAAAAGTATTGCCTTTAGAAATCCTATACTTATTTAATAAAACAAAAATATTGAAAGCTTACCATATTATAGTTACCGTAATATACTCCAATATAAGCCCAGTCCAAATGCAAACAACATAGACCCTGATCTGCCGGCGCATTATGCAACGTCAGATCAGGGTCTATATTGTTTGTTCTACTGTTCTACTGATTAGTCCTTACAAACTGCATGGACCCAGATCTGCCAGCACATTATGAGACAGCAGATCTGGGTCTATGCAGTTTGCAGTTGGTATCGGCTTATACGCGAGTATATATGGTATTTGATTTTAAGCAGAGAGAAAAACAGCAAATAATACTGATGAAAGTTCGACACAGTATAGGTAAAGCACACGGTCAGTTAACCCATTTTTAGCATGTTTTTATTAAACTACACATGCTAACTGGATAAAGATTTTTTTTTTACAACACCACAAAATTGATACCCACAAAAATAAATTGATACCCACAAAAATAAAATGATACCCACAAAAATAAATGAATTCACAGCACTAAATACATGAAAAACCTGCTGTCTATACTTGCTTTTAAGTCTAGTCCAACTTCAAACAACTTAGACCCTGGTCTGCCGTCACATTATGCACTGGCCGCTCAGGGTCTGTGTTGTTTGTTGTGCTGATTACTCCTAACAAACTGCATAGAAACAGATCTGCCAGTGCATTATGGGATGGAAGATCTACAGTTGGACTCGACTTATAAGCTAGTACAGACGGTATTCACTGCTTATCACTGAAAACAAATATTGCATGCTATTGATCCAAAAGAATAACATTATGGAAATTGACAATACACTTTCATGAATAATCAAGTGTAATTTAGAATTCGACAAACAATTAATGTGAGAAATTGAAACCTCTACCTATCGGTCGACAAAAAATTTTGTTACACCAATTCTTTGTTGTCGAACTTGGAACTTGAAAGTTGAAACTATGTCAATTATCAAATACCAACATAATTACTTATGATTTTGAGATATCACCTGAGCCTAGAAGGATATAAGAGTTCATGACTCTTTTATTCCCTGCAAGATTTAACGTATTTTATGCCCATAGAAAGAACTTTTTTGTTAGCTGTAAGAAATAAAATTGTATAAATCATATTTTATCAAAATCCCCTATATACCTTGATATCAAAAGATTTGGTTATGCATTTCTGTCTGGAAATACAAAAATGAAAATTATTGTCTGGAAAAAAAATCTATTGTGTACTGATTCATATGGCATGTTTAATGCCTGTCAGAAGCGGGCTAGGTAAATAAGGTTGCATTTATCGTTGCCTGCAAATAAGAACAGTAAGATGATAATGTTTGGGTGTTTTACAACTAAATAATACTGGTTGCAGTGTTTGTTTTTGTTATTGTTCGTGCAGATATACTGACACTGTTAGTGTGCACAAAGTCAAATTATCTTTTTCAGTACGAGTGACATTTCCGTTTTGTGCATATGCACATCGAGTCAAAACAACAGCAATGGTAAACAGAAATGACGGGCCTCAGTACTGAAAATGTGTTGGCTTCTATAGAAGAAAAGAAGTAAAGTTTGATTCTTAATGTAGTATTTAGTAATAATAATAATAATAAGAAGAAGAAGAATAAAGTCTTTTTTTTCAGAGAGTAACCCTATTAGTTTACAAAACTAATCTCCCTTGAGGCCCTGTATTATATACAAATAGTTTGAAGTAAATGTACAAGATGCAATGTAGCACTGTTACTTACATTTTAATATAAAGAGAAATTGAAATAGATGGAAAACAAAACAGTATCATATTGTGAGAAGAACAGAAGGTATGATAGAATGTACTTATCAATCATACAGATGTATCATGTAGCAATTTTCATATTCTTTGATAAAAAAGCATTTAATGAGGGTGTTTCTTTCACATTATTCAGTAAACTATTCCAAATCAATGGGCCTGAATATGCAAAACTTTTCTTAAACAATTCTTTTTGTGGTTTTGGAATGTTTTAATTATTACCTGACAAAAACGTTGACACAAGGTGTACTGAGGACCGACTTCATTTGAAATTTTGTAGACAAGTCTCGACTTTCTCGTAAATATCCTTTCTTTTATTGAAAGTATTCTTAGCTGGTCCATTACATGAATGGAATCTATATAATTTTCACCCAGTATTAAATGCTTGTTTCTAGAGTCCAAACAGTTTAGTCACATAAGTTTGTCAACAGTTTCCCCATACAATATTACAATACTCAAAGGTGGGATGAACATAGGTTTTATAACTGAGGTGTCATTGGCATCAACTGGATCATCAAATATCTTAATTGTATCCCATGGTACTAATTCTGGATCATATTAAACAAAATTCCAGGTTGAGGTTTTTGAAAGATCTGTATTTGATAGTGGTGTGGTTGTCTTTAGAGGGAATCATTTTACATTTATATTTATTGAAAGTAACATTAATTTGCCCCTCTCCACATACTAGTTCAATGGTTTAAACTATCAGGTAAAAAAGCAACTAGAATAACTTTTTGGGTCAATAAGTCACCTGTTTTATACATACAAGTTATTTCCATTTCAACTTCTGATTTGGAGATGACCCCTCACAGATAAAACAGCTTTGGAGTTGTGTCTTAAGAGGATACAAGTCCAACTTCATTTTTCTTTACTCCGAGGCAGCACCTTATCCAAATTTATTTTAACTCCAAGGAAGTACCTTATCCAGGTATGGACACATGAGTGAGCACTCCCTTGGGTCCTAGCATGTAGCATACAGCCCCTTCACCGCTAGGACCCTTGTGAACAAGACCCTATCAACAATTGCCAGTAGTGACAAATTTTATTTAGATCAATGCATGTATATCATTGAAATGTCACATTACAATGGAAGTCATAATAAGTCAATAGGCATGTGTCATGGTAGGTTCAAAAGAAAATCATTATTTTCTAAGCCGATTTTAGCAGCTACTTCCCTACCTCAAGGCATGCTAGGATCACGACAGGTGCATTTGGAAATGGATTATTTTTATGTGAGTTGTGACAAAAAGAAGGATGTGTGCTTTTTTTAAAAAAATATTACGTTGAATATGATACAGTGATTTAAACAAATATGAGAATTTAAAATTAGACAATATGTTGATTTACATGTATGTGCATGACCATGTCTCTGCACATAATCCTTGAGGGTGCTGCACGATGGATGGATGGATGGGATGTATGGATGGACAGATAGACAGACAGATATATTGGATAGAATATATTGATGTCAATCAATCAACAAATCTATGATATATATTCCAGAGTTTAGTAAAGTTTTGTTTTTATCTAACCCAAAGACAACATATTCAGAATATGAAAGCTGCTGTTTCAAATTTCTTTTCCCTACATCTACTACAAAAATAGAGACAAGCAACATAATATCTGAATGTAAAAAACATGTCTGCAGCAGATGCTTTTGACAAAGAATCATCAAAAGATTCCACAATAATTAGGGATATACAACACACTGACTTCAATCAAAATGTGCAAGATTAACAAGAAAAACAAAACATTGAAAGCCCAAAAGAAAAAGTAATATCTGTTACCTGACATCCAGCATAGTCAATATCCTCTATTTGTAACCATAATTCCCCTCAATATTACCTTAAACTTGTACAGAAAATCCCACAATGTAAAAGGAGTAAAATAGGTCACTTGTCAGTACTTGACAAATACATTTTCTGCTCACATCGAGGCATTTAAGTAGGTATAGACTGTAAGACAGGTAAAATTTGACAAGGAACGTTTTGATATATCAACACTATCCATTTCAGCCAGTCATGCGACTTCGCTTGCTATCAAAACACATGATACATGTATATAGTTCTGTGTAAAAACACTATCTTGTGTAAAAACACTATCTCATATTTGCATGCCAATTAATATTCTTCTCTTACCTCTTTTTATCATGCCATATCCCAGAAATACACAATAACTGAATGTTCCTATCCCAGACTCACCTGACTGGTTTAAAAATTATTGTATAAATCCACTCAGATGTAACTAGATTCCAACTTCAATACTACAAGAACATTACACACATTATTGTCCATACACTCTTCCTGCATACATTCAGATTAAAGTGCAGATGATATGCCATTTTTCATTGGCTTGTTCTCTAGGATCCTCTCATTTGATAGGCTGATAGACTGTTATCAGGATACTTTACTGCATAATGTGACTTCATTGATTTTGTGTAGGTAGATGTACTTAGATGTCAGGTCTGATTATGGAGCCATAGAAAAGCCCCCAGGTTTAAACTGCAAGAGGAATGTAAATTTTGTCCCAGAAAAGTTAATCTCGAGAACATTGTACAGTGAATGGAAAAATTGGACCTTAAATCAGTCAAAGCAATGGTCTTGATACTTTTTCATTCATGCACACTGGATATCAAATACTGTATTTTCACTAAGATGGTCTAATTACCCTCTAGCCCTCTTTTCAATTTTCAATTTTTGTGTGCAAACTCTGAAATGAGTTAATAATTTAAACTCAACAGTGTCATGCTTAAATGTAAACCATGATAACAAAAATGCATTCTCTGATATAATGGAAGATAAATGAAACATATATTTTTCTCCTCATAGTAAAGTAAATCACAGGCTCAGTGGGGTACCAATCTGATACTAAACATTGAATTAAATTTAAATGCATTTCAGCAATATTGCGAAAACAAAGATCTAGTTATTGTGATACACACCATAGTGATTGTTGCAACACTTTGTTTAGATGACATCATTTTAAAGAAGTTCACCGGATGACTGAATGAGATAAATTCCTAGGTAAACATTGCCACACCTATAAGCTTCACTGATGGATCTCTGCTAGATTAGCAGACTGAAGAAATCAATATTTGTAATTCAGTCTCGTGACCACAGACGTTTATCCAGTATCAATAATACAGGAATACTTGTCTTGCTATATAAATGCCCCTCATACACCCCTAATCACAGCACCGACACCTCACAGAGTAACCTTCATTGATCTGACAAAGAACCACACAATTGCTTCAATTACTCGTGAGCAGTAAAAAATTGCCTTTTATGTACCTCTCAAAACTAATGACCACTGACAATTAGGCACAACAGATGTGCTTGAAACGATACCTTCTAACAAAGGGTTGTCAATATCAGACAGCTATAGGACAGTTCTTACATCAGGGTATTTTGAAGTGAGAACCCATAACCTATATGTTTCCGACTATCAATCACACTAGCAACCATTGACACATTACAAGCATAGTTGACATATGACTTGTTTTGTAAATATCTGGCTTTAAATATGTTTAAAAATGTACATCGCTTATTTACCAACAGTAACTAGGACTATCTAGAAATACACCATGATTCTGTATTTCAATTCAGTCACCTTGTACACTGTCCCAAAGAATAGAAGTTAAAATTAAAACCTTCTGTATTAACTATATTTAGGCAAAATAATTAACATGAATATTATCAGTAATATGAAAATTGTCAAAACATAAGAAAGACTTGACATAGTGTGTCTTCATTTGTAACATTGGTGTATCACTTTTGTGGATTTTTTTATTCGCTCATATCATAAAAGGTACTCTGCTTTGGAAAAAATCAGACATCATAGGAACCACCACATTTAAGTAACCACAAAATGGTCTTTTTGGAGGTTACAAAAGTTACAATCAGCAAAATTGATAAAATAAATAAATCAACATATGATTCCAGTAACTAAAACCAAGACATAAAACTGAACATTAATGCAGTAATTTAGGACCAGCGCTTGTCATTGTCAAAGTCAATCCATGTTCATTGCATAATTTGCATAATTTGTAACAGTCAGGAAAAACTGACCATATGGTATTAGGCATTCAAAAAAATGACAGAAAATTAGAAGCTGTATTTAATGTCCACATATAAACTGATTCCTACAATATCTTCATATTATTATTGATTTAAAAGCTGCTGAACACGAAATTTAAAAAAATAATTTCCCAACTGTCTTGTCCTTTTTGGTACCATAATACTATTTGCAGGTGTCTCTAGGTCATGGTCAAACAATACTTTTAAAAAAAGTACAACCTTAATAAATACTACTGATTGTTTTTCCTAAATAACAGAATGTTACCCTCATACTCAAATTCAATCTCAGGCCTTTCTGAGCATACAGAGTAGCTGCACAATACAAGAAATGGAACTTGCTTCAGGAATGTAATGCACATGTGAGGCAAAATGAACTTCAGGAGTGTAATGCACATGGGAGGCACAATGAACTTCAGGAGTGTAATGCACATGGGAGGAAAAATGAACTTCAGGAGTGTAATGCACATGGGAGGCAAAATGAACTTCAGGAGTGTAATACACATGTGAGGCAAAATGAACTTCAGGAGTGTAACACACATAAGAGACAATGAACTTCAGGAGTGTAATGCACATGGGAGGCACAATGAACTTCAGGAGTGTAACACACATAAGAGACAATGAACTTCAGGAGTGTAATGCACATAAGAGACAATGAACTTCAGGAGTGTAATGCACATGTGAGGCACAATGAACTTACTTCAGAAGTGTGATGCACATGCAAGGCATTATAAACTTACTTCAGGAGTGATGTACATATGATACACTATGAATTTATTTCAAGACTGTATTTATCAAATCTTTAATGTTAGCATATTAGCAACATAAAATTTAAGCAAATAACCAATGGACAAAAATGAAGTTAGAAATGTGTTCATGGAACACAGATGACCCACCACAATCCCTGAAATGACCTAAATGCAAAACGCAACCAAGGTGTGACAGACAGAAGTACAGACAGATTGAAGGACAGACAAGTGTAACACTATATGCCGCTACAACTGTTGTGATGATGAATACAGAAATCGAGGCAGTATCTTTCCCTGCAGAATGCAAACTGATGTGTGCTTGTATGCTGTGCTATGACAACACAGATGAAATAAGTGTGATAATTTTATTCAAACATGTGGCATTATCAAATCACACGTAACATGAATTGCTGCAACACTAAAAATGTTAAAATAAAATTACAGACAAAATATCAATCAGAGCATTTAATTAAAGTCACATCCACAAGATCATCTGTTCACTCATTGGTTTTACATCCTAAGTAGAGATGGCACTCAAAACATGGTGGTTCATCTGTTCACTCATTGGTTTTACATCCCAAGTACATGTATAGATGGCACTCAAAACATGGTGGTTCATCTGTTCACTCATTGGTTTTACATCCAAAGTATAGATGGCACTCAAAATATGGTGGTTCATCTGTTCACTCATTGGTTTTACATCCAAAGTACATGTATAGATGGCACTCAAAACATGGTGGTTCATCTGTTCACTCATTGGTTTTACATCCTAAGTACATGTATAGATGACACTCAAAACATGGTGGTTCATCTGTTCACCCATTGGTTTTACATCCAAAGTACATGTACAGATGGCACTCAAAACATGGTGGTTCATCTGTTCACTCATTGGTTTTACATCCCAAGTACATGTATAGATGGCACTCAAAACATGGTGGTTCATCTGTTCACTCATTGGTTTTACATCCTAAGTACATGTATAGATGGCATTCAAAACATAGTGGTTCATCTGTTCACTCATTGGTTTTACATCCTAAGTATAGATCGCACTCAAAACATGGTGGCTAGTAATATCTATCCATGATTACAAACTTTAATAACTGTCCATACAGGCAGATATCAGCATTTCTATCATGTAGTTTCATGATATAATTTTAGCAAGCACAGAATTTTATCTAAAATTACTTTGCTCACTGAATTCTCTACAATGTTATGTTTGCTAAAATTATGTGATTTACAGCAGCATAAGCTTGTACAGTTCTATTTCATTATAAAGTTGTCCACGGGAGCCTGAGTATTTCACCTAATAGTGAGATCACCTTATAATGAAGTACATGATACAGTAATCCCTCATTATAATGCTGTCCATGGGAGCCATAGTTTACTGCCTTATAATGAGATCACCTTATAATTAAGTATATTATACAGTATTTTCTAATTACAATGCTGTCCATGAAATCCTTGGAGTTTACCACTTTACTGGTAGGCCACCTTTTAATAAAATACATTCTACATACAGTACTCCCTCATTATAACACTGTTCATGGATTCCATAAAGTATTCTGCCTTGTAGCGAGACCACCTTTTAATGAAGTACATGATATATACAGTACTCCCTCATTATAACACTGTATACGGGAGCCATAATGTATACTGCTTTATTGTGAAACCAACTTATAATGAAGTACATGATACATACAGTATTCCTTCATTAAAAAACTGTCAATAGCAGTCATTGACTACACAGCCTTGTAGTGAGACCATCTTTTAATGAAGTGAATGATACATACAGTACTCCCTCATTACAAAGCTGTCTATTGGAGCCAGAGTATTCTGCTTTATAGTGAGACCATATTATAATGAAGTATATGATACACACAGTGCTCCCTCATTAAAATGCTGTCCATGACAGCCATCAAGTATACTGCCTTATAGCGAGACTGCCTTATAATGAAGTATATGATACACACTGTACCCCCTCATTAAAATGCTGTCCATGACAGCCATACAGTATACAGCCTTATAGCAAAACCATCTTATAATGATACATATAATTTTAATGCCACTTAATGAAATGGGATTCATCACCATACCTGACCTATAACAGGAACCATTATAATGAAAGTCTTTAGAGTAAGGGTGTTCTGAATTTGTTCTGAGCAGCACCTAAATAAGTCCAAATGATAAGAAATGGAATTTGCAGATTCAGGGTATTGATTTTATGATTACATGCTAATATCAGCACAAAATGATGGAAAGAAATTGTGTGGACAGTAAAAATAATTTGATCGATGCATACAATTCATTTAATCAACACTCTCAAGAGACAAAGAAATAGGAATAAAAGCATTTTCCAGATCTGACATAAACAAATCCCAAGTAGGATGTAATAAATATTTTTATTTTAAATGATCTTAAAAGAAAGACAAGGACAGGCAGTCAGCCTATGATTATAATATTCAGGAATCGTTTGCATCAATGAATATTCAGGAATTTCTCACACTGAAAAGAAAACATTTTTTTCTAAATTGAGAACTGTGCATTTACAAGTTTTATGAAGATAATTGTCATTTATTTAAAGAAACTTTATTTTTAAGATTATGTTGTGACCTGTTCTATAAAAAAAACAAAGAGTCCCTCAATGGAACTGACACTCTACTGGCCAAAAAGAATTTCCAGGAATTCAATATAAGACCATTTCTTCCTTTTAACTGCTGAGTGTTGAAAGTATCTTTAATATTCATCAGCTATAAAAAGATTTGTAAACTATCTGTTGTGCTGGACATACTGGATGTCAGATTGGCATCATTTTCATTTAGGACCAAGTAGACATCATAAGAACTCCTCCATTAAGTCTTTTGGTGAAAAGCTCATGTCAATATGACCATCCATTCAGGGGATGTAGTGACAACAAGATCTGCAAGATGGCCATCACAGCAGCCATATTGGATGGGATGTAGGATTGGCACCATTTTCATTTAGGACCAACTAGGCATCATAAGAAGTCTACTGGTGAAATCCTCATGTTGATATGGCTATCCATTTGTGAGGAGTAGAGATAACAATATTTTCACGATGGCCACCATAGTGGCCATATTGAGGATTAGTTTGCATCATTTTTATTTATGACCAACTAGACATCATAAGAACACCTCTGATAAAAACCCTATGTCAAAATGACTTCCACTGAAAAGGAGTAGCTAAAACAAGATTTTCAAGATGGCCACAATGGTGGTTATATTGGACATCAGATCAGTGCCATTTTAATTTCCGACCAACAAGACATCTGGAGAAATCTTCTGGTGAAAACCCCATGCTGATATGACTTTCCGTTTTTGAGAAATAACAATAACAAAAATTTTCAAGATGGCTGCCATGGTGGCCATATTGGATATCAGATTGGCACCATTTCTGTTTAGGACCAACTATACATCATAAGAAGCCTTTTGGTGCAAGCACAATGTCAATATGACCAGTCAACTAAAAGTAGCAATTAGAAGATTTTCAAGATGGCCATTGTAGCGGCCATATTGAAGTTCAGATTGGCACCATTTTCATTTACAACCAACTAGACATCATAAGAAGTCTTTTAGTAAAACCGCATGTTGATATGACCATTCATTGAGAAAAAGTAGTGATAAGAAGATTTTTAAGATGTCCACTGTAGTGGCCATATTGGATGTCACAGAGGCAACAGTTTAAGTTAGGATCAACTAGACATCATAGGAAGTATTTTAGTAAAACCTCATGTTGATACGAGCACCCATTCAGAAGAGTAGCAATAACAAGATTTTCAAGATGGCTGATGTGTTGGTCATACTGGACATCAGATCAGCACTATTATCATTTGGGAGCAACTACATATCAAAAGAAGTCTTTCAGTGGAAACCCAATGCTGATATGACCATCCATTCATGTGGAGTAGTGATAAGATTTTCAAGATGGCCACAGCCACACATTTTGGACGTCAGATTGAAACTATTTTTATTTAGAACCAACTAAACTTCATAATATGTCTTTCAGTGAAAACCCCATGTTGATATGACCATTCATTCAGGAGTAGAGATAAGATTTTCAAGATGGCAACTGTGGCATCCATATTGAATGTCTGAGCAGGACTATTTTCATTCAGGACCAACTAGACATAATAAGAAGTCATTAAGTAAAAGTCCCATGTTGATATGGTCATCCATTTAGGAGGAGTAACAACAAGAAGATTTTCAAGATGGCCACTGTGGTGGCTATCCTCCAAGTAGTTTAAGAGTAGCGATAACAAACTTGTGCTAACAGATGAATGGACGACATACCATCCCACAAGCTCTCCTGGTCTATGACCAAAAGAGCTAAAAACACAAAAATATCTCAACAAACTAAAACACCTTAACTAAAACTTTGCATCATATGAACCTAGCAGAAAACATGCTCAACATCTAAATCTGACCAATTGGAAGTGAAAGAAATTGGCAAATTTTGAATGGCATTAACAAAAAATGACCCCAACATGTGTACACACAACACAAACATACAAATGCACATGTAAATTTTTAAAAAACATTTGTGTCAACGATTGAGGTCAATTTGATTAAGTTGGTGTTTGCTAAGAAGCTTTATCAGTTTACAATATAGAGTGATCTTTTGCATAGATACCATCCCAACATATTTAATACAAGTAGGTCAAGAGAAATAAATGATCACACAAGATTTGAAGCAATCTTTGTACTGATTATGTCCTTGTCATCAATTGTTAACCTGGTTTCTTCAATATCTGTCAATAGGAGCAGACAACTCTTAACTCTATTTTGTGCCATTCATCTGCTTTTGTAAGATTATCAGAAAAAATAACAAGTATTATAGTCAGTATTAATTAGATGATATGTGGGATACCAGATGTATTGAAGGATGGAGTGATGAAAAGGGTATTGGTCTAGAATTCAAGAGTGCTTTAGTGCCCAAGTTTATTTCTGCTAATACCTTTCAAGTTCATTTGCAGGCTGACATGATAAATACAATTAATTTTCAAAGTCCATCATGTCATTTTATTCACTCAACTGATTTTAAAAAATCTATTTATCGATTATATAGTGTTATGACCTGTCATGGGGGACCACATGTCTTGAGAGACCAATTTAATTTGGCTGAAGGGGTGGTATTCGGTCACATGAAACAATAACTTTAAAAAACAAAATGGTATGTACCTGATTTTTGCATTTAATTTATGAATCTATACATGTATAAAGAATAGAGCTGTATATTGGCAGCTCATTTCTGATCTGATATGTATCACAATATATACACTTCCAATACATGATATGTATATGTACCGACATACACATTCAATGCTACTGAAGCAAGGAAGCATGGTAACTTAGCAAATAGAGCATTGGACTCATAACCAAGGGTCATACCGTATATACTCGTGTATAAGCCAGATCCAAATGCAAACAATATAGACCCTGATCTGCCATCACATAATGCGCTGGCAGATCAGGGTCTATGTTGTTTGTTCTACTGATTAGTCCTGACAAACTGCATAGACCCAGATCTGCCGGCACATTATGCGCCGGCAGATCTGGGTCCATGCAGTTTGCAGTTGGTATCGACTTATACACAAGTATAGATGGTAGGTTCAATGGCTGCCCTGGCTACCTCAGCGTGTCCTTGTGAAAGGCACTTAGCTCCCATTTTCTTGGCATGATATAGCCAATAACGTCTTAAATGTGCTGTAAAATTATTGTTTTGTTTTTTTAACCTGTAAATTGTTTTTTTCTTCTTCTCCCTAACATAAGCTATATTACACTGAAATGTTCCTTTAACCAAGGATATGGGAACACAGTAACACTACCTGCACCATTAGTTTGTACAGACTGATGACAAACTAAGACCAGGGCATGTAGCTCAACAGTCAATTGTTTTTAATTCCTGTAGTTTGAGATTCACTAATTATTACGGAAAACAGTCATTTTATTGGTTTATTCAATTTTTTAAACATGATTTTTGAAAAGTTTAGCATTTGCTGGAATTTTTTATTTTTTATGAAACCAATACAGATAAGAATGATTATCGGTTATCATATTCACATGGAATATCGCTCTAGACAGGTTTTTTGGTATACTGATCCAGCTTTAATAAACAAGGTTCTTTTACTTACATGACTGAATTCTGGAATTAAATAAACTTAACATAATCTTTTGTGATTCTAAAATGCATTTAAGCAAGAAAGAATAAAATATATGCCAGCAGAAAGTCACCTTTCCTTTGTTACAATGAAAACTGCATCTTCTTTTTACCTGTGCTCATGGACATCATCTAGGTATGAATCATCATGTCACATAAAGCCAACATCAGATCCATGAAAACATCCCATAGTTCAACTCATTCAAGCAGAAACAATCTAATATTCAAGGTAATATGGGTTCCAAACACTGATAAGGGTGTTTATTATTATCAAGTGTGTTTCTTTATTTTCTAGATCCAACTCAACAGGTGACATGTTAACTGGCATCTGCATGATTCAAGTACCATATAGGTACTTGTGTACAAGTCGAGTCCAACTGCAAACAACAGAGATGCAGATCTGCCAATGCATAATGCATTTGCAGATCAAGGTCTCTGTTGTTTGTTCTACTGATTAATCGTAACAAACAGCTTAGAGCCAGATCTTCCAGTGCATTATGCAAAAGCATACCAGGGTCTGTGCAGTTAGCAGTTGGTCTTAAAAGTGAGTATATGCAGTACGTGCAATGATTACCTGGATTTAAATGGCCTCCTATTTTCAGTTAGCTAGGTTCATCTACGTCAACCAAATGACTCATCCATTTTTTTATTTTCATAGTAATTATTATTACATGTTACACAGCATGAGATGAGAGTTGGTTTATTATCTTTTACCAACTGCTAATTCCATGTTAGCACTTCCTTTTCAAAATGTAATGATCTTTTATTGATCCAAACAACCTGAAATTTTCTTTTTCCAAACTCAATATTAGAAATGTTTTTAGAATTTAATGTTTTAAATGAAATAAAAAAACTGATTACTATTTTTTCCATACTTTTTATAGTGTCTTTGGGAAACATGTCATTTTTAATTTTGATATTTCAAACTGTTGTATAATATTGTAAATACTAATCATTTTTTTAAAAATTATATGAAAACTAAGCAAATCAAGTCACAAGCATTAGGTATCCAAATATATTTGTGCATTAAAGGAGAATTTTAAAGATTACACATTCTGCTTAACAGACTTAAACATTCTGATAATTCAGACCACTAAGTACTGTATATACACGTGTATAAGCCGATACCAAATGCAAACTGCACAGACCCAGATCTGCCGTTGCATAATGTACCGGCAGATCTGGGTCTATGTAGCTTGTAAGGACTAATCAGTAGAACAAACAACATAGACCCTGATCTGCCGGCACATTATGGTATGGTGATAAGACTTTCAAGATGGTTACCATGGTTGCCATATTTGATGTCAGATCGGCATCATTTTCATTTAGGACCAACTAGATATCATAAGGAGTTTTTTTAGTGAAAATCCCATGTTCATATGACCATCCATTCAGGAGGAGTAGCTATAACATCATTTTCAAGATGACTGCCATGGTGGCCATATAGGATTTCCGAGCAGCACCATTTTAATTTAGGACCAACTAGACCATCAGATGAATGTGTGTGTCAAGTTTCATGGCAATCCTCCAAGTTGATTATGAGGAGACACGATAAGAAACTTGTGCTAACATACGGACGACGGATAATAGACAATTCCACAAGCTCTTCTGGTCTTTGACCAGTAGAGCTAATAATTTTGCAAGAAATCTAATTAACAAGAGTCCCTCAAAGGGACTGACACTCTGCTGGCCAAAACAAATGTCCTGGATTTCAAGATCAGACCATTTCTTCCTTTTAACTGTTGAGTGCTGGAACCGTCTCATATTCTTCAGCAATAACAAGATTTTCAAATTAGATGCTGTGGTGGACATATTGGATGTCGGATTGGAACCATTTTTTATGTCAGATTTGCACCATTTTTATTCAGGACCAACAAGACATCATTTATGACCCACAAGACATCGTAAGAAGTCTTCTGGTGGAAACCCCATGTTGATATGACTTTCCATCTTGAAGGAGTAATGAGAAAAAGATTTCCAAGATGGCTGCCTTGGTGGCTATATTGGGTATCAGATTGGCACCATATCCATTTAATACCTACTAGACATCACAGGAAGTCTTTTGGTGAAAGCACAATATCGATATGACCAGCCATTTAGAAGAAGTAACCATAACAAGATTTTCAAGATGGCAATTGTGATGGCCATATTGGAATTAGATTGGCACCATTTTCATTTACGACCAACTAGACAACATATAATGTCTTTCAGTGAAAACCCTATGCTAATATGACCATTCATTTGGAAGTAGTGATAAGAAGACTTTCAAGATAGCCAGCATGGTGGCCATATTGGATGTCTGATCAGCACAATTTTCATTAGGACCATTGTAAGAAGTAATTTACTAAAAAAAACACAATGTGTTGATATGACCATCCATTAAGAAGGAGAAGTGATAACAACATTTTTAAGATAGCTGTTATGATGGCCATATTGAATGTCAAATCTGCATCATTTTTATTTAGGACCAACTAGACATTATTAGAAGTGTTCTGGTGAAAATCACATGTCAATATTACTTTCCATTCAAAGGGAATAACAAAATTCTGAAGATGGCTGCTGTGGTGGCCATATTGGATGTCAAATTGGCACCATTTTCATTTGGACCAACTAGACATCAGATGAAGTTTTTCAGTGAAAACCCCATGTTGACATGACCATCCATTCAGAAGGAGTAGTGATAACAAACTTTTAAAGATGGCCATTGTTGCAGTCATATTGGATGTCCGAGTGGCACCATTTTAATTTAGGACCGAATAGACCATGGGATGAATGTGTGTGTCAAGTTTCATGGCAATCCTCCAAGTAGTTTAAGAGTAGTGATAACAAACTTGTGCTAATGGGTGGACAACAAACCATCCCATAAGTTCTTCTGGTCTATGAAATTTATTATGTTAAAAAATATTTTTTTATACTGCATGAAAATTTTAAATCCCTTTATGCCAGGATGCTTTTCTGTCAAGTTGGTAAAATTCTGTTGAGCATTTCTGCATTTAAGAATAAATAAAAGTTTTTAAACTTTAGTACCTGTGGCCATATTTGATGGCAAAACAGCATCTGTTGTATTGAATTGAAAGCTCTCTAAGACAGGCTGCTTTCTGCCTAGTTTGGATGATTTCTATTTAGAGG
The DNA here is from genome assembly GCA_029931535.1 of Margaritifera margaritifera. Lineage (NCBI taxonomy): Eukaryota > Metazoa > Mollusca > Bivalvia > Unionida > Margaritiferidae > Margaritifera > Margaritifera margaritifera. The sequence continues at coordinate 8,491,637 of JAQPZY010001691.1, forward strand.
TTGTTGAGAAATCATTTAACAGTTTCCGTTTTTAAAACATATTTTCTTATTTTTAGTAACAGTGGCCATACTTAATGGTAGATCAGCATCAACTGTATGTACCTGAAAGTCCCCTATGTCAGGATGCTTTCTTTTAAATTTGATCAAAGTCTGTTGAGTGGTTTTTGAGAAGTCATTTAAAGTTTTTTTTTGTTTTTGTAACAGTGCCCATATTGGACCTTTCATGCTAGATGCTCTCTGCCAAATTTGGTCCAAACTGGTCTAGTTGTTTTTGAGAAGTTTAAAATAGCAATTATTGACAGACGGGCAGACGGACAATGCACAATAGATGCAGGACCATACCATAAGCTCACCTGACCATAAACTAATGAAGAAAAAACTGAATACTTTCAATTCAGACACAGGAGGAAATAACATCCACATCCAATTAAGGAAACAATGTATTCCAACTAGATGTCCTTGACTACTAAAAACTTAAGTTGGAATAGTGCAATCTTAGATTCTCTGGGAGCCATGGTAGCTCAGTATAGCATTGGACTCATAATCCAAAGATCAGGGATACCAGCCCTGGTCAGCTACCTGTGTGTGTTCTTGGGAAAGGCATGTAGCTCCCTTTTCCTCAGCATGATATACCGTATATACTCATGTATAATCTGATACCAACTGCAAACTGCATAGACCCAGATCTGCCATTGCATAATGTGCCGGCAGATCTGGGTTTATGCAGTTTGTAAGGACTAATCAATAGAACAAACAACACAGACCCTGATCTGCCAACGCATTATGCGACAGCAGATCAGGGTCTATATTGCTTGCATTTGGACCCAAATTATACGCGAGTATATATGGTAGTCAATTTTGTGCTGAAAGTGCCATTAAAAACCATCCAACCAACCAACCAAATGCCACACAAGTGCTCCCCATAGACCTGGGTCGAATGTAGTCTATTTATTGGCAATGTCTTTTGACAATAAGTCCAATCTCTTCACTCATCTTCTAGTGACAAGTCATATGCTTAGAACTGTGCTAACAAGGTCTTCACACACAAAAGTCTCAGTAAAGAAAAGATTAAAAATGTATTTATAAAAAAGGAAATCTTACTTTCATGGCATGAAAATCTAATCAGGCCATCTATATATGTATAAGAACATGCCTACCAAATTTCATTTGTCTATGTCAAGTTGTTCCTGTGCATCATGCTTGTAAAGTTTTCACCCCCCAAAAAGTTCAGAAACTTATAAAAATACACGTATATAAAAAAATTACTTAGTGGGATGAAAATATCATTAGGTCATCTACATATACATACAAAACAATCCTACCAAATTTCATTCATCTCCATCAAGCAGACTTTGTGCAATCATCTTTATGAGCTTCCAGGGTTGCATGGATGGAGATTTTGTTTCAACCAATCATAAATGATGTTACTTCTGAAAACTCATCTTTGATTGACTGATAGTGAAAACTCAATCTCTAACTCAAGTTCACATTTTTATGATCCCCAGGCCTGTGACTGATAAAGAAAACTCAATCTCTAACTCAAGTTCACAGTTTTATGATCTCCAGGCCTTGACACAACCCTTGCGAGCTTGTACATTATCTAGTTGCAGATAAAGCCATACATCCTTCACAGGAGTGTGTATGTGAAAACAAATTATGAGTTATCTTGGATGTATTCAGTAAATCTGGGATTAAGAAGCGTTAGCCTAACGCTGGGACAACAATCATACTACATGGGCTATGAGTGAATAGCGCTATCTGACAAAAGCGGACGGTCAAGAGAGATAGCCTGTCACAAGCAATGCATGAAAATCTTGCTTCACTTGAGGAAGAGCTTGCCCACTGAAACATGTATACATATGCTAGGAGTACACAGATACACAGTTAATTTACCTTGAATGCTCACATTATGTGTATTTAAATGCATTTATTAGTGATATTGACTAAAAAATACATTTTCTAAAAACAAATAATGTTTATTAGTTATTCTGTAGTGAACAAGGTTGCTATGCCAACTTGATAGGTGCATTTGTCTACCATGCTGAGCCTACCTGTCTTTTGCGCAAATAGTGCATATTGAATGCAGCAATAGTACATGACTATAGGTTTCTAGGACTTTAACAAAATTTATACAAATTTCTTACTTTGCCTCTGGGCATAAACACTGTATCAGAGATGTGTATTTGTTGTAACAGGCAGCCAGAATTAGTCAAATGTTATCTTTAGGCCAGAACTTACCTGGTTATAAATCAAAGGCAATCAACCTTAGCTGTCATGAACAAATATGGTACAGACCCTTCCTGGTAACTTGTATCCAGGTACAATACAAGGTACACCACATGTATATGTGAGTCTACACCTGTAAGCTGCACACTTGATCTACTTAAGAAGGACATTGTTGGGGGAAATAAATCAAGATAGATGACTTCCTGATTTTTTCCCTAATTAGTAGATGACTTGAATTTTGGGGCTTTTAGTTGATGTATTTTTGCAGTTATCTCCAACAAAGTTGAATATTAAAGTGTCCTTTTAGTGTCACAGAAAAAGCAAAAGATGTCTCTTGACTGAAACTGTAGTTGCTGGTAAATTGGTCAAAACTTGGCCTTGTTTTGATGATATAACCACAGACAGGTAACACAAAATTTTGGGGCTTATATTGATCATATTGGCAATAACTCGTTACTAAAGCATGGAACAGTGGAACAGTACAATGTTGCTCTAGACAAAAGTCAAGTGAATAGCTTCAAGATGGAATAAATATATTCGGATAGAATGAAATGACTGATGGAACACACACACACACACACACACATAAAACATGATGGAACAGACACACACACACACACACACACACACACATAAAACATGATGGAACACACACACACACACACACACACACACACACACACACACACACACATAAAACATGATGGAACAGACATGCATGCATGAGTTGCTCTTGAATCAACAGATTTGTTTTGATGTAATGGTGTTTGCTTTAATAATGGTGCTGGTGATAACTGAAGTTAATTTTGTGGGATTTTTATTTATATATGGATTTTACAGATATCTTATCCTTCCTGGTGCATGGAAATAAAGAAACTTTTTTTGTAATTTAGCTATTTGTAGCTGAATATTATAGAAATTTTTCTAAGTGGATGATTCAATGTAAATACAGTGTCATGTATTCCTTTTATAAAACTAGACCATGTATTATTATTCTTTTTCTTCACTGTTTTAAATTTGCTGATTGTGATTTTCAAATGGATGCTAAAAATTTTAAAGAAAATGTTATTATCTGAAAAGATATGAAATTCATCATATTTTTTCATCATGGTCTTTGATTATTTAATGCATCTGTCTGTTGGTCTGTCCGTCTGTATGTATCAATATCTAAATGTATTCATTTTAATTGATTATTACATCGGTGATGTTAGGATTAGGGTTATTTGCTTTTTATTAATGAAATACATTGTGAATTATTGCATTAGTGCTAATCTCAATTCTTTCATCCCTCCCATCTGTATTTCATGTCACTGACCTTTCTGAGATAAAAATACACATGTACTGCAAGAGATAACTGGCAAAGTGGGTGAAGCTTAAATGTACTCTAACTTCTAAAACCTGGAAGTTAGAGTACGACTTTTTGGCTCCATCTCCCAACTTACTCCAAATTAAGTGATTTAAAGCAGTCTCAAATTACAAGTGTATAGTTACTGATATGAATCAAATTTGGATGCTAATCAGATTTGAGTAATTTATGAAACGGTCCTGGAAAGAGTGAACCTACCCAATTCTACTATCTTATTCTGCCAACTGGATGGGTGTAAACCATCCTCATTCACAACAGTGTAATATGTGAACACAATAATGGGTTTACTTTTAATCTGATCTCTTAAAAATAAATGTTGTCAATATCTTTCACTTTTTTTTCTTTTTATTAAATTTTCAATTTTTTTCTTTCTTTTTTTTTCTGCAAAGGGTACATCTCTCACTAAATACAAGATTACACGTTTTCTCCCCTGGCAATATGTTGAAGCTAGCCTCAGTCATCTCCCCTACAGATGACATTGAAAAGGGTATAACATTTATTCTTTTCAAGAGAAGTTAATCAAACATACACAAAATTTGTTCGCACAATCCTTTTAAATATGAGCTCTGCAGTTTAACAAGAATCCCAAGCAGGGACTGACACTACTGGCTGAAATGAAATTCCAGAAATTCAAGGTAAGACCATTTCTTCCTTTTAATTACTAAGTGCTGAAACTATCTCCCATATTCTTCAGCAATAACAAGATTTTCAAATTAGATGCTGTGATGGACATATTGGATGTCAGATTGGCACCATTTTCATTTAGGACCAACAAGACATCATTTTACATCAACTAACTTTACAATTTACAGACAGGACAAGTAAGTGTTACCTTATAGTTAACTTAGAAATTCATATGCCATGATGCCAGTACTTTAAATAAAACTTGCAATGTGTTATCAATATGGAATCTGTGATAATTGCCTAAACTTCTGGTCTATGACCGTACTTCAAAATACAGTCAAATGGTAAGTCGCACTTTAAGTTTGGTTAATTGTCAACAAGATCTTGACTACATTTGAGTTCAAGGTCAGAGTTGTTTACCATTTCTTGAGAATATTTCCATTTTAAAGACGCATTTAGTATTGCATTCTGGGTCATAATATGACATGTTTACTGTTGTGAAAAAGGCCGTTTGCAAAGAGTATATAAGAATTTGATATATACATTATCATTCCAATTTTAAATCCTGTGTTAAAAACATCTGTTTTTATGATCAGTCTTTAGAATTATCAGACAGTTTGGAATCATAGTCGAGCTGTAATCTTGTAATCTCATAATGTTGTAATGCCGTAATGCTATCTTTGCTATATACATAATTTGAAAGGAATTATTTATTGGAACATTCATTGGAGTAACCTAAAGTACTTATTACCTTTGGATTTAAATATATGACATCTGGATACTTGTGGACATTCTCAAAGATGATCTGGATTACATTATCATTGGTAAATCAGGACATTCCAGACTACCCATTCATTCAGAACATTCATTCATTCGGAACATTCGTTCATTCGGAACATTCATTCACTCAGAACATTCATTCATTCAGAACATTTTATAATTTCTATATTTAGGACTTGTGAATAGAACACTTAGGATTATTGGATTATTTAGATTTTAATTCAGGTTACTATAAGAGTCTTTGAATTTTCACTTTTATTGTCTAGAAATAAACTGTTTGTTGATTTTACATACATTGTTGGTTTCACTATCTTTCTGTTACATTATTTTAAGAGTCATAACAAATGTTTATGATTGATGTATTCTCAGTGCTATATACACTTTTTTTTATATGAATGCATGTAAAATTTTATCAAGAACGATGAATATATAAAGAATGAAATATAAGCACAGTAATTATGGGTATTTTTCCCTCTTAAACTCAGTTGAATTTTGACCTTGAAAGCTGGGCATCCTGCACAGATCTGTTATGAGAGATCATCTGTCTTGAGCAACCATTTTTTGTGGACAAGTTTGACTATACTAAGTATTTTTCCCTTATATAACACAAGAAATGAATTACAGTTCATTGCTCATGAACACAGTCAGTCATGCACTGAATGTGTGATCCAATTTGTTTCCAGTGCTGGTCTTCTACAGGGCTTGAAATCAACAGTAGTCTGCAAGCACGAGGCTAGTAACTACTTTCCTGTCGGACTAGTAGTTTTGATAAATTTCCTGTTGCACAAGTAGTTTTCATAAATTTCCTGTTGGACTAGTAGTTTTCATAAATTTCCTGTTGGACTAGTAGTTAACATAATTTCAATAATCTATAAGATAGCAAAGTTTACATTGCGTCTGATATTGTTTTGTGGGAGGGACTTGCAAAGATTAAGCAGAACTAGTAAATTTATGTATCTTACATTTTAGAAGTAGTAACTACCTCTATAACTAATCCTCCATACCTCATCTGAGTGGGAAAAAAACAAGTTTGAACATCAGAGTACCCACCAGAAAACACTAACAACAGTCTTGCTGCTGTGCAAGAATTCTAAGTTTGGACATTCCAGCTTCACTTATTAACCAATATAGCATGCATGCTATAGGGATTATGTCCTAATTTTAAAGATTATACGAGGAAAAATGTAAATATAAGGATTGAATATTATCTTTGAAGCATTCACGAAGTGATGAATGCAGTAGCTCACTTGGAAATGTACCATGAATTGCATGAATCTGCATGCAAGTTTATATCTTTATCACCTTATGAATGAATGCTAAAAACAAAACATACAATCTTTAATTAAATGTGGGACTGTGTTCAGCTACAGGGAACAGGTGAAAAAAGGTTGGGATTGCACATAGATTTTTTTAGCATGATTTTCTTGTACTTTTTTTTATAGTTATCTTGCATTTCAAATTGGCATAAACCTGAATTTTTAATTTCATGTGAGCAATTATGTCTGCTTCTGTTGAACGATGATTTAGTGCCGAGATAAAAGGGTAATAAAATTGGCAACTAGAACAAGCAATTAACGCTGATTCATATAATAATAATTACACAATAATAACTTTAACAGACACTCAGTTTTACTATACATGTGAAAGGAAAGAAAAAGGCAAGAAACCAAGCTTTGATAACACTATAAAATGTATTAATAAAAAATAAATTAAGTGTACAATACAGCATTAATTTAAGACTACTGTGTGGATGGAAACTTGTTTTGAATTAGGGAAGTAGCTTGATTTTAGAAGAATGAAGCAGTTGCTGTTTTAAAATCAAATGCAAATGATCAAATACAACTGTTACAACAAAATGGTCTTAGGAGATGCTCAGAAAGGGAGATAATGTTCGGACTCGGATAAACTTTCATGATTGATCATCAGATTCCTCTAACCATTTCATGATCAACTAATAATCAATTAATTTGTCCACCAATATCTTGCCAAAACCGGGACTATTTTTCCAACAGTCTCAAGTCCAAAACGCCAGGAATGATGCAGAACTGAATTTCAAAGAATAGTTATCACAGAAATGGTAAATGATCAATTGGTCATTTTTACTGAAAGTGACCGATGCTCAACAAAATTGGTACTGTATATACTCGCATATAGACCGGGTCAAAATGCAAACAACATAGACCCTGATCTGCTGTCGCATAATGCGCCAGCAGATTAGGGTCTATGTTGTTTGTTCTACTGATTAGTCCTTACAAACTGCATAGACCCATATCTGCCTGCGCATTATGTGATGGCAGATCTGGGTCTATGCAGTTTGCAGTTGGTATCGGCTTACACGCGACTATTTACGGTAAGTTAGAACAACACTAAAGAGAAGTTTCACTGCATGTGGATTTGATCTAGTGTCTTTAACATGGATACTAACCTTGTGATTTTTCAGTTTTTCTTCTAACAAGGCAAGTTCCCACTTCTCTGGGATGCCCAGGCTCTGAAGTTGTCCCTCAATGTCATCCAGCCATGACCGTAGCTGCCTTAAGTCATCATCCAGATCTTTCAAAAAGAAACAGAAAATTATTCCAGTACAAATATATATATATATATATATATATATATATACACACACACACATACATACATAAATATACATACATACACACACACACATGTATAACTGTAAATCTTATTATTTTAGTGAGTAATTTAGAATATTAGTAATTTTAAGTTTTCACTCCTTACTCACTGGCAAATTTGTATAAGATTGTTTCTATTAATGTGAATAAATTTAACTTCAATCTAGTCATCCCTTAAATTTGTGAAAATTTTATGTACATGAGAATTTCGGGATATTTAAGTATGTTATTAAATTAAAATAGGGCTTGAGAGTCCTAACAAATTTTCATAAAATCTTCAATAAATCTCTTTGGGAATTCTGAACAAAAAAATCTTTCAACAAAATTGAATAAGGTAAATGTCCCAGACCTCACCAGCCAACTGAATTCCTGGCCTCCATATTTTAGCCCTGGTATAAGTTCATATGTGACATGTTCTCATACCTGCCAACCCCTAGAGAGAGGTATGAGCATAACCCAAGTGGCAAAAAAGCGTAATCTCAGCATAAAAAGTGTAATCTATATATTACATGTCGTAATTACAATAAACTGTGTGAAAAATGGACCAGACTGCAAACACAATGCATATTAAGCACTATATAAACAACACATACTTTAACTAGTCTACATGTCAAAAAATTTGGCCAAGTGTTCATAAAGTCAACTCCACAAAACCTGCAATGAGCATGACTGTCATATACAGCTGCTATAAATAGAACATAATGATATTGTTAGGAAAGTGTATGTAGGTCCACGATGGACAAGCGTACTCTTATGCTATTTTTACGCAGCAGCCTTCTTTTCTAGATTATTCTCAAATCTATATGATGTGTGTGACTGAAGAGATGATAATAAAAACAACACACACAACTTTGTATTCCTTTATTTCTTTTTTTTCATGTACCAAACAAGCATAATCCATATACAGGTGAGCATAAGACATAATTCAGTGAAAAATAGCATAATGGTTGGCAAGTATGAGTTCTGGGTTCAAATCTGTACTGTGATATACAAAATACATTGTTAATTCTTTTACTGTGAACAGATGATTTTAAATCTTGACTCAAAGATAAATAAAATATTTGATAATGGTGTCACAAACACACAATCTCCACATTTGCTTAAAGGGAAATAACTATTATATTATTATATATCCTGAAAAACAGGTAACAGTTCTGTCCCTTCTCATCTTGGTGCATCATAGAGTTTTAACAGAATAAAATAAAGAATGTAATGAATGAATCAATGCCAGTTTAGTCAAAGTTTCATAACAATATTTTGAAGCTGATGAAAATAACACTACTTGGAATGATGCCCATTGTCAACATATACCATCTACACTTGCCTATAAGTCAGATCAAACTGCAAACAACATAGACTCTGATCTGCCATTGCATAATGCCCCTGCAGATCAGTGTCAATGTTGTTTGTTCTACTTATTAATCATAACAATCTGCAGGTGCATTATGTGATGGCAGATCTGGGTCTATGCAGTTTGCAGTTGGATCCGACTTATAAGCAAGTATAAATGGTAGCAGTATCATTTGATACATCTGATTCAGAATGGTTTACATGTCAGCAGGGCTAAGAATCCCTCATCTCAAGACAAGTGAGACATTTTGCTGGACCTGTAACAATTTATGCAACCAGTACTTGCACCTGATTACTTATTCACAATTTCATACAAAATATGAAGGACGAAGATTTTTGTGTAGTTTCATGAAAATCTCAATTTCAGGCAAGTAGTAATCAGATTTTTCAGCCCTAATCAGTTATATTATCCATGCATATTTAACTATCATGACTAAAAAGAATTTGAAACCATATGCACACTGGTATGTAAATTATTTAGAAAATTTTGAAATTCATTTTTTTCATTCAAATATATGTACCCAGCATCTTGAACTAAATACAATCCAAAGACTGAACTCATTAAAGCTTACAGATACAAACCTTTTGTATCTGCTTACTTAAGCTCAAATACTGAGTTATTTCCCTTAGAGTGTGGCATGACAAAGCATGCAATATTGCTTCAATAGTGGCTAGACAGCATGATCAAGGAACATGCATCCTGAAACCCTACTTTTTAACAACTGATGACAGGGGAAGCAAATTTTTGTGAATTATGGAACACGTTGATTAATATTTCTCTTTCACAATATTTACAGTGTGTCACAAGGTATTTTACATAACAACAAGAGTCCCTCAAAGGGACTGACACTCCACATTTTAAAATTTGTGTACAAGAATTCAAGATAAAACCATTTCTTCTTTTATCTGCAGAGTATTAAAACTATCTCCAATTTTCTTGAGTGATTAATCTTGAGTGACAAGATTTTCAAATTAGCCACTGTGGAGTAAAAATATCCAAACCTGTAATTCTTAAGAGGGATTTTATTGGTCAAGATTAATCGAGGTCAAGTTAGGTGAAATGGCTACAAGATATGTGGCGCATTTTTCAAAGTTTCATACAGTTTCAGACAAATAGGTCAAAGACTCTGTATATACATAAGGAATCTTATTAGCATACCAAGCCAACTCGAAATATTTTTCAAGTTTTCCTTTACCTTAAGTACAGTATACGGTAACTCAACATTTGTAAAATTTATTTTGGCACGATTCCAAAATTTTTTTTTATTACAAAAAGCTTTTTGTGACCTTTTTCAAGAAAGTTATACAGCTTTTTTTTTTTTTTTTTTTTTTTTTTATACCAAGTTAAGGAGCTATTAATCTAAGAAGACAATTCAGAATTGATGAAGAATTCAACTGAAAAGGTTGCTTCCTTGCTCTGGATAATTCAAGATTACTAGGAATTTACCTTACTCAGAGCATAAATATCTTAAGAGTTCGAATTTTTTGGCAATATCACACTGCCTTCATCAACGACTACTGTTGATCATGTGACTCATAAAAGTCACGTGATACGAAAAAACTGGTGTAGATAGGTGGTAGTTCAAGCCACTCGTCCCTGTTAAGTGTTGGCCTCCGCTTTCATATTTCAATTGCCTCCTTCACCTTCCTTTTCCACAGGTTGTCCTCAGATGTGAATACCTTGGTCTGATTTGGAATGATGGAATGTCCCATAGTGCTGCAATGTTCATGTATTACAGATGACTCTCTACTGATGTGCTCTTTAATCCTTGTTTCCAACACTCTGCCTGTTTCACCAATATAGTCATTCTCACAATCACTACATTTGATATGATAAACCACACCACATTTCTTCAATTTTTTTTTCTTTCTGCTTTGTCCTTAACATGTGTAAAGAATTGTATGGTTTGTGGTATATATTAACCCCATGTTGTTTGAATACTCTAGCTAGGGCTTCTGATGTACCACCGATGTATGGCATACCGATGTTGGTTCTATTTGGACCACTACTGGTTTTGTTAGGTGTTCTCTTCTTCTTCTTTGGAAGTTTGAAAATCCACTCTGGATAGCCATTTGCTCGTAGTGCAGCTTTTATGTGCTCTACTTTAATCCAATCTGTCTCATCAGTGACTAGAGAGTTAGCTCGGTGAAGTAAAGATCTCACTACTGACCTCTTGTGTTCCAGATGATGATTGGAAGAAAAGTTAAGGTACTGGTCAGTGTGGCTTGGATTTCTATACACAGTGACTTTGGTTGATGCGTCATTATTTAAGTGTACACATTTGTCTAAGAATGGTAATTTGCCATCTTCTTCTTATTCTGAGGTGAACTGAATATGTGGGTCAATGGAGTTGAGATGAGACACTGTTTCATTATTTGTTTTAATACCACGGCTATCTATAGTGCTGCGAATGCGAAATATACATTAGGATAAGTACATCAATGACGAGGAACACTGGAACTGAATGATTACATTTTAATTTGAATGCAAAAATTTCATTTATTGCATTATTACAACTCATCTTCAGATACCTATGTTGCCAATCTTTTTGTCTCACTTTTTTCAAATTAAAATGCAAGACACAGTGAGCATTATGTTGTCTAACAGCAGCGTCAACTCATTGCTGAAGTTTATTTGCAAGCCCACAACTCCAACACTACCTCATTATTGTACCTAGGATTCCGAGGGCAGGGGATATTGTCCCACTTTCCTCCAAATTTGGGGGACTCACAAAAATTTCAAAGGGGCAAAGAAAAATACTACATGGTACTTAATGCACTAGCAGTGGTGAAAAAAAATAAGATAATCTTCTTTGCTTCAACAGATATGCCACCTTAATTTTTGTCATCTATACTGCACTATCATCTCTTCCTTGGACAGTTATATTAATGCCATGAATGTGTTTTAGCAAGTGCTCAAGTAACCCATGAAAAAACATTTTCATGTCTGAATATCTGGTTCAACTGAAAAGTGCTGCACTATGAAATTTTCCATTCCAGATCTTGCTCTCATTTAACTTTAGTGTTTACTTATTATCTACCAGCATTTATTATAATTATTCACTATGTTTTCTGAATTATTTTTCATTTGAAACTCCAAATTGTGTATTTCTGCAAGCTTTCCATCCCTGAAATTTAGTTCCATTTGTCATTAATTCAACCTAGAAAATACATGACAATAGCGGCCATCAGTGCAACTTAAAAACTAGAGTGTTTTAATTGCCAAAAATATTGTTTTAAAATGGGAAATTATCTGTCATCTTAAAACAGTATACAGAATTTTAAATTTTTCACTGACAGAAAAGTGTATCCTTGTGTTCATGCATGTGCACACAGGACAAAAATTGTGCAAAACCTGTGATCCTGCAGTCAAGATTCAACACTGTACCTGTCGGAATTTGATGAAACTTGCTACACTTAATATTTATGGAGTGGGGGCTACATATTTTCCATCAAAGTCAATCCCACCATATGGGGGAGGGAGAGGTCAACGGTCTCCCCTTAATTTTTACATATTTTGATAGAAAAGTACATTTGCTAAGCTGCATGCATCTATCTTTGGATTTATCTTGGGAAAATTTTAAAAGTAGACAGTTAACTTTGTTGGAAACAAACATTGCCCCATGCATTATGACCCCGTGTCTGTCCTTGGCTGCTGGGTCATAACTTGGAAACCATTGGGATCCCCACCCTATAATCTAAATATAGACTCTCTTGGCATGAAAAGACCAAATTGTGTACACAACCAGCATTGGCCTCAAGGTCTCCCTCTGACCCCTGTGTCAACCTTAGAGTATATATACACTTACTTGACATCACGAGAAGATTTATTTATACAGTTAGCAAAAGCTCATGAAACTGTTCTTACCACCACCCCGTCCCTTCATTGTAACTTGGAAATCATCACGACCTCTACCCTATAACCATGTGTGCACTTTCTCAGCATAAAAAGGTCATGTCATTTATGCAACCAACACTAGCCTCTGGATCTCTCACACCTCCTGGGAACCTGCCCCTGGGTCATAAGTTAGAAACTGCTCATAGCCCCACCCTTAAAGTATATATACACTTGGCATAAAAAGGGGAATTCACTTGTATTAACCAACAGAAGGGCATTAAGCTATGGCCCAAACAGGTGACAGCATTCTGTGGAACACTTGTTTAAGATATTTGTTTTTCTCTCTTCATTTCACTGTTAACCTCTCAGCATGGCATCTGGATCCAGGTTCACACAGAACAGTGTCAAGATGATTGCCTTGCCCTGCCACGGACTGATAAAGTGTTCTTAATTTATTAACTATATTCAACAAATTTATTTTAGATTTCTGAGCCAGCAGTAGCAGGTTCAGTCAATCAAATGTTTTTACCCATAAAGTAAATGCAAACCAATATTTTACAATTCTGTGTCTAAGTTCCCCTTTTAATAAGACTATGACATTTTGTTATCATCAAGAAAATGGAGGTGATTACATTGGACTAAGTTTTTCTTTAAATTTTGCTTAATACATGATTGCTCTGTGTTTAATTGAAATATTCTTCACCTCTAAGCATGGCATCTGGATCCTGGTTCTGGTAGTACGGAGCCACAACGTCTGCCAAGGCCTGCCACTGGCTGTTAATGTGCTGAAGCCTTGAGTTGATGTCATCCTTCAGGTGGGGGTGTCGCTGCTGCAGCTGTTTAGCATACTCATTGAACAGTTTGTGCCGAGGAGATCGCTGCATCATCTCCTCATAGTAACTCTGTAGATATATGGAAATACAACAATTAAGAATAAATAACAATAAAAATCTTGTAACTGAACAAGAGTCCCACAAACGGACAGATGCTCTGATGTCTGAAAAGAATTTCCATGATTTCAAGATAAAACAATTTCTTCTTTTTAACTACCGAGTGTTGAAACCATCTCTGATATTCTTGAGTCACAAGATTTTCAAATTAGACACTGTGGCAGCCATACTGAATGTAAGGTCGGCACCATTTTCACTTAGGACAAACCAAACACCATTAGAAGACTTGGTGAAAACCCCATGTTGATATGACCATCCATTCAGGAGAATTAGAGACCAGATTTTCAATATGTTCATTGTGACAGCCTTATGTGAGGTCAGATTGGCACTATTTTCATTCAGGACCAACTAGATTTCATAATTAGTCTTCTGGTGACAACCCCCTGTCAATATGACTTTCCATTGATATGGAGTAGCAATAACAAGATTTTCAAGATAGCTGCTATGGTGGCCACATTGCATATCAGCTTGGCACCATTTTCATTTAGAATCAACTAGACATCATAAGCGACACGAGACATACTCAAATCAACAAGACATGATGTTCAATAAATTAACTGATGCCTTTCCAACTTTTTCCCCAAGAATCTGAATATTCCTTTTTATACTTCTATGCTGACTGTTTAAACATTTTAAGAGGCTTACTGACCCTTTCGTCTTCAAAGTGTTTTTGTTCATTGGACTTCAGTTCCAGAAAATACTACAAGCACCAACTTTATCATGCAGGCGTTTTGCATGAAAAATATGAGCTGTTTAAAGCATCTGAGGTACTACTGTAAAAGTTAATGACTGGTTCCATGACCAACTCTACTGAACCTAAAATGAAACCAAGATCTGGATCAAACATGGACAAGCCAGTTTCCAGATTTGACGGCAACTATCACATTTTCATAATTTTTTCTATTATTCCACAAGTTCATATCTTAAGGGTCATTTCAGTAAGACTTACAGTCAAATCATATGGGTTGGCAGGTCTGCATACAGCCATATTATATGTCAGATCAGAACCGTTGTCATTTAGGACCAACTAGACATACGAAAAAGTCCCATGTTAATATGACCATCCATTCAGGACGAGCAGCGATAACAAGATTATCAAAATGGCTGCTGAGGTGGCCATATTGGATGTTTGAGCAGCACTATTTTCATTTAAGACCAATCACACCTTGGGACAAATGTGTGTGTAAAGTTTCATGGCAATCCTCCAAGTAGTTTAGGAGAAGTAGCGATAACAACAGATGGATGGACATTGACCATCAGATCGACAAGACAACAGGCCATCCCATAAGCTCTTCTGGTCTATGACCAGTAGAGCTACAAATAAAATTTATGACTAAATACCATCAAATTTAGCACATGAAAAAAGACCTTGTCATGATCAATTATCAGTATTTCTGCTAATGTCGTAAACAACAGGGCCTGCTCTCTCCCACAAAAAACAACTGCACCCAGGAGTTTCATACTTTTTATGATTACAGGGGTTTCACTAACAAGAATTACATATGCTTTTTTATAAATTTTCCTTACATTTTTATGTAACTGTATGGCAACCCCCAAGCAGATGTAAGGGTAAAATTTGTATAAGTTTGTTTGTGGGGAGAAAGAGCGAGAGAGAAAGGAATTTTGAGATGCTCCCCGGCATTCCAATATAACTTCAAGTGGGTCTTTCTCCAACAATGCTATTTTAAAAATAAATGTGTATACATCCTCCATAAAAAAAAAAATAACATATAAACCAATTTTACTGAATTTCCTTAAAAAATCATGAGCAATTATACATTTTACTTAGCTCATTAACCCCAAAAAATATAAACCAATTTTACTGAATTTCCTTAAAAAATCACAGCAGTAAAATGAGCCATTATATACCGTGTGTCTGGGTCAGGAAGCACTGATACTCTGAGAGATGTTCCTATAAGAGTTGTATAGAATGTACTGATGTAAATAAAAAAGAGGAATTAAGATGTGTAAAATTCTAATGCAGAAGACTACAAGTTTTTTTCCACAACTACAATTCATTAAAACATCCTTGTTTTAGTGTGTAAGTGAGACTGTTCAGCATCAGCATTTCCACTCCTTATGGCAATGGAAGGCGTCTTACTAAAAAATCATGATCATCATCTTCATCATCATCACCATCATCACCACCACCACCATCATCATCAAGTTATTTCTTCATGAAACTGGATTTAAAAAATGTTTAAAAGTGTTTAATAGTAAAATTGCTTCATTCAGTCTCTGGTTCTTTGACAAACAAAAGTCCAGTGGGCCTGATACATGTATTGCTCACCTAGCATAGAATGGTCTAAAAGGCCAATGTAGCAACAAGGCAGGTGCCTTGGGTTGAAAGACACCCATCTCAAGATGATTTCCAGCTGTTATGTAGAAATTAGTGGTATTTGACATGTTGTGTTTCTAATTTGAGTAACTTCAACTGGATTTTGTATTGGCATCTTTTGTATGAATGTGAAATGTGTCCATGTTATGCCTCCACTTATGGCATTTGATTTGATATTGTAAGGCAATTTTTGAGAAACTGTTATTCTATATTATCACTGATGCCTTCTATCAGGCCCACTCCTTCCTCTCAGCTTCTTTTCATTCCCTAATCATCAAAGCTGACTGTCTTTTGATCTCGGTGAGTTTGAGCAATTGCTTAATCCATCAGTTGTTTGAAGTGTGAAACACCTGTTTTCATGTCTAATTATACCAGCTGGCCAAACAAAAAGTCAGTCCTGTGTTTGACAATCACAGGTAAGCTGTCAATTAGTAATTTTATTTAGATGCCGTTTCTACTGATAAGTGATGATTTATAAAGTGGAACTTTTTATTTTATTATTTTGTTATTTTTCATTTTGCTAATTAGCTAAACAAAATATATGTATCTTGATAGCATACTACTACTAATAATAATAATGCTAATGCTAATGCTATTCAGTGCATAGTACATTTATTTGTCACGAACCAAGTTTGAGAGCTGAACCTGCCTTCAGAGGTCACCTGTCTTCAAAGGCAACTTTGGCTCTATCCCATGGGTGACAGCTGAACACAGGTTTGACTGGACTCTGATTACAGTCTTTATAGTAGTACCGTGATTAATGGTCTTTATAGTTGTACCATGATTAACAGTCTTTATAGTTGTACCATGATTAACAGTCTTTATAGTAGTACTGTGATTAGGTCTTTATACTAGTACCATGATTAACAGTCTTTATAGTAGTACCGTGATTAAGTCTTTATAGTTGTACCATGATTAACAGTCTTTATAGTAGTACTGTGATTAACAGTCTTTATACTAGTACCATGATTAACAGTCTTTATAGTAGTACTGTGATTAACAGTCTTTTTACTAGTACCATGATTAAGTCTTTATACTAGTACCATGATTAACAGTCTTTATAATAGTACCGTGATTAACAGTCTTTATAGTAGTACCATGATTAACAGTCTTTATAGTAGTACTGTGATTAAGTCTTTACACTAGTACCATGATTAACAGTCTTTATACTAGTACCATGATTAACAGTCTTTATAATAGTACCATGATTAACAGTCTTTATAGTAGTACCATGATTAACAGTCTTTATAGTAGTACCATGATTAACAGTCTTTATACTAGTACCATGATTAACAGTCTTTATAGTTGTACCATGATTAATAGTCTTTATAGTTGTACCATGATTAAGTCTTTATACTAGTACCATGATTAACAGTCTTTATAGTAGTACTGTGATTAAGTCCTTTATACTAGTACCATGATTAACAGTCTTTATAGTTGTACCATGATTAACAGTCTTTATAGTTGTACTGTGATTAAGTCTTTATACTAGTACCATGATTAAGTCTTTATAGTTGTAACATGATTAACAGTCTTTATACTAGTACCATGATTAACAGTCTTTAAAGTAGTACTGTGATTAAGTCTTTATACTAGTACCATGATTAACAGTCTTTATACTAGTACCATGATTAACAGTCTTTATAATAGTACCATGATTAACAGTCTTTATAGTAGTACCGTGATTAACAGTCTTTATAGTAGTACCATGATTAACAGTCTTTATAGTAGTACTGTGATTAAGTCTTTATACTAGTACCATGATTAACAGTCTTTATACTAGTACCATGATTAAGTCTTTATAATAGTACCATGATTAACAGTCTTTATAGTAGTACCATGATTAACAGTCTTTATAGTAGTACTGTGATTAAGTCTTTATACTAGTACCATGATTAAGTCTTTATACTAGTACCATGATTAACAGTCTTTATAATAGTACCATGATTAACAGTCTTTATAGTAGTACCATGATTAAGTCTTTATACTAGTACCATGATTAACAGTCTTTATAGTTGTACCATGATTAACAGTCTTTATAGTTGTACCATGATTAAGTCTTTATACTAGTACCATGATTAAGTCTTTATACTAGTACCATGATTAAGTCTTTATACTAGTACCATGATTAACAGTCTTTATAGTTGTACCATGATTAATAGTCTTTATAGTTGTACTGTGATTAACAGCCTTTATACTAGTACCATGATTAACAGTCTTTATAGTAGTACTGTGATTAAGTCTTTATACTAGTACCATGATTAAGTCTTTATAGTTGTACCATGATTAACAGTCTTTATACTAGTACCATGATTAAGTCTTTATAGTTGTACCATGACTAAGTCTTTATACTAGTAGCATGATTAAGTCTTTATAGTTGTACTGTGATTGTCTTATAGTTGTACCATGATTAAGTCTTTATAGTTGTACCATGATTAAGTCTTTATACTAGTACCATGATTAAGTCTTTATAGTTGTACTGTGATTAACAGTTTTTATAGTTGTACTGTGATTAAGTCTTTATAGTTGTATCATGATTAAGTCTTTATAGTTGTACTGTGATTAAGTCTTTATAATAGTACTGTGATTAAGTCTTTATAGTTGTACTGTGATTAACAGTCTTTATAGTTGTACCATGATTAAGTCTGTATAGTTGTACCATGATTAACAGTCTTTATAGTTGTACCATGATTAAGTCTTTATAGTTGTACTGTGATTAACGGTCTTTATAGTTGTACCATGATTAACAGTCTTTATAGTTGTACTGTGATTAAGTCTTTATAGTTGTACCATGATTAACAGTCTTTATAGTTGTACTGTGATTAAGTCTTTATAGTTGTACTGTGATTAAGTCTTTATAGTTGTACTGTGATTAACAGTCTTTATAGTTGTACTGTGATTAACAGTCTTTATAGTTGTACCATGATTAAGTCTTTATACTAGTACTATGATTAACAGTCTTTAGAGTTGTACTGTGTTAACAGTCTTTATAGTTATACTGTGATTAACAGTCTTTTATAGTTGTACTGTGAGTAACAGTACTGATAGTTGTACTGTGATTAACAGTCTTTATAGTAATACTGTGAAAAACAGTCTTTATAGTAATACTGTGATAAACAGTCTTTATAGTAATACTGTGATTAACAGTCTTTATAGTAATACTGTGATAAACAGTCTTTATAGTTGTGCTATTCCATCTATATTAAGCTTTATGATATAGCAAACAATTGTTATAGTAAATTACAATTATACATCTGCTAACTTGTTACCATATAGTGTACAATGCATGGTACAAAAACTTCAACTGAAATAATTTAAACTGGACATTAAAATAACAATATCCAAATTTATTCAGAAACCTGTTCACTCAAGTACAAAAAATTATGGTGAAACTGATTACTGAACAGTAGAGCAATCAATCAAAATGATGAGGAAACTTGCAGCCAAACAAACAAATAATACCCTATTTTCTGCATGTCTTTGGAGAGCAAAAAAATAATTAATTTTTTTTCGGTCTGAAAACATCTGAAAATATTATATTCAGTGACCGAAAACAACAATTACATGTACAAATTAAATTGTCGAAAATTGGGAGAACCACATTTAACTATTCATTAGCTCGCCGACACTAATAAAATAACTAAAGTTTGTTTACAATTATACTACTCACCTGTAGATAAAAATCTCAATGGTAAAAAAAAAACAATTTTTTTACTAAAGGAGGAAACTATTAAAGTGAAAGACATCATCTCAAAATTTTTGTATAACACCTTCATTGTGGATAAGACTAAAACCTGTACCCAGTCACATACAAGCCAATGAAATGATTCCAGTTTGTACAGTCCTCAACTAAAACTTCTTTAAGACTAATAGCAAACGAAATTAAATTTGATTACATAAAAATTCATATATAAAACAAATGAAAAAAGGTTCAGCTTTTGCCCTTTTTTTAAAAATGAAAATACGTTATTATCCACCAAAACCAATTCCTATATACTGGTATGTGACCGGTTGCAGGTTTTAGTGTTATCATCAGTGGAGGCAAAAACAAACTCTTTACATAAAGACTTTCACTTTAATACTTATCTCTTTTAATAAAGGGTGACATAGTCCTCTAATCCCTTTATGACTGAGATTTTATTTTATCCACAGGTGAATATATTAGTTTTACACAAATGTTAGTCATTATATCAGTGTCAGCAAGCTAATGAATAGTGAAATGTGGTCCACATAATTTTCAACAATTAAATCATATATGTAACTTGTCATGGCTATTTCCGATTATACACACACTATTCTCTAACTGTGTAAAAGCGGTATTTGTCTATCTTATCTTATCACTGTAGAGCTTCATTTCAGTCCCAAAACACAAGCACATAACTAAAATTCTTTTACAATGATGTCCAAATATTACAAGGCAATGAAATAGGATTTTTGGCCCAAAACTCTTAGTGTCCGAAAACATACAGAAATACGGTATGTAAAATTTAATGAAAAATATCACATTACCGTCTATACTCGTGTATAAGCCGGGTCCAAATGCAAACAACATAGACCCTGATCTGCCATCGCATAATGCACTGGCAGATAAGGGTCTATGTTGTTTGTTCTACTGATTAGTCCTTACAAACTGCATTGACCTAGATCTGCCGGCGCATTATGTGAAAGCAGATCTGGATCTATTCAGTTTGCAGTTGGTATATTCAAATCTTAAATTCCATTTTCCTCAAACCTTCCAGCTCGAGATTGTAACTATCTGCAAACGAATTTAGTTCTTTCCTTTTCCTAAGTAATTATAATTTGCTAAATATATTTAAAGATATGATTTGAATTTTTTAGAACAAGTCCATCAAGTTTCAATCTGTGCATTCAGACATTTCAAAACAGTAGCTCGACTCTTTATTTCAAACAGCCTTACTATGGTGTTCCATCTTTATATGCAGTTTTTCTTAAATGTGCCGGTTTACAAAAATAATCTTAAGGAAACACATGCATCCTGGATGATATCCTGGCACAGACAAATATTCCATCAATGGAAAGAATGAACATATTATTTATATTTAAATGTTCTTCAAAATTTAAAATTAAAACGATTTTTCTTTTTCACTGAACTTCTAATGCCATGACAGTGATGGTGCAGAAAGAGTATACATGTAGTTTTTTTTTTTTTTGGGGGGGGGGGGGGGAACTAATTTTAATTATGCAAAACATACCCATCACTATTGTGTAACTTTACTTTTTCCTGCCATAAAACCACTGTCCGTTTGATGAAATACATCCTCCCACTGACTGGAGAATTGTCAGTGTGACACAATCCACTCATCCACCTCACTGTATTTAGCCCCACCCTAAAAGTGTGAGTGTGTGTGTGTATAAACCTTTCCACTGTGGGTTTAAAAAAGGGTAGGGACATGTCTGTATCATGTGACATTCCGCCACTTTGGTACTGATATAGCCCAGTGCTCTACACTAGAGAAACTTGTATTTGTACACATTTACATGTAATTTATCTGCATAAGTATTTTAGTTAACAGTGCATATTTGGAGAAGGCTTCTTCATTACCCCCAAGTGCAAGCCATCCACAAAGTGTGGTAACTGTAGATGGTAGAGAAGTTATTTAGTAGAAATGAAATTGGTAACAGATGGATGGATGGACCAACATCATAACATAATACTCTGCCTTATGGTGGGCATATAAAAATATGCTTTAGTTTATGGCATTATACAATTGAGACTTTACCTGGTTGAGATATTTTTCAGACAGTGTCTGGTTCTGTGCTTGTTTCTGCATGACCTGCAGAACCTTGTTCAGCCAATCAGAGAGTTCCTGGTACTGCTGCAGGAACTCTCCAAACGAAACTTTAGTATTTATTTCATATTCTTCGCCATCACTCCCAGTGGTCTGTGGAAAAATATGGTACATATTAAAATAACAGTATTATAGATATAAGTGTTTCTTTACTTAATATAATTACTTTACCAGTAGTAATAGCTAACTTGAAGCAACACATTACTAAACAAGAGACCCAAGTGGACCTGGGATCGCTCAACTGGCTTACATCTGCCTAATAGCCAAATGTAAGAGCAGTTGGATAAGAAATCTGGGTCAGTAGGATGCTTTCTGTTGAAATATCTTCCAAAGCTGTTTTCTGCATATGTTACAAAAACAATTATTTCAAGGTTTCCCCATCTTTGCTAGTCAGGGGTCATCGATCTGCATCATTTCACATGAACCCTTGGCATATTTAGCTAGTTGAAATGGTGTTTTGAACAAGTGTCCTCTTGCACATAAAAGATTCCCTGCCCATAGCAAGCAAAATCAATTGACCAATGAGACAGCACGTTAGGTGACCTTTTAGGTATTCAAGAAGGTGATTTCCACGATGTCCACATGCACTGACTCAGAATTAAAAGTTTTCTGAAACGTTTAAATTGAAGAAACTTACGTGCAACATTTGTTGTGTACAGAGGCCACAATGATTATTCCTAACAATCTCGTATTTTAAATGTAACTAGGGATCTGATTGGATCAGTATTTTTCAGCTGCATCCAATCAGACAGTTGGGCAGTACATACTGTTTCAGCTAGCTAAATATGCCAAGGGTTGATGTGAAACAAAGTGGATTGACAACTGTTGGCTAGCGAAGATGCGGTTTCCCTAGTTTTTGTATCTTCACCCTATATCTGATCGCACTATAGCATCATCTGTCCAGTATTGAAAGGCCTCTACGCTAGGATACTTTGTGTCAAAGTTGGTCAAATTCTTTTCAGTGTTTTCTTAAGATAAAGTTCTGTAAATGTTTTTCTACTTTTCATAATTTGATGGCAGAATGACATCATTTGGATAAATCTGAAAGACATTAAAGCTAGGATACTTTCTGTCAAATTTGTTCAAATTCTGTTCAGCAATTATTTAAAATAAATTAAAGGGGTTTTTTTTTATTTTTAGCCATTGCAACAGAGAGCACATGCTGGGACGTCTTGGCCACAGCTTCCAGCACGCATTGTAAAGTGGCTGGATTCAAGGAGGCCTCTCTCAGCATATTAAATGCAGTTGCTGAGAAAAGATCGGCATGCAAAGCAATGGTTATGAGTAACCAGGTTTTCTGCTCCATGGCATCAATTGTTTTTATTGGAAGCTGTAGAAATGCCCACTTTGGCTGCCTTGGCGTCCAATTGTGGAGGTTTGATACATCACTTTGGGGAATGTACCCTGAAACTGGCAGAAGAGACCAGGGGTCTCAATGTTGAGGGAGGGAGAGACCACCCTCTACATTGTCGAGCTATGTTTTGGCCTCGTGAAAACCTCTGTGAGAGTTCCTCAATCATTGGGGAATGAGGGAGAAGCAAGAGGTCTGGTTGTGTTTACGCCACGGAGATCTTTTCCATAATGGAAAGGATCTTTTTGGATTGTGTGCCAGATGGTTTAAGGCACAAATCTGGGGGTAAGATGTGATAAACTTCATTTACTGCCTTATCAAAGGACCAGACCGCTTCATCCTCTTCCAACTGAGAGGAAAAGGTGGGCCTGAGAGAAGGTGTCAGTGAAACTGCTTCTGTCTAGAACTCATCTGAGTCAACGAGAATAGAGAGGGCATCGTTATCATCTAGTATACTCTGAGTTGGAGAGTGGGTGGGCATCGCTATATCTCTCGATAGTGGAGGGGGCATAGGAGCATTCGGAACCATGGCCCATAGTTCAGCACAAGTTCCAGTGGGGAGATGAGACCGCTTGTCTATCCTGAATGATGCGTTGAGGCCACCTGGTGAGGAGGTGATGGCGTGACACGAGCTGCAACATCATCTCAACTGTGAGGACAAGGTCCACTAGCCCATGGAGGCATAATGGACCAAGGGCCATGAGGTGGAGGGCCCCACATCTCATAAGGATTCATTGGGATAATAGGGAAGGGGTGGTGCCGATCCGTTCCCCTTCCCTAGTCCAAGGACGGTGGGCAGACTCCTAATCCTGCACAGGATAGGACGGTAGAGAGGAGAGAACTCAGTCCATACCCTGTCTCTGTACCGTGAGGCCAACAAATGATAATCGGAGAAGACATTAGCTTCAACTGATATATCACTCAGGAGGGTGCGGTGCTGATACCCCCATTTGGTGGGGGGGTGACACGCTACCCTGGAAGTGATGGGAGGGAGCAACATGTTACCACGAGCATGAGATGTCTTGCGTTGCTCCACCTTCCTAAAGGGAGGGAGCAATTCACTGTCACGGTGCTCTACCTCCATAATGGGAGGGCGCAACCTGCTGTCACGGTGCTCTACCTCCATAACGGGAGGGCGCAACCTGCTGTCACGGTGCTCTACTTCTCTGCCGGGAGGGAGCAACCCACTGTCGCGGTGCTCCACCTCCCTAACAGGAGGCAATCGACTCCCCAAACGTCCAGTCCTTCCTTCTGGAGGGGCCTCTCAGACAGCCAAAGCAGTTGTTCCCAAAAGCTGAGACCTAAGAGAGAATCCAAAAAAATCTGAAGATGAGGAGGAGGGAAGATTCCTGTGCCCTCGATAAGTATGTCTGGAATCAACTAGATTCCAGGTGCCAGAAGGCCATAAATCGCGAAGTGAGCAACGATTTTTCCGTGTGCACTTGGAGCACTTTATGCAGTATGGGTGAATGTCTGGGTGAGTGTCCCAAGAGCCCTTCTTGTGGCCACACTCCCCCCCCAGACTGTCCTGACATTATTCTGAAGAAGAGAAATAATGACAATATTTAATAAATGTCACTCTAAACTCACCTGGTTGTATGCAGTGCATACCGCGTACACCACTGTGTATGCACTAAGTACACTGTATGCACATGGTAAATAACAGTCTTTTTCCTGTAGAAAATTAAGATATTTCACACTGTGAACTTTATTAGAGAAACATGCAGACACATATGCAATGACAACCCGATTCGTGGTGCAGACATTAATAATATGCGTGCAAAATTTACCGATAATTTTCACTTTTTTTCAGAAAAGAGAGGAATACAGTGTCTTCTATGTTTGGCAGGGCATGCTGTTATTTTTTTTTTTCAGAACACAGGGACTTACCTGTACCTCAGTTGTATATCAGTAAAGAAGGGAAGTGTTCCCACCCCTAAGGGGTGGAATACACGAGGTAGTCTAGGAGGCCCCTTAAAGAACTAAGTTCCAAAAAGGGGGAAAGGTTACCATACGGAATAAAATACAGAACAGATATTGCAACACCAAGACTTAATTATCAACCGCAGAATGGAGACCGCTAATACAGTAAGTTGCTACAGGCAAAATTTCTCTGGTGATGATTTCAGGCAAACGTCTACACAGTATGGCGTCCAAGAAAAAGATGACAGTTCTGCGCAGGACCATATGACGTACAGATTGGAGTGCAAAGGCCATACTAACCTTTTCTCCACTCTGTGGGAGGATGTATTCACATCGAACGGATGGTTATGTTCGGCACAAAAATAGAATAACTAGACAATAGCGACAGGATAAGTAATTGCTGCTATTAAAAACTCTTGCATGTGCGCATGTTATATTACCGCTTGACTGCATATTGGGCTAAGCAACTAAATTATTGGCCAATCAAAACATGAGACAAAACAAAGCCGGTATGATTAATTAGCAGTGGTTTAAACAGCTTCATTGCGTTTACTTAAATCAGATCCTCACAAACGACTCACCCGATGATATTAAGCCAGTGAATCAATCCAATTAAATTTTATTGAAAGGCACTTTACCGACATCAGTGTCAGTTCCCTTTATGAACTGATTAAATGGCAGTGATGATTCTTTAATTTTTAATTGATACAGAGATTAACTTCCACGTCCAATATTATGTTTGAAGTTAAACAATTAACACTAATTAATGAGCTGTTCCTGTTTCGATTTAAAGGACAAATTGTATTTATGATTACTTTAGAAGTAGTTGTAAAGCAATGTGATATCTACTATGTGGATAAAATGAGTTTACTAAATTATTTTTTCAAGGAAGTTAATAAGGAAGAGTCAGAGAAGGAAAATTAATGTGAAAGTGGAGGGGTAAAATATTTGACTCCCATTGAGTCTGAGGTAACTATTTCTCCAAAGAGACACAAGCCAGACTCTGTCGCAACAAAAAATATCAAATATGACACTATTAAGAGACTAAGAAATTTTCAGCCACATTGGGTTGATAGTTACCCCTGGCTTGAATTCATTGACTCAGAAGCAAAAATGTTTTGCAGTTATTGCAAACAATATACCAAACTGGCACAGGTTGGAAATTCAACCAGTGTATCAATCAAGTCTCATGACAGTTCTGGAACTCACAAGGCCTGTGCAGTTAGGAAAGTCTAAATTCCAGCAAATTCCTTTCCATTCTTGCTGATGGAAGTACATGTACTGATGCTACCATATTGAAGCAAGAAATAGAGCATATAAGATACCTGGACGATGGAAAACTGGAAATCTCTGATGTAACAAAATGTATAGTATTAACCTATGTTTTTGAAAAATTAAATTCTTTTAAGAAACAAATATGTTGTGAATAATTTCGTTTATTCTTCTATGAATTAAAGTGCAAACATCTCATCAAATCTTGACAAATGATTTAAATTTGGGACAAGAGAAAAGGAAGGTGGGACAAGTGAATTTTCTGAAACCACTTGTCCATGAAAAATTTGCTCAGCTCTGTGTTTAGCGTTTTGGAGAAGTCATTTAAAGTTTGTTTTTATTTTTAGCAATGTTGGTCATATTTGATAGTGGATCAGCGTCCAGTGGTTTTTGGGAAAAGTTAAAAATTACAATTGCTGATGGACGCACAATACATGATGCATGCAGGGCCATAAGATAAGCTCACTTGGCCTTATGGCCAGGTGAACTAATAAAATGAATACCTTTCAACTTTATTTTGCAAGAAGAACTACAAAACCATGAATATTTATACAAGCTTTCTGGAAAAAAAACTGTATATTAATTTCATCTCTGTCCATATGGATGGGTGTTACATACATTCATCCATATACTAGTATATGTACATCTATATATCCGTCTCTTGTGTTCCTTGAAAACACAAAAACTTTTTTGCCATTCATGATACAGCGATCAAACTTGGTAGGTTACTTTCCATTAACATGTAGATCTGCAATAAGGTTTTGGAATTTCTCTGCAACCCCAGGAATGGGTTCAAGATAAAAAATACATAAAATGCTCTTCCTTCTCTGTTGATTATGCTTTTCGTTTTCATTTTGGTACAGTTCTTAAATTGAACAAAATATACTATGCATGTAACATTTTGTTCATGGCTGGCCCTAGAATCACTTGGGTTGGGAAAGGAGCAAGGGTTGGGAAAGGAGCAAGGGGTACAAAATAGGTTGGCTTGTTGGATTTCAACAGCACTTTCAGAACATTATTTGATATCATGATGAGGAAATAGGAGCTAGGTGCATTTCCAAGGCCACACCAAGACTGACTACCTGGGCTGGCCTGAATGAGTATCAAACCTGCTACCCTTGGATTACAAATATAATGCTCTACCAGCTGAAGTACTGTAGCTCCCTTCAGAAAAAAGGACATCACCACAACATATCACTGATGTCAAACCAAAGGTCTTTGAGAGTTTATATGAATGGAATGGATTTTAATCCTCTCAATGACCTGTGGGACCTAATGTTAGAGGTCAAAAGGCCATAAAATAGAATTGCACTAAACAATGTTGTCATGGCAGACCTGCCAACCATACAAAGACCATCTCAGTAAGGCAATTAATATTTTTCTGTAGGTTAGACTAATTATCAGTAAGGTGTAATTATGTACTGCTATTATTTACTTAGAAAACATGCATTTAAAAACTTTGGAGTTATAATCTGAGGCAGTGAAGGCAAAACTACATTAAAATAAAATGTTTGTAAAGCACACTTTGACCATAACAAGAGTCCCTAGATTGGACTGATACTCTACTGGGCAAAAAGAATTTCCGGGAAATAAAGATTAAACAATTGGTTTCGCATCATTTCATTTATGCTCCATGATGTCGGCCAGGTAAACAATTGCTTAGAAGTACTCTGTCAAAATCAGTGAATATCATATGATTATTCATTCATCTAGGTTTTATTCATCATGGATATGGTTCGTCTAAGTACTTAAATGCTTTTGGTAAATCCTCAATGTGACTGATGCTGTTAAAAATTTTATTATTTTTTTGAAAATACTTACCAAAGTTCTGCATACAAATAAAATGGTGGTAAATTTAACAATGTAAATACTGTAGAAACTTTAAATGGATCCAGTCTATTTGAGTTCTCTGGATTCACCCAAGAGTATACTCATGATGTGGAAGTAAATTCATACATAAAGTTAATCCCAGATTTTATCCACATCATAGAAAATCAAGACTGTATCCCTATCCATGTCAGGAACAACTCATCACTGAAGCATATGAATGAACCTAGACTAATTTCCAATTCTACAAATACTCATAGATACATGGGTACCATATTTTCACGCATATATCGCGCAGGCTTATACAGGTTTTTACATACCCCACACACCCCATGCGGGTTATCTCGGTGGGCAGACTATATCAGTTCTTTTCAACACAGCCGGCAGTCATCAGCTTATTTTTAAATTTATAGATATAATTTTTAATAATTGTGTGAATGATTTTTAAAAGTTTGTTTATGTTAAACAGAACAACAGCACAGTCAAAAATCTGAATATTCCATTTTATACTTCTGTGCTGATTGTTTGAATATTTTAAGAGGCTGATTGGCTATTTCAATGTGCTTATGTTTGTTGTATGACATTTCTACATAATGCTATAACCTGAAAGTAAAGCTTGATCATGCTGGTGTTTTTACATGAAAAACATCTGCAAATTAAAGCATCTAAGGTACTCCTGTAAAGTTTGTCTGGTTCAATATGAAATATGAAAACCTAGATCTGAATAAAACCCAGACAAGTCAATATCTGGATTTGACCGCAACGATGGTATTTTCGTATTTTTTGCTTTTAATCAATATGTCCGTAATTTTCTGGTAATTTCAGTACGACTTACAGTCAAATCGTAATGGATGGGCAGGATTGTCATGGGCATTAAAATTAAGACTTTTTAAATCTACTTCAAAAAGAAATTCACTTCATGATATGGCTTTCAAACTCAATAAGTAAATTCCCAATGGGATGTAGGTTGGTTGGAAGTTTTCCAAATTAAAGTGCAACCCCAGTCTCCCACACACCACCCCTATCACCACCACCTCAGAACCTCTAAAGAGAGTAACAAGGTCAAACATTAATCCCAGGCCCCTTTTTTTTCTTGAGTTTTTTATTTTCCTTTTTTGTACAGTTTTTAAATAACTCTACTATATCACATATTTGTTATCATGCCTATTTTCTCTCAGGGGCCCTAGTGAAGGGGGTCAAATGGGTTTTTAAACAAAATAGAACATCACCAAAGCATGTCATCATTGGTGTTAAATCAGGTCTTTGACAGTACCATTGCACTGAATGAATTTTAATCTTTAAAGTAAAATCGTGGTTCATACAGACATTTGATCAGGAAATTCAAGCACTTTTCAAAGACAAAAATTAATTTTCCAGCACCATAATTATCTGCATCTAAACTTAGGAAGAATGCTGATTATGGTGTGTAGAGTCCATTAACATGAACTCTGAAATATGTTTTGTTGAACTAGACCTAATTTAAGACACTGCAGCTGATTAGGGGGAGGGGGGAGACATAGGGTTAATGGTGCAGTCATGTCATCTACAGCAGTTTGAAAGTTAGCAATTCTAAGTTCAAACTCCTTCTTGCCTTTCCCATTTTTAAGCAAAAAAATATTCTAAATTCATTCCTGTTATTGATATTTCTATCTTTTTGTGCTTTTTACTCTCTGTCACAGAATTTCAGAACACTTTCACCCAATTATCTGATGTCTTTTGACAAACACAATGCATACAAGGTAGCTCTTTGTTTACCACTTGGCCTCCTTACCCATTCACTGTACTGTAGGGTTTATGGCAATTACTATACATACTTGTGTATTAGCCTGGTCCAAATGCAAACAACATAGACCATGATCTGCTGTCGCATAATACACCAGCAGATCAGGGTCTATGTTGTTTGTTCAACTGATTAGTACATACAAACTTCATAGACCCAGATCTGCCGGCACATTATGCGATGGCAGATCTGGGTCTATGCAGTTTGTAGTTGCTTATATGCGAGTATACGGTACATTTGAAAATATGCATCCCATCACAGAGTACTTGACTAATGTTTTTATCAGCCCTAATGGCCGAAGCAACACAGCATCCCTTCATTTACTCTTTATGAGGTGGTTATAATCCTAAATGAGGCTGAGTACTAAATTAACACATAAACAACCTAACTGGAAGTCTTACTGAATCAACCCAACACAGATGTCAAATTCCAGAAAGATCGAGTTTCTGATTTTTGTAACAGATCTTTATTTTTTTGTCTTCATATTTATATCAGGAAATTAATGTTTTCCAATGCAATGCATTTGTTTTCTAAACTTAGCACTTTTCACAGATTACTGTGGGTTTTCAAGCACTTTTCCAATGTTCTTGAAGCCAACCTCAAATTCAAGCACTTTTCAAGGTAACCCTGACCTGCCAACCCTAGAAAGACATTCTCAATAAGACATATTTTTCCAAAAGTTAGACCAATATTCAGTAAGGTGTAATGAAATATCATGAACTGCTACTGTCAACTTCGAAAACATGTTTGAAAAGTTTAGAGGTGTGGTCTTATGCAGCAAAGGCAACATTATGTCAACTAAAAAGCTTACACAGTATACTTCCGCCTTAATGACCTCCAGTTCAGTTTCATAAACTGTAGTTGCAAACCCCATGGAAGTCAATATTTCTCAACCTGATCCAATCTTTATCTTTTTTTAATTCATGTGGCAGCAACAATAATTTCTCCCACTATGAGCTATACGCAAGTTGAAATGATGTCCAATAAATGTAACTGTCACCTTTCCTATCTTTTTTCAAAGCACAGCCAAGCATCTGAATATTGTTTTTATACTTCTGTGTTAACTGTTTGGGTCCTTTTATGATGCTGATTGTCCCCACTTCCTTCAGTGCGTTTTTATTTGCTGGACAACATTGCTAGACTGTGCTATAATATAACAGCAAAAACCTGATCATGTCGGCATTCTGCATGAACAACATTGGCAGATTAAAGCATCCAAGACAGGGCATTCCCTAAGTGCCAGTAGCTGGGTAATTTATCCTCTTAAATATCTGCCAGAGCAACCAGCTACTTTTTTCTGACCTCTGTACCCCCAAAACCCTCTGCTAGTTGAAAATTTCATTTGCTACTTCCAATTTTATGCCCTGCTGAGGTACCCCATGTAAAATTAATATGATTCAGTAACCAACTCCATGGAGTCTAAAACCTTATCTGGATCAAACCCTGACAAGCCAATATCAGGATTTCACCATAGCAATTGTATTTTTGTATCTTTTGCTATTAGTCCATAAGTCTCTAATTTAAGAGTAATTTTGGTAAGCCTTACGGTAAAATGTAAAATCGTAAGGGTTGGCAGGCCTGGGTAACCACCAAACTTCAATCACTTATCAAGATTGTGCGAATAAAGGAAAGGCAGAGATGTAAAAGAGCAGAAGAATATTATGGTGCAATAGATAACATTAAAAGTGGCATTTTTTACGCTTTTTTTGTTTTTTAAACCGAACTTTGTATATGGAGTCATAGCCAAAAGATACATAGTGTCAATAATGAAATTGAATAAATGTCCTGGGGAAGGGTGCAGAAAAGGGGTGGTGGGTTGGTGATCAGGGGTGTATAAGTGGAGATTTGCAATAGCATGCCAATGAAGTTGCACTACTTCAGATTGCTTTCAATCCGAATAAATTATTTCCAAAATGTGGGCATTTTTCGATAGCGTGCAATCAACTTTCCTCTAGCTATTTTTTAAATATTTTATATGAACTATAACAACTTACAACAAACTTTTAAAAGTCAAACATTTCTACACAGGTTGGTTTTTCTTTAAAAGAAGCACCACAAGTGACTGCCTATGATAGCATCCTGAATAAACAGACTTGATGTAATACCAACCGAAAGTTCTGCAGGGGTCCATGTGATTATTTACTCAAAGGTACTTTGGGACTATGCACAAGTCTGCAGTATGGGAGGCATTCTGAGATTCCTATTATGATCAACAACTTTTATTTGCAATAGTTAGATAAAAGAATGAAGCAACTAAGCCTAGCAACAACTTTCAAGATTAGAATATGATATTTTTGCAAATATTTGTCTATAATTTCATGGGTCTGATATTGTAACTTTTGAAGATTCAGTTCATATATAAGTGATCACACTAGTAAAAGCTAATGATTATATGCACAACCGAAAACTTTAAAAGACTGTAAATAAGATACAATTTTATGCCAAGGTTGGTTGCTGATGAAGCACCCACACATACCATTTTAGCAAATTAGGACACACTAATTGTTGAGAGAGAGAGAGATAGAGAGAGAGAGAGAGAGAGAGAACTTACACGACAAGCCTCAATAATTTCTTTGTCCATGAGATATTGGTAGTTAGATTCAATGGCTGCCCATAGTTCATCTTTTTTGTACCTCCTTCTAAAGTGTTCCTTCAAGGTTGTAGCAGGGGATCCACCAGGGGTGCTCGACACACTTTCATCCATGGTTTCCGAAAACGATGGAGAGTGGGAGCGACTGCTGACCTGGCTACTAACTGAGCTCCAACTGTCATCGGCCATGATTCGTCGACGCTTTGGCTCTGATGGCAATTCTGGGTACTGCTCCCCCTGATTCATGGAACTGGTACTTCCATATTTATTCTGCAGTATGCCTTTATTCAGAGTGACCTCCCTTGAGGGAGATCTCTCAGGAGTAGTGACAGGACTCTGACGGAACAGATTCTCTCTGCTGCCAGACATAGTGTGACTAAATTGACTCATTTTGCTTGGAACACTGGAAAAATGCCTGAAACCTCAATTAAATGTTGAGGGTCGAAAAGTTAATCTTCTACAAGATGTTTTTTTACTTAAATCCTCTTCCTTCAAAGCTTGTTACTTGGGAACAAGCATCAACTGAGGATGTGAAGTAAAAGTAAATCCTTGGGCTGTGTTTATATATTCCAAGAGGTACTCTTTCCACTGAGAGTGGGTTCTGTAACCATTGCCATTGTGGGCATAGGAAACAGCAACAGTGAGGGTTTCCTCAATATTTTCATTTGATGGGAGATAACTCTGCATTCAAGCCTGCAAAGGCGATCAGCATATAACTGCCTCTGGTTGGCTAGACTCTGGATGTCAACGTGCAGTGAAGCATTCCAACTCTGGTTGATCGTTTGCAGAGCAAGAAATTCAGTTTCTTGCTTCCTCCTCACTTCACGTATCAATTCCTGAAAAGAAAAGAAAAAAATTGAAAGAACATAGTCATGACTTGTGTCACATTCTCCCAGAAGACCGGTTTAATAATGGCCTTTATATGCAGGTAAGATCTGAGATATGGCATGTGTATGTGATAATTTGTCACTATATACAGTAATTAGAATCCATCAAAGTAAAAGATTGCAGTTGTCAATCCATACACAGTAATTTTGAGTCCATCAAAGTAAAAGATTGCAGTTGTTGTCACACTAAAAACAGTAATTAGAGTCTATCAAAGTAAAAGATTGTAGTTGTCACACTATACACAGCAATTAGAGTCCATCAATTCAAAGCAAAGGGCAGCAGTTGTTACACTACACAGTAACTCGAGTCCATCAAAGCAAAGGATAGCAGTTGTCACATTATACACAGTAATTAGAGTCCATCAAAGCAAAGGACAGCAGTTGTCACACTATACACAGCAATTAGAGTCCATCAATTCAAAGCAAAGGACAGCAGTTGTTACACTATACAGAAGCTTGAGTCCATCAAAGCAAACGGTAGCAGTTGTCACACTGTACATAGTAACTAGAGTCCATCAAAGCAAAGGACAGCAGTTGTCAAACTATACACAGTAACTAGATTCCATCAAAGCAAAGGACAGCAGTTGTCAAACTATACACAGTAACTAGATTCCATCAAAGCAAAGGACAGCAGTTGTCAAACTATACACAGTAACTAGAGTCCATCAAAGAAAAGGGTAGCAGTTGTCACACTAGACACAGTAATTAGAGTCCATCAGAGTAAAAGATTGCAATTGTGGCACACTAGTCACAGTAATTAGTCCATCAAAGTAAAGAATAGCAGTTGTCATACTATACACAGTAATTAGATTCCATCAAAGCAAAGGATAGCAGCTGTTGTCACACTATACAAAGTAATTAGAGTCCATCAAAGTAAAGGATAGCAGTTGTTGTCACTACACACAATAATTGGAGTCCATCAAAATAAAGTGTAGCAGCTGTTGTCATACGATAGACAATAATTGGAGTCCATGAAAGTAAAGGATATCAGTTGTTGTCATGTTACACACAATAATTGCAGTCCATGAAAGGATAGCAGCTGTTGTCATGCTATACAGTGATTCGAGTCCATGAAAGTAAAGGATAGCACCTGCTGTCATGCTATACACAATAATTGCAATCCATGAAAGTAAAGGATAGCAGCTGTTGTCATGCTATACAGAGTGAATAGAGTCCATGCAAGAAAAGGATAGCAGCTGTTGTCATGCTATACAGAGTAATTAGAGTCCATGAAAGTAAAGAATAGCAGCTGTTGTCATGCTATACAGAGTGATTAGAGTCCATGAAAGTAAAGGATAGCAGCTGTTGTCATGCTATACAGAGTGATTAGAGTCCATGAAAGTAAAGGATAGCAGCTGTTGTCATGCTATACAGAGTGATTAGAGTCCATGAAAGTAAAGGATAGCAGCTGTTGTCATGCTATACAGAGTAATTAGAGTCCATGAAAGTAAAGGATAGCAGCTGTCGTCATGCTATACAGAGTGATTAGAGTCCATGAAAGTAAAGGATAGCAGTTGCTGGTTGCATTGTGCAAGTGGTTGCTCTATATACAGGAAAATGATATGGGAAAATTATACATGTGGCTGCTAGTCCAGGTTAACAATGTATATTCAATCAATTTCAATAAAAAATATTACGAAGTCAGAATTAGTGATATATAAGGCACTCTTTTGTGAAAAAAAAGTAGTTTCAAACATCTTAAAATTTAAAGATGATTTCGTTTTTAATAATCAATACACCAAATATGGCACTTTCATAGCCTCTGTGAACAAAGAATAGTTTGAAAATAGAATTTTAGATCCATTTTTCACCTTGGTAAACATGATGTTGATCAGCTGTCAAATGCCTTTACCTAATTGCAATTATGTCTCAAACAAAATTTAACTAAATTAATTTAAGATTTCCAATTATTCAATGTTTGTCATCAGAGTATTGCACAATTAAGGGGAGTCATAGTAGCTCAACTGGTGAAGTATCAGACTCGTAATCGAAGGGTTGCGGGTTCAATACCCACCCAGGCCAGCCTGGGTGAGCTATCTCGGTGTGTCCATGGGAAAGACGCTTACCGTAGTTCTCATTTCCTCTCATGATATAGCCAATGATGTTAAAAGTGCCATTAAAAGCAACAAAAAACAAAAAACAAAAAATACACCTCAATAACCAAACCAATAAACACCGTGATATATACATGCAGTTCAGTAAAAAGCATCCTCCAGCACTTGCATTAAAAGAAATTACTAACAGAAGCACAAACGGGATCACCTCACTGACATCTGCCTAATAACCAAATGAAAGATCAGTTGGCCAAGAAATTTGGATCAGTAAAATGCTTTCTTTGGAAATGTCTTTAAATGCTGTTGATTGTATATATTATGAAAACAAGGTTTCTCTAGTTTGAGAGTGAAAAAAACACAAGTATTTTTCATCCAATATAAAAATCTTTTCATGGAAATAGAAACTGCACTGACAATGTCAGAGAAAGAAAATTATTACTAAAGTAAGAGATAATGAAGTTGATTCCTATGCCAGACAAATCATATTATTTTATTAGTGGATTCCAATGTCCAATCCCATATTACAGATGATCAATAATGGCCATAATTTACTGTACACAATTTATACCAAATATGAACAATTTTTTAATCTTGCCACAACATTCTTCTAATGACAGATTATTACATGATAAAAGAATGCCTGCAAAACTGTGAATTATTGCAAGTGTATACATGTATGCATAAAATACATACAATCAACAGGTAAGAAATTATTTGCAGATGGTACATATTTTGCTTGCTTGAAGACAGATTGGTGACTGACGGAAAAGAGAAAAGTGAGCAGGCAGACATCAACATAAGAATGAATGGTTTGATAGGTGTTATTTTGCTATCATGCAGAAGAAATATGGTGTGAAAAGCCTATTGTTTGTTATTCAATCATGTCATGTCTGGCATTCTTTGCAAATTGACATAACTATATTAATTGCTGCTTGTCGATGATTGTATACACCACTGACCTACTGTATTGCAAGACGTGTAAATCTTATCGATGACTGTATGCACCACTGACCTATTGTATTGCAAGACGTGTAAATCTTATCAATGACTGTATGCACCACTGACCTATTGTATTGCAAGACGTGTAAATCTCCTGGACATTTCTCAAGCTGCACATGTATATAAATATTTCTTGAAACAACAAATCAATGTGAAAGTGATGTCTGGTTTCATTCTGATGTTGAGTTACATCAGACCCATGAGAATGAAATCAGACACCATAATCCAGCTTTTATAGTGTGAACTTGACCTTTAAGTCTTAGCCCAAAACTCGCTGTGTGATGTGCACCAAGGACGTAAAAAAGACAAATGTGTGTTTCCTATGGTCAAAGTATATGTTTTTATAACAAGAGTATTGTGAACAGTGTTTATTATATGCAAGCCCCTTTTTTAATAGTCCTCTATGTAGGCGCTAGTAGGGCATGGTTGATTCTGTACATTAGTAACCAATGGGTCGCAATGACCTCGAACTTCGGTTAAGGTATGTGGTCTTGAACTAAACTTATTGCGCAAAAACCGTTATTTTCTTATTAGTCTTACCATGACCGTGACCACTGGTCTTTAGATCTCAAAATCTATAGGTTTCTGTATTACCTGAAGTGCGAGCCATCCTCAAAGTTTGGTCAAGGAATGTACTCTAGAACAAAAGTTATTGTGCAAAACTCCTTTTTCTTTAACCTTTGAACTTTTGACCCCCAAATCAATAGGCTTCTACCTTCCTCTAAGTGCAAGCCATCCACAAGGTATGTGATGTAGAATTAATGTTATTATAATGAAAATATCTGTCTTCTTTCAGTCAGTGATCCAGGATTCTGTCTTACACTAACTGCAAGCTATCCACAAAGTTTGGTTCAGATCTGTGGTGTAGAACTAATATTATTGTGCAGAAACCATTTTTCTTCTTTCAGTCACAGTGACCCTAACTTTTGACCCCAAATTTGTTCATCTTTTTTCCTTATCCTAAATGTAAGCTCTTTACAAAGTCTGGTAACTGTAAATGGTGGAGAACTCAAATTATTGTGCAGAAACAGAACAGGGAATGGACAGACATACAGACAGATGAATGTACATTATAACATTACATGCTCTGCCTTATGGCAGGCATAAAAAAATAAACACAGATAAAACCATTGGTCAATACAAACTCTGATACAGAATATAAGTTGAATGTAACTTAATTACCCCCCCCCCCCCTTTCTCTGGACCTTTTCTTTGCTTGCTTAATTATTATAAACTGGTTAAATATGTGTTTGCATTAGATTACTATGATCAAGTGACTAGGAAGAAATCTGAATGGTACATTTAAACATTACCCATAGTTAAACCTCCACAGGTTTCAATTAAAACATCATATCATACTATAAACCAAAGCAATAGCTAGAAACAGGTGATAGGATCTAAAACGTGACATAAATTAAATCTCCCCTGTAATATTCAAGCAGTAATAGGCAGCACTTGGGCTTCTTCCAGATAGATATAAAAGAAAGGAGGCCACATGCTAACAGCAGGAGTTCCATTTTAAAAGGCTCTTCCATGCTTCATCAATAATGTATGTGTAGCTTCTGAATTAAAATTCTCATCATGTGGCCAGCATATGAATACACCCTATATAAAAAGCTGAGAGCACCATATGCATACAACTAAGATGTCCAATTAGAAGGGCTTGAACGAACTCTTTGTAGTTAGGAGTTAGTTTCTGTTCCGGTGAATTGAATGAGTTTATTTTAATTTTGCTTACAGTTTTCTGTATAGAAGTCTTTAGATTTCTGAAGAAATTTGGTCATGGAGTTCCATTTTCAAAATCCCACAAAGTGCTGTGTTGTAATGACTAGTCTTTGTAGCTGTAGCACAAAGTTAAATACAATACTGGACTTCAACCAAGTGATCAGGGTCTGGACTACAATCAACTGAGCAGGGTCTGGACTACAACCAACTGATCAGGGTCTGGACTAAAACCAACTGATCAGGGTCTGGACTACAACCAACTGATCAGGGTCTGGACTTAACCAACTGATCAGGGTCTGGACTACAACCAACTGATCAGGGTCTGGACTTCAATTAGCTGATCAGGGTCTGGACTTAGCCAACTGATCAGGGTCTGGACTACAACCAACTTATCAGGGTCTGAAATCTTAAGTATAGTCTGTACAATTTCTCAACTAATAGAAGATATGCCATATATACTCGCTTATAAGCCAATACCAACTGCAAACTGCATAGACCCAGTTCTGCCATCACATAATGCACCAGCAGATCTGGGTCTATGCAGTTTGTAAGGACTAATCAGTAGAACAAACAACATAGACCCTGATCTGCCAGCGCATTATGCGACAGCCAATCAGGGTCTATGGTGTTTGCATCTGGACCCGGTTTATACGCAACTATAAACGGTATTATTTTTATCTGTCAAAAAGTTTAGATAACAGCATTTTAGACAAACTTCTGTGTCAGTAACTATGGTACAATTTACCTTTTAAGGCCAAAGAGTTCAGAAAGATTCTTTGGTATGAATCTATATCATAATTTTTGGATCAGCTCTGGTCAGCTAC
The DNA here is from genome assembly GCA_029931535.1 of Margaritifera margaritifera. Lineage (NCBI taxonomy): Eukaryota > Metazoa > Mollusca > Bivalvia > Unionida > Margaritiferidae > Margaritifera > Margaritifera margaritifera. The sequence goes on from JAQPZY010001691.1 coordinate 8,530,781, forward strand.
CTGTGGTGTATTCTTAGGCACTTTACTCCAATTACCTAGGTACTAAATAACCTTCATGTGTTGACATGCTGTAACATTCCAAATCAAATCAACCTGAAGGGCAAAAGAAATGAAAAGATTTCCACTTCTTGGATTATTGCCAGTGTACATACAAGTTGCATATCAGTGTTAAACAACATAGGTTTGATATTTTCCATGCTTAACCTTCTATTTATTTTTCTTCCCAGGGGTAATTCCCGACACTTGATAAGGCCAGCATTAACCTGTTCCTGGCATTTAAGCATATTCCTAGTAACTAAAAAAGACTAAGAAATATTTTCCTGGGTACAAAGCACGCCTGATTATAACACAATGATTCTTGAATCTTTGTCTATAAAGTTAATTATATATCCCACTTATAAAAATCTGACTATTTCCCTGTTTTTGTCTTGAAGTATTACTTATCTTTGTATATTAGTATATATTATGTTCAAGTAGCTACATGTACTGTAATAAGAAAACTGAATAACTGTATTTCCTTTCACAAGAGTACTGGTAAGTCTATTGTGTATGCTGGCTTCCAAGTTCCACCTACACCTCTAGGCATAATGGCCTTGTAGAATGGACTTGGAATATGATAGCATTTTCTTGTTCTCTCATATAACTTGCATGCACTTATTAAGCAGATGAGAAAAGCAATACAGAAACTACAGTGTACTGGTAAATCAGTATATAACCTTTAGACCCATTGCAATATTATCGTAAAGTTTTAGTTGAATACTGCATCAAAGAGTTTCACTTGGATTCAGCAACTAATATAGAAGACATGTGACTTTAAAAACCTTTAATGGAAAACACATTAACATTGTTGACACTTCCACCATGTGACCACTATATCTCATAAGTGTCATATCCCAAGAAATATGATATCTACTATACATAGAGTTATTCTAACAACATAATATTATATGGTATCTACTGTATGTAAAGTGACGGCATAAGGGTTCAATGTGCCCAGGGGCAATGGTCTTTAGTGGTGCCCCTACTTTGCTACAGAGAACAGTTTTTATATCAGTTGCCAAGCTCCCTCCTCCGACCCCCCTCCTAAATATAAGTTTTGTGAAGAATTGCCCCCATTACACTAAGGTGAAGGTGAGATACTATGAAAATTTCAGCAGCAAAAAGAAAAAAAGCTTCTAATGGTGCCTCAGTCACCTGGAGCCCAGGGTCAATTGCCCCCACCCAACAACCAACCCCCAACACCCTTGCACCACCACTGTGTATGTATTCTGACCACATAATATTATAGCCATTTTATATACTGATAATCTAAGTGGCAAATGTAATTTATGAAAAAGGATTACATATTTTTGAAGTCTACCAGAATATTACTAACTAGAATTTACAGATCTTACAATATGGTCCTAATTTTCAAATGCAATTTGTATATGAAAGTTAATTTTTTCCATAAAACCTGTTAAGTAATTGTCCATTGACAGATTAACTGTCTACTTACATGTACCTCAAAACTACTCACTACAAGGTCAATCTGGGCTTAGTATGTGCAAGTCAGTATTACTGTACACAGCAAACTGAATTAATGAAAAAAACATGAATTAATGAAAAAAACAATCCTTTTTCCATAATTTTTTTATTGATATTAATAACTTCTTTCCAATTCATTAACTTTCTGATCAATCACACTTGATGCCCAATAAATGAAGCCCTTATCCAAAATCAATTGATAACCAACACAAGAAGCATATCTGTACATGACCTGGCCAATACAAGGTTCTTATACCAGTTAGTCACCTAAATGAAACCCTACTCCAGACAAAACATGGTACTGGCTTTATTTGTTCATTTATTCATGACCAATTACATTCATATCATAAATCAAATCTGGAACTTAACAAAACTGGGTTACTGTATGAAGCCACCGACATATGCTTGGAATGTAGTCCAATATGGTACAATGGATGAGGGGTTCAAAACATAGGTGTCATCCATACAGTCCAATATGGTACAATCGATGAGGGGTTCCAAATATACTTTGTCAGAAGGGCAACATTAAGGTAATGAAGCAGAAAAGGTGAACCTCTTCTCCTGGCTGTCTAAGCCATTTTCAAAATTCTTTCCTGCAGGGATGATAACTACAACCAAATTCAACCCTGCTGTCCTCACACTTATCTCATCTTGGGACGTATTACATTTTAAAATCTTTCTTGCCGAGTGCAAAGCATTCTTTGTACAACTGTTCATGTGTTCTTCTTTTTTGCAGTTTTTTTGTTGATTGAAGGATTTTTCCACTGAAAAGATGGAACTGGAAGGTTGGGATATGAATCAACCATTTGATAAAACATAAGCTAATCAGAAGTCATGATGGAACATTTCTGATGCAACTCTACCATCTCTTTTATTCATGTACATTCAGTTCAGTGCTATAGTAAACAGTACAGAAAAGTGCTACCCTATAACGAATCATCACAAAACTGCAATAAATAGTCTTGACAACAAGAATGAGTATTTGTGGAGTATTTACAGTGTGTACATGAAACCCATGCCCCACTTTTACAATATTCTGGTCAATTTTATATAAGAAAGCATTATGATAAGCATACTCTAAACTTTTCAAAAAGATTTACGAGGTTTTTTCCCTGGGTTTATCATGAAAGGACCAATTTAATACTTGTACCATCTATACTCGCATATAATCCGGATCCAAATGCAAACAACATAAACCCCGATTTGCCATCGCATAATGCGTTGGCAGATCAGGGTCTATGTTGTTTGTTCTACTGATTAGTCCTTACAAACTGCATAGACCCAGATCTGAAGGCACATTAGGTGACGTCAGATCTGGGTCTATGCAGTTTGCAGTTGGTAAAGGCTTATACGCAAGTATAGACAGTATGTTATTTGAAAAAGATTTACTATCCATAACGTCATCTGTGCACTCTTATCTATTGTTACAGTAGTCTGGATGTCCAATGATAGTGATTACAATAAACATAATTACAGTACATGTAATAATTTATGTATCATACCAAATTTCGATCTCATGGAATAGGTGTTACTTCTGTAGAAAATGTTAGTATTTCAAGTAACAATAAACAAAACTTAAACCAACGCTTTAGTCATTTACAGTTACCTGAGAGATAATATTGCTATCTTTTTACTCGATCAAAAAAAAAAAAATTCAAAAATTGAAACTTTCAAACAAAATGTTAAAGACAATCCCAAGTTTTATCGTGTCTATATTTTCATTACGAGTGGTTACTGATGTCAATGTTACTGAGAGAGCATAACTATACACATTTAAAATCATGTAGAATTAAATAAATAATTATCAAATTATTTTAACAATGTCTGGGACATAAATTTGTATCATGTGTTACCTCCAAAAATCTAATCAATTTTATGCCAATCTTGTAAATTCCTGACCATGTTTGAACTTGCCCAGAAAGTACAAGGTGTTGACCTATATGTAATTCATGATATAAGTCAAAACAAGAGTCCCTCGAAGGGACTGATGCTCTACTGGGCGAAAAGAATTTCCTAGAATTCAAGATAACACCATTTCTTCCTTTTTCAGCTAAGTTTTGAAACCATCTCTGATATTCTTCAGCAATAACAAGTTTTCAAATTAGCTGCCGTAGTGCACATATTTGGATGTCAGATTGGCACCATTTTCATTTAGGACACTGTAGACATCATTAGAAGTCTTTTGGTGAAAAGTTCATGTCATAATGACCACCCATTCAGGAGGAGTAGAGACAACAAGATTTTCAAGACAGCTCAAGAAAACATCATAAGAAGTCTTTTAGTGAAAACCCTATACTAATATAAGCATTAATTCAGGAGATATAGTTATAACAAGATTTTCAACCTGGCCACTGTGGCAGCCATATTAGATCTCAGATCAGCACCATTTTCATTTAGGACCAACTAAACATCATAAGAAGTCTTTTGATGAAAACCCATGTAAATCTGACTTTCCATTCAAAAGGAAGAGTAGCGATAAAAGATTCTCAAGATGGCTAATTTGGCAGCCATATTGGATTTCAGACCAGCACCATTTTCATTTGGGACCAACTAGACATTATAAGAAGTCTTTTAGTGAAAACTCCATGTTGATATGATCATCCATGTAGAATGAGTAGCAACAACAAGATTTTTAAGATGGTCACTGTAGCGGCCATATGACACTTCAGATCGGGACCATTTTAATTTAGGACCAACTAGACAACTTAAGAAGTCTTTTTGTAAAAACCCCATGTTGATATGACCATCCATTCAGGATGAGTACCAGAAGTCATAACAAGATTTTCAGGATGGCTGCCATGGTGGCCATACTGGACATCAGGTCAGCCCCATTTTCATTTAGGACCAACTAGACATCATAAGAAGTCTTTTAGTGAAAACCCCATGTTGATATGACCATCCATTCAGGAGAAGTAACTATAAGATTTTCAAGATGGCCACTATAGCAGCCATATGGATGTCTAAGTAGCACCATTTTCATTTTTGGACCAACTACACCATGGGATGAATGTGTGTGTAAAGTTTCTTGGCAATCCTCCAAGTAATTTAGGAGTAGCGATACAAACTTGTGCTCACAGATGGACAGACGGACGACAGATGACAGACGAACAATAGACAACAGACTACCCCATAAGCTCTTCTGGTATATGACTAAAGCTAAAAACACTTTCTGATATTGGATCAAGGATGTCACAACAGTAATTCTTTCTGGAAAAAAAGAGAGTTGTTATGCGCAATCAATACAAATAAAAACATCCTGTTATGGTGACATTAGATATCCCAGTCCACAGTGCCTAGCTTTGTGTCCATTATTATGTCTGCATACAATTTTTAAATACCATTTATCATTGGTTTGGTGATCCTTTCATAAAAGTACTGATTACATGAAAATTAAAAGACATCTGTCATGCTTAATGAACTTATGTAGCAACATCCAGTTGATTTCATATTAGATCTCTGAGATGTAACATGTACCAAAGTTCACAGTACCTTAGTATATGTTGTTATTTGTTACATCTAGTTGTTCGAAATAAGAAAACTTGCATGTTTTTACCAAGTGTTTGTGATAAAACTTACTCAAATATAAAACACAAAATAAGACTTCATTTTTGTTTCAAAGTATCTTTTGCACAAAATTCACATTCAAGTGGAACCTGTATAATCTAGCATCTGAGTAATTCTTTGTGATTGTGGCCAAAATAATGGGTTTACTTCAGCCTCTTTATCATGGATTGTCCACTCAGTATTCTGGCTAACTGACCCTTCAGACCAATAACTGTGTCCCTCTGATAGCTGGTTTGAAGAAATTTACTAAGCTGTTATCCTAATTCTGTCAACCACTTTAAATTCAGTGTATCCATTCTTGTGGTTCGCTAAAGAAAATGCATAACAGTGGATACTTAATTTCATGGATTTGTCGTTTAAAACGTCTTAAATAAAATTTAGTAATTATATATGTAATTATATATATGTGTGTGTGTGTGTATATATATATATATATATATATATATATATATATATATCCCTTTAAAAGATTACATCGTCATTCACTTGAATGCATCCTAAACAAACAGGATTAATCCATACTGCAGTAATTGGATTGATTTGGTGAAGTTATTCACTGCTAACACTTAGCGTAAAGGCAGAGATCAGAATAAAAAAAGAGACAGACATTCCTTTGCATGTATTTAAAATCATTCAAGCTTAATACCACTGCTGTGATTAGTGTGAACTGATGGCAATAGTTATCTTTGATGTTTTCAAACTCATTAAATGTTTTCAAAGCACACTGCAAGAAGAGGCTGCTGTCTCGTTTAAAGAAAACGCGATCATACCTTTGTGCCACCCACATATATGGCACTCCCAGATTTTATCTGTCAACAAATTTCTCCAAGTAGGAACTCCAATCATGTTTTCATGAGTAGTATTCATTCCAGGTGAATGCTGAATAGGAGGACAGTGGAGATGATCTATCAGATATGGTCTTGATCGCTGTGAAAACATCTACTCTTAAGCCAATTAATATAAAGTGGATTATCTTCACACATGACCAAGTATTACTTCAGATTGACAGGATTCAAATGGCTCTGAGAAGGCAGTATTGATCTGCTGTTGTTTTCATTCATGCAACAACTACCATATATACTCGTGTATAATCCTGGTCCAAATGCAAACAACATAGACCCTGATCTGCCATCGCATAATGCACCAGCAGATCAGGGTCTATGTTATTTGTTCTATTGATTAGTCCTTACAACTGCATAGGCCCAGATCTGCCGGCGCATTATGCGATGGCAGATCTGGGTCTATGCAGTTTGCAGTTGGTATCGGCTTATACGTGAGTATATATGGTAATATTTGAATCAGAAATAGTAATTGCTTTCATGTTAATATATCTGTTCAAAAAGGAATAGTGTCTGACTAGATAATACAGTGCCTCTGTGATCCATATGTTGTATATTGTCATGAATAAACAGCTACTAACATTATTCAAGGATTTGTGTGCTTCAAAAAATGGCGCAAACTGTGGTTGACATTTTATTTTTTGGAACTTCACTGCTTTCATGTTTCTCAGATATTTGCAAATTTCATTGGATTGAATCAAGTTTTACTGAGTATTTGTTATTATAAATGGATATATGTGCTTTGTGAAGTAAAGGACACAAATCATAATTTTACATTAATTACTAAAGTATCAGATAGTCATTATATTAATTTAGAGCTTTTAAGTTCCCAAAATTATGCATGTGAATTAAATCGCAATAAAAAATTCCATTATTCCTCATCTTGGTATTAAAACAAAAGAGTGATGCTTTACCATGGCGGGCAGGGGGTGGGGGGTGGAAGTGTACTTTGAATATCAGTTTGGTTCATATTTCATTGTGATTTAAATTCATGGTTAACCTTGCCCACAAAAAAGCACAAAAACTGGTACCGCACATATTTTAAGTGATTCGCAGTACATGCATAAAAATAGGATACATACACACTGCACCTAAATCCAATGTCTCACACCAAGATAATTCTCTACAATATAAAAGAGTGATAAAATGTCATTGGGTTTGACATAACATTTCTTCTATAAAAAAAAAAACAACATGTAAATGTTAATAGCTTATCTGTAAGAAAAACACTATATGGTTAAAAATGGCCCAGCTTACATTCACTGTATCAGAGAGATGATGTAATAAGACAGTAGGTACTTCCAATGACCAAATGGAACAAGAAAAATCCTTGCCATGGATGCAACAAAGAACATGAAAATTTTAATTATCCAAATTAAGAATAAATAACCCAATAAAACTGCAAAATTGGAAGTACAAAAAAATTCTGTCAACTTAAATCTTTTAAGGTGATGATTATTCATTAGCAGAGTCATCTAATCTGTTTCGTGATCTTAAAAAGCAAAAATGCCAACCTATTACATCTCCAAAAAATTTATGATTTTTTTTCGTATACTGAACTTAATGTTCAATATAGTATGAACATGTAACATTGATTCTTTGTTGTCTCTTTTATTACAGTCACAGCATCAATTGTATATTTCTGATCATATTGCTCAAAATTGCTGAACCAAAAAATGTAAATTTTTTACACAATACCTATGAGGAACTATCACCATTTATATGAAAATAAATTGCCCCTCCTAATTGGGCGTTTCAAAATTAAGTAACCTGGGCAACTTATAATAACCATGAAATTTATGGAAAGATTTGTCCGAGACGTAACATGCAATATATGACATCAAATTCTGTATGATATTACATCTATTTCCTAGACTCTATTTATCAATGGCCTGACCTTTGTAGAGTACTGGTCAATCACTGTCTAGAGTCCATAAAAGGGGATCAATTGTCTATCTGATAGGTACAACAGCTTCCCTTGAGATATCAGATTCTAATTACTGTACTAACTCATTAGAACACTGTCCATGGGAGCTATGGAAAGTATCAAATTATAATGAAATATACTATACCGGATATACTTGCGTATAGTCCGATACCAACTGCAAACTGCATAGACCCAGATCTGCCATCACATAATGCGCCGGCAGATCTGGGTCTATGCTGTTAGTAAGGACTAATCAGTAGAACAAACAACACAGACCCTGATCTGCCGGCGCATTATGCGACAGCAGATCAGGGTCTATGTTGTTTGCATTTGTACTCGGCTTATACATGAGTACATATGGTACTCATAATGTTACTACCACTTGAAATGGGATCCATGATCAATCCTTATAACAGGAAGCCATGTTATAGTTAAGGGCTTTATAGTAAGGGAATGCTGTACCAGTAGTTATAGAAGTTAGAATCCTATATGCTACTACATGTAAGGACCAAATTTGTGTTTATTGTTTTTGCAAGTTTCATGCAGGCTTAGAAAGAAGTCATAAAACACATATCCACTTATAAATCAAAGTGTGCTGAAGAATTTTGGCATACAGTATTTCCCAATTCAAACAAATTTGTGGAAAGAATGCCTGTGCCGCTTGTAAAGTTTCTTTTCATTAAAAAAGGTATTCTCTTAAATTAAAAAATATTGTTTCCTGTAACAGGCTTGACAATACATGTAGTTGGTTCGGTTGGTAGGCTTTTCTCTGAAAATGTTGTTTACTATATATATTTTTCATACTTCTGACTATCAAAACTGAATAATTTTGAAGTGTTCCCTAAAAATACAATTTCAGAAAAAATGGGAGTTGGTGGGATTTTAGAAGGGTTGGTTGGGTTACGGGGAAACACATAACTTATTTTACCTGGCCATATACATGTATTATAAATTGATCCATACATTATGAATCTGATTAGTGGTCATTCAAGTCAGGTTTTTGTATTACATTTCGAAATTTGGGTCAAAAAGTATAGCCATTATAAACCATTCAATTCCAGGCAGGAAAATTAATGGCGGACTAGGGTATGAAATTAGCCTTGGGAAAATTGACTAATCATATTTAGTTTAGTGGTAAGTTATATGCAGGTTAATGACAGCTTCCCTGTTCTTGCTGGTTTATGGAGATTTAGGTCATGATTCATTCGCCTGTTTTCTTGACAGGTGAAGTTCATATATGTACTACCATTTCTCCCTGACTGACCTAGGCAAGTTCAAAGTCAGTTATATAGTTATACCCCACCCACCCCCAGTGTAAATCAACTCATCTTCCTGTGAGAGACAGAATATTCCATCCTGAAAAACAAATACATTGCCCTCAAAATGCATGCCCTCCCCCAACCCTCTTCTTTCATGGTTATATAAAATTCATCAGTTTGATGAGTTCCTGTCTTCTTATCTGAATTAAAGATCTTTTGAATATTTGTGTCAAAGAGAGACGAGAGTTTTGGCAGAGCAGACCTAACAAGCCAAGACTGCACACGTGATACTTTCAGAGACCAAACTGCACTGCAATTTGACAAAATCTTCTGTGACATTTTTAATAAATTCTGTGAGATATGATTATTTTTTAGGTCATCCATGTGCACTAATTCAAATGCAAACAAACTGTCCTTTGGGTACAGTTTTATTATATGTTATAAGTATGCACACAATATCGAAAAAATCCCTGTCTCAAGATTCCATCAACAGGTTTGCTGGAACATGCAAACTATAATGAAAACACTGGTAAGGCAAGTTCTTTTGGTTCAAAATATAACCTGAAAAAAATCATGGAAATTTATTTGTGAGAAACTGAACTCAAGGAGTGAAACTGAAATAATCCAAAATTCTTAAGATTTTTCCTCACACTGTGAGGTATCACAGGTATGAGATGCCTCAAGTTTCTCCTCAATTTTTGTCTGAAACTCTGCTAGACTCCCAGTTTAATATAAACACAATGACAGCCTTTTAATTAAGTCTGAAAATGGGTCATCAAATGACCTTTATAGTGGCCTTGTAATTAGCTGTGAAAATAATAAATATCTGGCTAGAAAGTGGATTATAAATCTATCATGGGATTGTCAAAAAGTACTTGTGACTTTGACCTTTGACCTGCTGACCTTTCAAGTATCTAAGACTTAGAGGATACTAAATATAAGATCTGTTTTGAGGTGATGTGCAAGGTCTATTCATAATCTGTTGATGTGCAAGGTCTATTAATAAGCTGTTGATGTGCAAGGTCTATTAATAATCTGTTGATGTGCAAGGTCTATTCATAATCTGTTGATGTGCAAGGTCTATTCATAATCTGTTGATGTGCAAGGTCTATTCATAATCTGTTAATGTGAATATCAAGTTTTTTCACCAAAATCTTAACAAAAGTTAACATCTGACAGAAAATTAAAACAATTTTGACTGCTATTTCTCAGAGTTTTTTTTGTGATATTCATAGCTTGTTTGATATATTTTTAGTGGTTTGAACAGCACTTTCAACACATTATTGGCTTTATCATGCCAAAAAAATGGGAGCCAAGTGCCTTTCCCAAGGACACACCAAAGCAGTCGACTCAGGCTGGCCTGGGCAGGTATTGAACCCACAACATTTGGATTAGGAGTCCATGACTCAAACAAACTGAGCTACCACAGCAGCTCCCAAGATTCATAGTAGTCAAAAGAAAGCTTTAGGCAGATATGGTAAAAGGCTGATAAGGCCAACAACAGCAAAAATGTGTGTTTCCAGTCGGACGACCTATTTCTCACTGCTGGCCCTAGCAACCCCCCCCCCCCAAAAAAAAGATTTTTTTTTAAAAAAATATATACAAAAAATCAGTCAAAATTGATTTGCGCATCTATTGAGCCAGTTTTGCCCAGTACTTTGAAGCGCTTGAAATATTATTTGATTTATATATAACATTTTTTTTTTTTAAATACCTACCTGCCTACCCTAATTTTTAAACCAGTGCAATAGGAAAGACACATATTTTTTTTTTGCCTAATGAGATGAGAGCAAGGTACAAACAAAAAGTCATCCTGTAACAATGTAACAGATAATACATGATTTATCTGTGGCCTGCGTGCAGATTGAGTAAATACACCTACAATTTAATGTAACATACAAGACAGGTGTCTGAAAAAAATTTGAGCCTGAGTTAAGAACTTGTAAGGAAAACTTGGTAACACTAATGTGCATTTCCAGTTAGTGAGACTAGGAGATACTAAGTATTTGTCTCAATGCATATACAGTACATTGGGTGGAATTCAATACACATGGAAAGACAGTTGAGCATATTTACTTAATGTCTAGTACTCAACTTTTGCAAGAAAATGTAATATAAGCACATTCACGTGTTTAAAACTTGAGATCTATTTGGATGCAAGACAAAGAGTTACATTATAATGGGCCTTAATTAAATAATGCATGTGATGAATTTTGTCTTCTGTGCACTTCACGTGATTGATGTTTACAATTACATCTAAGTATCATACCTCCACATGCATTGCACATGGACATACTTAACAACAAGAATTGTTAACCAAGATCTGTTGTAATCTATTGCATCATAACCAGTGTCTAACATATACCAAACTGGGAAATATGTAGACATTGATCTGCTGTAACATTATGCATCACCAGTGTACAACACACATCAAACTGGAAACATTGTAAATTCAGATCTGCTGTCACATAATCCATCATAACCACTGTGTAACATACACCCAACTGGGAACAGTGACAGACCCAGATCTGCTGTTGCATAATGTCCCAGCACATCAAGGTCTACAGTTTTCATTTTATAATGACAACAAAGTGTATTGTGACCAGCGTGTGTTTAATTGTCGTCCATGAAGGAACTAGTGGGACATGGATGACTCCAGGGTTTACTGACCAACAGGTCTCAATTACCTCAACCTTTGATTAATCTATGCTAAACTGAATTTACTGTACAGAAACCTTAATTTTCTTATTAGACTCACCATGACCTTGACTTTTGACCTTCAGACCTCCAAATCAATAGGGGTCTTTATTACTCAAGCACAAGCCATCCACGAAGTTTCATCAAAGTTATTGTACAAAACCCCTTTTCCTTAGAGACACACCCTGGAATCTGACTTATTGACCCCAAAATCAATAGGTCTCTTCCTTACATTAAGTGCAAGCTCTCCACAAAGTTTGTTCATGGTATAAAAGCTAGAAGTAAAGTCATTAAGCAAAAACCATTCTTCTTCTTTCAGTCACAGTGACCTCAACCTCTGACCTTTTGCCCCCAAAATCAAAAGTCTTCTTCCTTACCCAATGTGCAAGCCAGCCACAATGATTTGGCACCAAAAAAAAATGTGTGCTTCCTATTGCACTGGTTTTAACATTAGGGTAGGCAGGTAGGTTTTTTTTATATATATATTTTTTTAACATTATATATAAATCAAATAATATTTCAAGCACTTCAAAGTACTGGGAAAAACCGCCTCAATTAGATGCACAAATCAATTTCGACAATGTGATTTTTTTTTTGTAGGGGTGGGGGAAAAGTGCAGGGTTGGCAATGAGAAACAGGGACGGTCAGCCGACCGGAAACACGTTTTTTTTGCATTAGTCCAGGTCTGTGATGTAGAATGAATGTTATTGTCTGGAAACCATTTTTCTTCATAAAGTCACAATGACTTTGACCTGTGACCTTTTTACCCCTAAAGTGATATGTTTTTTCCTTACCCCAAATGCAAGCTATTTACAAAGTTTGGAAACAGTACATGCTGTAACTCATTATTGTGCAGAAATGAACAGATGGAGGGAACAGTGGGACAATTTCGTAACATGATACACTGCCTTATGGCAGGCATATAAAAACTGTGATGTGATGACAAATTATACAATGGTAGATCTGGGTTTTCACTGTCACTGTTCACAGTCAGGTTTGGACATTGGATAAATATTTAATTTGCTCTAAGCAAGATTGGTTGGTTGTGGAGTTAGGTATAGTTCACTTCCAATAGGATACATATCATGATACACAACTTCCAATACAATATATATATATTGACAATACAGATTTAATTCTATTCAAGCATGTTTACCTGTAAATTGTTGCTGCTTTTGCCTAACTTAATCCATATTACACTGCACTGTTTAATTTACCAAGGATATGGGAACACACTAGCCGCACCATTATTTGTGTAGACAGATGCTGAAGTAAGACTAAGACATGTAGTGCTACATAATTGATTTTCTTTTATTTCCTATAGTGTGATTGACCGATTTACGTGAAAAAAGCGGTTTTATTGATTTATTAAATTACCAAATATTCTTTTTTATAGCAAGTCAAGAGTTTGTTGAAATTTTAAAACTTCATATTGAACTGATACAGTTAAGAACGATTGTTAGTTATCGTATCGGCATACCAATCTGGCCCTAGTTCAATGCTTGGTTTTTAACAGCACTGTCAACACATTAGCTTTATCATGCCGAGGAAACGGGAGCTAAGTGCCTTTACAAAGGACATTCTAGAGCAGCCATCTTGGACTGGCCTAGATGTGTATGGAACTTGCGACCCTTAGATTACAAATCTAAAGCAACCAACTGAGCTACCATGGCTAATAAAACTACATGCATATGCATTACAAGGGTTCCACGAACACTGCGTCTCACCTTTTTCAGAATTATGGACATGCAATGTAACTTTCACATTGTGTTGACACCAATGATGACAGTGACGATGTATGACATTATACTCACACTGTCTCATGTTTTTCTCCAAAAAAGGCAAGACAAAAGCTATTTAGTACAAAAGATTTTACACCTGGTGAAAGTAATTTGCCCTGGAAAGCCATCTAACACTGAATTTTATGGGCCACATGTCAAATCCCTCCCAATTAAAAAAGCTTCAAAAAAAGACCTTAAATATATCATTTCAAAGGCATGAGCTACATTTATGTACAACTGGTATGTTTTTATAACCGCCTGAAGGCTCAAAACAGCATTTCTTTTCAAGTTCTTTATTAATGCCTGTGAAATGTACATTTACAATTTTGTATGCTTCTAGTTCTCCATTTTCCACTTCAATGCATTCCATCATGTGACTTTCATGTTAAATTTCTACAGGAGAAAATTATAATACAGAATAAAAATGAAGAAACAAAACCCCATGTACTTCACTCCCACTCTTGCAATACTGAATGATCTAGTCATAAAACTATATATATATATATATATATATATATATATATATATATATATATATATATATATATATATATATATATATATATATATATCGCATTACATGATGTGGGCAAATCTGACAAACCCCTCTTTACCCCCAACTTACAGCATCTTAACATGAAACTCCAATAAAAACTGACAGCATAAATAGGGTCCAATACTGGGTGGAAAGGGTGATTTCTATCAAAGCAGTATAACATCAGATATTGGTGAACATGAAAACCATACTTACTCACCCTGATTCTCTGACCCAAGTTCAGAAATAAAGATTCAAATTATTCGGAAACTTTTTCTTTGCATACACTCGCTCATTCATATGATGAATGAAGGCAATTGTAATCCCATCCCTTCCAATAGTTACCATAATCCAGTTATGACAGTGACTCATAGGACTAAAAAACACTTTTCTCAATTGTCCACTCAAAACCACTAGTATAAAAAACTGATAAGGGTTAAAGTTTCCTGGTTTTAACACCATAATGAAATGCCAGGCACTTATGACTTCAAGCAAATACAACCCATTTCACAGTGAGGTCAAATACAGTATCAAATAACTATTGCTGTGCATAGCAGCAGCAGCAGCAGCAGTAATTGATATCAGGTATGTGGGGACCATCTCAAAACCATATTTTCAACCAAAAAAAAAATGGAAACATCTATAAAGCTATTCAAGTCACTACAATGATAGTAAAGTGTGTTTTACACAATCAAATAACAATATGGACCTGAGGGTACATGTATGTGTAAATAGTACTCCCTCTTTATCCTTCTGCAAACAGACTGACATTAATAATCCAATCCTATTAATATTTCAGATTTTTACAATTCATTGGGGAAAGGATAAAATATTGCTTGCTTCAAAAACCATCAACTGATCAGTACTGTACTATATAATCATTATGACCCAGTGATCTGATGTTAAACCATTCCATCATCATTTCATGACCTTATTTACATAACTGTAACTTCAAATATGCTTATTAGGAGAACCTAGTCGAGTTTCCTGTGACCTTTCCCATACTGTTTATATAATTGGACTCTTATTTTGCGATATGACCCCAGTGTCCAAATATCTACAACAGGGTGTGAATAGGTCAGAGAAAACTTGGACTAAGAACCCAACTTGACATTTTTTGAAAATCTGAATAATTCTCCATTGGAACTGACAAAGTTACTATGAATTAATTTACTTCCATGGGCACCATCTATATTCGCTTATAAGTTCAACTGCAAACATAGACCCTGATCTGCCATGACATCATGCACTGGCAGATCAGTTTCTATCTTGTTTGTACTACTGATTACTCCTAACAACCTGTAGAGACCCAGATCTGCCAGTGCATTATGCAATGCCAGATCTGGGTCTGTACAGTTTGCAGTTGGACTTGACTTATAAGCGAGTATATATGGTATCAATTTTTCAAGGTTTTGTGGAAAATAACATTTTTGCTGGTACTTCACTTTGTGGATTAAGGATGGGATTCTATTTGTGGATTTAGAACGGGGTCGTATATATATATATATATCTTCCTTCCAGGCTAATTTTCTTCTAACTTTCCATGTAAATGCATGCAAAAATGCAAGAATAAAGTTTCCATTGTGAAGCAAAATAAGTAATGAGATAAAATCTATCTGGAACATCTACATATACATGTACCTTGATATAAAAATGCCTGAATTAAGTCTCACCTTTCTTCAAATTTGCACAGAGGCTAGTGCATGTATTGTTACTCCTCTGGATCGGACTGGTCAGTTCAGTTATCCTCATGGATATCAATGAAATTTGATCATTAACCCATTTGTAAGAAATCTAAAATGAGTGAAAAGTCAACCTACCAGATCAATTAATAAAGTTGTGCATCCATCCAAACAACAAGACAGTGCATAGACAGTACAAATGTGCATCGAAGTTTTGCATGTGTATTGTGTTCAGATTTATGTGTACTCCTATAAATCAATCAGAGACTGATCATGTTTGAATGATGGTGATATGAGTAATCATCAATAACATGCCAGTCTGGCTTTCAGGCTGTAAACCAGACTAATTGGCTGTCAGAATGAGAACTGGTCTTTATGAGGTCTAATGCAATTACAAATTCAGAGAAGAATGGGGAGGCCTTTTTTTTCAGAACCTCATAGATCTTAAAAAATACTACAGTACCATCTATACTCATGTATAAGTCAATACCAACTGCAAACTGCATAGACCCAGATCTGCCATTGTATAATGCGCCGGCAGATCTGGGTCTATGCAGTTTGTAAGGACTAATCAGTAGAACAAACAACATAGACCCTGATCGGCCGGCACATTATGTGATGGCAGATCACGGTTTATGTTGTTTGCAGTTGGATGCCACTATACGCGAGTAGGTACGGTTGCTTCAGGCATGCATATAAACATCTGAAACTCTATTCCTGTTAATCATCATCGATCATATTTGTCAGTTATCTAACACCTGTTCAGCAATCACCTTTTGTCTTTGGTCTAACTGGTACCATGACTGACCAGATGAGTGGAAAATTGATAGACAAAGTATGCCAAGGAATCTACAGTAATCATAGCAGTTTCCTGAAACAACCAGTTTTGTTTTTGCCAAATATCACAGAATAGATTTTAGGGAAAGTTATAGTTTGTAATAATTCAGACAATACAAGTTACATTATAAAATATTTCTATATATAGTTCTCCCTTGTTATAACGTGGTAGTCTGGGTCCATAACCGCCAACCATGCATGTTGTACCGAACCACGGTATATTGAGAACCACAATATATTGAAAATAGCTTAATATACTGAACCGTGGTACAGCAGGCACTATCAAAATTTGTTAAATAATGGTGTTTTGAAAAGGAAGTGAAGATATAAGACTAAGTTTCAAATTGTTTTCTTTCAACCTATATATTGTTATACATTGGTATGATTTTGTCATGCGTTATATCCAGAATTGCATTATAACAAGGCATGTTATAATGGGGGAGAGCTGTACAAGTTTTGTAGAAAAATGAAATGAGGATAATTCTGAAATCATATCAATGCTGATCATATTAAAGTGGGCCTTTCTAAAATTTGCTTTAAGCTCCACCCACACTCATTTACATACATCTTTTGTAATGAATAAAAAATTAGGAAATTTCACTGACTTCTTACTTCAAGTAAACAAAAGGCAACTTCAAACTTTAAGCAAAATCAAAGTAGTAGTTTCTAAAATATTTTGACTCAAAGTTACTCTATAATTTTTATATTTTAGTTCAAGTTCTTGGTACATTTCCCACATGCTGACCCACAATTTATTGTAGGACATCAGCTTTTTCTTCAGTTCTTACCGGTATTCTAAATTATGGTAACCAACCGCAGGGCCATGGGGTAAAAGTAAGTGGAATATTGAATAATGATGTCAAATGCTGTCTCTCTTCTGCAGTCGAATACATGTAGACATATTTCACAATGAGAGAATGAGATAGAGAATTTTGAAATAAAATAATTTAGCAGGTAACATAAAAAGGTAGGCATTAAAAAATGTTCCATCCTAATGAACAATGGGGAAAAAAAAACATCATACTGTGAAGAAGCAAAAACAAGAGTTCCTTGAAGGGACTGATGCTCTACTGTCCGAAAAGAATTTCCAGGATTTCAAGATAAGACCATTTCTTCCTTTGAACTGCTGAGTGTTGAAACCACATTTGATATTCTTCAACAATAACAACATTTTCAAATTAACTGCTGTGGTACACATACTGGATGTCAGCTTATCACCATTTTCATTTAGGACCAACAAGGCATCATAGGAAGGCTTCTAGTGGAAATGCCATGTTGATATAACTTTCCATTTTGGAGGAGTAATGATGACAAGATTTTCAAGATGGATGCCATGGTGGCCATATTGGATATCAGATTGGCACCATTTCCATTTAATACCAACTAGATACCTTAAGAAGTCTCTTGGTGAAAACACAATGTCGATATGACCAGCCATCTAGAAGTAGTGATAATAAGATTTTCAAGATGGCCATTGTGGCCATCATATTAGAAGTCAGATCGGCACCATTTTCATTTATGACAAACTATGCATCATAAGAAGTTTTTCAGTGAAAACTCCATGCTGATATGACCATTCATTCAGGAGAAATAGTGATAAAAAGATTTGTAAGATGGCCACTGTGGTAGGCATATTGAATGTCTGAATGGCACCATTAGGACCAACTAAACATCACAAGAAGATGTTAAGTAAAAACTCCATGTTAACACAACCATCATTCAGGAGGTATAGTCATAACAATATTTTCAAGATGGCCACTATTGTGGCCATATTGGACATCAGATCGCTGCCATTTTCATTTAGGACCAAATAGACATCATAAGAAGTATTCTGTTGAAAACCCCATGGCAATATTACTTTTCGTGATGGATGACAGACAATAGACCATGCCATAAGCTCTTCTGGTCTATGACCAGTACTGCTAAAACTGAATCAAAGGAAGGAAAATTCTAGATAATAACTGATGCGCATAGAAACACATTTTTATTTCAATAAATTCAGAAGATGCATCTCTTAATAAGTGTTATATATTGTTAGTGTGGCAGTCATAGACATGAAATGAGTTATCTAAATAAATGCACTGCATGATGTACCAATTAAAACTGAGAAAATTTAAACCCTCAATGGAATTGCTCACATTAATAATTTTTTTCTTTGTAAATACAAACAAGTACAGATGAACATAATTCATTAATTATTATTCACTAGAAAGCCGACATATAATGTGATGCCTGTTGATGAATTAGTAATAGCTCCAGACAACACCAATGCAAAGCAGTATGGAAATCTCTACTGTACTAGAGGCCGCTGTGATGCAAAGGTTAGTGTGCTGGACTCGCGACCGAAAGTATGTGGGTTCATTAGGCCAATCCAGGCCCACTGCTATGGAGTGTCATTGGGCACTCATTGGACCAATCAAGATCCATTGCTATGAAGTGTCCTTGGGCACTTTACTCCAATTGCCTCAGCATTAAATAACATACCTGTATGTCTGTGCTATAAAACACTAAACCAAACCTCTACTGTATTATGCTAATGGACAAAATAACTGTCCTTTGTGGATATAGTAACCATTCTCCATAGGTGTGAATGCTACATCTTAGTTATAATATTAGACCTGGTCATTAAGCAGTTATTGTGCTGTCCAATTCCGAAATAACTAGCACTGTTCTAATTCATTGATTTGGTCAAGCAAAAGTCAGTTTGAGAGAAATGACAGATTAAGCAGTTATGGTTTCTGTGATCAATATTTATCATACTTCAATTCTGCACCATTCCAACCCTTTCAGACTTCAAGCTATTTGAAAAATAGCCAGTTTTGACAAGAACAAATTAACTGATTATTAATTGACCATCAATTGCTTTGCAGAAACTGATGATCAATAATGAAATTTTATCTAATTTTCAGCAGTTAAAACAACAGATCCACTTGATTCGAGCATAAGCATTCTCAAAACATTGCATACAGTAAGTATTCAAACCATGGAATTTGCTAACAATGTATGGTTGAATCTACAGGCAACATGCCCATAATAGATAGACTGCTGTATTATCAGCAAACACAGTGTCAAATGTTTAATACCAGAAATTTTCTTGACAAGGTTTTCTCATCTTCTCTTTAAATTATGTACAATATCATCACTTAAAATATAATAAGCATTAAATTTTGACAATAAGCATGACAATAAGCATTACATTTTGACAATAAGCATTACATTTTGACAATAAGCATGACAATAAGCATTAAATTTTGACAGGATCTTTTAAGAATTTGGATTAGAAATACCATAGTACTTACTAAGTTGTAGATGTATCATGAACATCCTATTTCATGACAATGCATCATAAATTGTTAGGCAATTATACCACTTTTCAATAATCTCATACATGTACACTGTACAATTACAGGCTACATATTACGAATAGAGACATCTACCACATCTTCTTGGCAACATGTTTGCCATTATTTCCTCTGGGGAAAAATCAAAGTAAATTTACAGACTTTAGCAACAAAGATCAATTTTGTATTCGGTGAACTGATAATGAAAGCATATGACTGAACATTTGATCGCATTATTGACACGGTCTTCCAGTATTATGTAACACAGTTGTATGCAAGTTGTCTACATGTACCTAATTATGATAATCCATTCTCTTTTAGTAAAAGTACCGAACACCTAAATGATTCTAGATTATTACAGTAAATGGTCACTTGTTTGGATGGCATTTTCCTTGTACTTTTTCATGAAAAAGACCAACAAAGTGTCCCCGAAATCCACATCTGATTCTGTATAAATGTATCAGTTATCCAAACAACCAAAATCGATGTCTCCTTATGAACACAGCTAATTAACATTTTACTGTATTTACTTACCTACTTTCTTAATTTTGAAAAAAACTGGTTACATGTATCTTAAACACAAAAAGTCAAGAGGACTTATTACTATCATGCAATACTGCTGCTTTGCAATAATTACATTTATTCACAAAGGTCTGAAGTATCAGTCCTACAGCCCAATCTATCGTTAATCTTTATATATATATCTTCGTATACTGTCTGGACTAAAATTAATCCCATTATATCCTTAATGTGTTAAATGCGAAGTGAAACTGTTTGAGTTCAGGTACAGAGATGTAAATGAAAAAGCTGGGTTATATGAAAGTAGCAAAATAAACAGATTTTTATTTTAACCCCATCTTCTTCCAGTGCACAACTCATTTGTATCTGCATGCATACCACATATACTTGCTTATAAGATTAATCCAACTGCAAACAACATAGACTGTGATATGCCATTGCATAATGTGCTGACAGATCAGGGTCTATTGTTTGTTCTACTGATTATTCCTAACAAACTGCATAGACCCAGATCTGCTGGCACATTATGCGACGTCAGATCTGTGTCTGTGCAGTTTGCAGTTGGACTTGACTTACAAGCATGTATATACAGTAAGCATGCACCTGCATTCATAATAATGTGCAACTCTTCCTACACTGTCAAAGAGAACTAAACTAAATTCTGATGATCTGATTGTGGCTGGTCTGTACATTTGCACAACAGTTATACATTTTTTCTAGTGCTTGTATGTTGCTACTAGCCTAGAATGTGGTTATGTACAATGTAGGATAAGAACTGCAACCACTACAATCAAACCTGGTCTGTACTTAAATGCATACCTGTCTCTTGTAGGTCAGCAATCTGTCCTGATAAGGTGCCAGTAACTTGTACCAGATCAATACTTACAGATTGTGACTAAGAATGAATGACCCAATTTTACCTGTATTGATTACACTCCATAAAAAGACAAGCATTTGATTGCTTGATTGCCTCAATAAAAGTTGTGATCCATAAAAACCTGGTTATTTTCATCTAAACTTATCAGATCAATCTATAATATCCACAGCAGCTATTACAGCTTGGGTGTGGAACAAAAAACCTACTGAAGCCTACCTGTCAACGAAATTACAGGTACCAGTAAGTAAAAACTATGACCCAGAGCTGACAATTTAACAACAACCATTATCTAATATTACCAGCCACTTTTTCCTCGAGGGTAATAGTCGCATGTAAAGGTAGATTAAATAATTTTTTGGCACCAATTTTACTTTTTATCATAACTATAGCATTTTAAATATTGAAAGCTATATTACCAACTGCAAAAAGCCCAATCATCAAAACACTTCTTGTTTACCCAAAAAAGGGCCTGCTCTGTATGCATATTTTCAGTGAGTACTCTGAAATCAAGAATGTGTGAAATCAGAGGCAGGAGTCCACTTTACAAGCTCTTCAATGGTACAGTATGTGACAATGCATTAAGCAATTGCCCATATTTAAAATCACAATATAAAATAACTTCACTTGGAATAGTATCGAGTACCAATCTTGAATGCTTCCATACCCAAAATATTTCACATGGAATAGTATCTAGTACCAGTCTTGAATGCTGCCATATCCAAAATATTTCACATGGAATAGTATCTAGTACCAGTCTTGAATGCTTCCATACCCAAAATATTTCACATGGAATAGTATCTAGTACCAGTCTTGAATGCTGCCATACCCAAAATATTTCACATGCAAATACTGTGCACCTTAATCAAATACCAACTTGTTGACAGTAAAATCAGCTGTCAATTCCCATTCTTTCTTTTTTTCTACTTTTTCCTACAATGCTACTTATTTGCCTAAATTGTAAAAATAATAATCCTCAAATGCTTGAATGATAAGGAGCAAGAATTACCACATTCAATGCGATGTTCTTATATATAGTAATGACACCACTAAATAATGTAATACATAGTGTATTCTTTCACATCAGCATTAACCACCAGTATCCCAATTGGATAGTCCAATGCAGAACCTTGGTTGCACTGTCAAGTGTACATTTTTATGTACCTGTACCTGTCCAACTATAACGATCATGATATGGGGCATTAGTTAAATTTAGGGGGACAATGGCAGTTTGGGGTGGAAAAATGTCCCATGTCCTCGTTCAAGATTCAACACTGCAGTCCAACCCTGTCAATGACTTCCAAAATTAAACAAGAGTCCCTTGCAGGGACTGACACTGTACTGGATGAAAAGAATTTCCAGGAATTCAAATTATGATCATTTCTTCCTTTTAACTGCTGAGTGTTGAAACCATATCAGATATTCTTTAGTGATTACAAGATTTTCAAATTAGCTGCTGTGGTGCACATATTGGATGTCAACTTGGCACCATTTTCATTTAGGACCAACTAGGTATCATAAGAAGTCTATTTGTGAAAACCCCATGTTGATATAACCATCCATTTGGGATGAGTAGAGATAACAATATTTTAAAGATAGCCACCATGGTGGCCATATTGAGGGTTAGTCATTTTCATTAAGGACCAACTAGATATCATAAGTACTCTTCTGATAAAAACCCCATGACAAGATTACTTTCTATTTAAGAGGAGTAGCAAAAACACGATTTTCAAGACGGTCACATATTGGACATCAGATCAGCACCATTTTAATTTAGGATCAACAAAACATTATAAGAAGTCTTTTAGTGAAAACTCCATGCTAATATGAGCATTAATTCAGTAGTGATAACAAGATTTTCAAGCTTGCCACTGTGGCAGCCATATTAGACATCAGATCAGCACCATTTTCATTTAGGAATAACTAGTAATCAGATGAATTCTTCTGGTAAAAACACCATGTCATTATAACTTTCCAGTCAGGAGGAGTAGTGATAAGATTTTCAAGATGGCCACTGTGCTAGCCATATTGGACCTCACATTGGCACTGGTTTCATTTAGGACCAGCTAGATATCATAAGAAGTCTATTAGTGAAAACCTGTGTCAATATGACTCTCCATTCAGAAGGAGTAGGAATAACAAGATTTTCAACTAGACTGCTGTGGTGGCCATATTGGATGTCAGATCGGCACCATTTTCATTTAGGACCAACTAGACATCATAAGAAGTCTTTTAGTGAAAACCTCATGTTGATACAACAATCCATTCAGGAGGAATAGCAATAACAAAATTTTCAAGGTGGGCAGTGCATGGTGGCCGTATTGTATGTTAAATCAGCACCATTTTCATTTAAGACCTACTATACATCACAAGAAGTCTTCTGGTAAAAACTCCAATTCAATACGACTTTCTATTCAGGTGGAGTTGTGATAACAAGAGTTTTTAGATGGTTGCCATAGATGTCAAATCAGCACTATTTTTATTTAGGGCCACCTAGACATCATCAGAAGTCTCTTAGTGAAAACATCATGTTGATATGACCATTCATTCTGGAGGAGTAGCAATAACAAGATTTTCAAGATGGCCACTATGTCGGCCATATGCATGCCCGAGCGACACTGTTTTCATTTAGGACCAACTAGACCATGGGATGAATGTGTGTGTAAAGTTTCATGGCAATCCCCCAAGTAGTTTATAAGGAGTAGTGACAACAAACTTGTGCTAACAGACCGACGGACAACAGACGAAAGACCATACATTCCCATAAGCTCTTCTGATCTATGACCAGTAGAGCTAAAAATGGTATTGGTTTCTAGATTGCTAAGCAATCAAATTATTGTTATTGATTCTATATTTTAACTGTTCATTATCAAAAAGTAACACAAATTATAGTCAGTGTACTAAAAGGATTTTTATCCAGAGTACTTCTGATATCAGTGCGTCATGTAACCAGAAGCTTGTTAATGTTTGGACGAGTGAGTGATCACGTGAACTAAGGATCCTTTTTTCATGATTTACATCAGATTCTAGTTAAAGTAGGCACTGAAGAAGTTTGTAAATGCATTTTATGTTAGTTATAAACACAGACAGGAAAATTTAACAAGATGCCCAAGTAGGCCTGATAGAGCTCACCTGGACAACAAAACGTAACTCTTGACCATTTCACTAAGCAGTCTTATGTAGTGATAGCACTAAATATTATTGGGCAAAGTCCATGTGCCTGTATGCACCATGTCAGATGAAAATCTACACACTGCAATACATGACAGGGGTTGAAAATTTACTTGCCCAACTTGAATTGGTGACAGAAACTTTTGACAGTCAAGAGAAGTTTCTAATCACTTGTCCAATAAGGCAGTGTTTCTCTGTAACAAAAAGAATGTTCTGTCCAGAATATTCCCGACTTTGTTCACTGTAAGTCTTTACATTCTACCTGAAGTTTTTTTTCCATTTGTTTTGATCAAGCTCATACAGGCGCTTCATTTTTACTCTTAATTACAATGTAATTTAGATTGTTAACATGGTCAGCTTGTTTTTTTTCTATAATAGCTGGTTGGGTAAGAGTTTATTCTGAGCAAGTAAAAATTGTTAGTACTTCACTGACTGGGCATGTGGATTTTTAGATTTTTCAACCCCTGCATTACAATGCAATCATCAACATGTATATATTTTTATGCTCATAAGAATTGCCAAGCAGGTGCCCATGCAGAGTAAGTCATAGCTTGACAGCCATCCATATAAACTGTGATCTTTGAACTTAATCTCAAACCTAACCAGCACAAAGTTTTTCTGCACAAAACTTATGTTTCACAAGGCCTCCCATAGGTGGACATACATTCATGACACCTTTACTAATAATGATGGAGATAGTGGGATAACTTATCGATACCTCTAGTACACGTATTATAAGCTAATCCCATGGCAAATTGTTCAGTACAGCTCATGCAATCTTTCGTTTCTTCATCGATCACAGTGGGGCAGTTAATCCAATCCACACTCACTCTGCATTGAAGCACAACTCACCACCGCATCTCAGCAGAAAGTTGATATCACTGACTTTTTACTTTATTTCAAAGAAATTGGAACTAACTTGCACATTGACTTGATGAAAGGCACAGCTTCTGCTTCTCTTGAGTGGCATACATTTATCCCATTGTTACAAGGGGAAAGTAATCTAATAACATAGGTACAATTACATTCCAAATGACAACAACTGCAACTAAAAATAAAGAAAAGAATAGAAAATACACAGAATGTATACTGAAATGTGAACCAAGCGCAGTCTCTTCAAAAAGTAAGTGAAGAAAATAAGACACTGCACTCATAGAGGGACAGCTAGGATTAATACGTTTCCTACTGCAGCAATCATTCAAGATTCTCCACTTGGCATCATAGACCTTGGATGCAGAGTGTCTAATGGCCTTAACAATGCACTTTGCAACTACAGTATGCTTGAACACTTGTCCTGGCGGATAGATCAATTTATATGAGCCAAATGTGAAGGTGGGGAATCTGTGGGCTATTGTGTAGGAAAGAGCTCCTGTGCTGCCCCTCTGGGGAAATGTCCTGGGCTGGTCAACCAGCAAGTCGAGATCGCTGAACCACTATCGTTGAGGCCACAGAAGGGCTATCAAAATGAGCTGAGAAGTGGAGGTCCTTACTTTATGCAGAACCTGTGGAATCATCCTGAAGGGTGGGAAGGCATAAGCAAACAGATGATCCCACTTCAGACTAAAAGCATCCAATGCCCAGGCTCTCTAGTCTTGGACTGGCAAATATAAAAAGGGAGCTTGTTGTTTGGCCTTGTCGCAAACAAGTCTACCGAGGGTGTCCCCCAAAGTCTGAACAGGGAATCTGCTATGGATTGGTGCAGAGACCATTTTGTAAGGATCATCTTGCCCCTCCTGGACAGACTGTCCGCGAAAATGTTCTTTTTGTCAGGAATGTGGTGAACTCGGAGGGTAATCGCTTCCGAGGATTATAATAATAATGATACATGTAATAATAATGACTTTATTTAAAGAAGAAGCTACTGAAGGTAAATACACTCAATAAATATGATACATGTATTAAAAATGCCAAATTCATGCTGTAGGACACAAAGCAAAAGCAACTATTCCATAGAGTGTAACTTGCATACAATACACATGGAGACGTCCCAAAAAAAGGATGAGGACTACTGGGACTGCCAGGTCATAGGGACAACTTTCAGAATCTTCTGAAAGTTACCCTACGGGAGGAATTCTCTTATGGATGAGGGTAATTTCTGTCCTGGAAAGGGTATGCTACACAATATCACTGGTAACATATTACTGATATTAAATGAACAAATACCTTTGATTTTGTGATTTTTACTGCAAGTCATGACCATTGACCACATCACTGCTTGTCACCACTGCTGTTATTTACTGTCAGTGGATGGCTCATTTGAGATGTGAAAAAAAATGAAATCGAATAGACTCGTGATGAGTCGTTCACCTGGCAACCCTCACAAATTTCTGTAACCTCTCGCTACATTTTCCCTTGCTTTGACCTTCACCTTGAGGAAGGTGGCATGACTATTGTTTGCAACACATTTCTTAGTCATGATATATACTTGGACAAAGTTTCATGACAATCTCTCCAACCATCACCAAGTTTTGGATCAGACAATAGAGCAGTGCATTGGCTGCTTAGTCACGATATGATATATATCACAATACTTGAGTGGAGATAAAAAACATATTGTGATACAGGTGTGATGATACAATACATATTATAATAGAGACCCTTACTGTCTATTTGTCTTTGCATGTAATGTCCATGTTACTGCGTTGGCAATGTCAGCATGCAGCTAGGTTACTAGTATTTACTTGAAAATATCATTACCATTTTGCAGATTAGGCATATGGTTTTGCTACTAACTGTACTGTACAATGCCTGCATAATTATCTGAAACCCAAAATATTTCCAGATGGGATCCTAAAATACAGTCAAGTGGTTAACATTTAGAATTTCGGCCATAATTTTGGTCTTAGCAAGCATTATATATGTGGGAAAGAAAGTCTGTTGGTATATATTCACATTAAATATTCAAACCACCTTTCATACCTAATTTGCAATAAAAAAAGACATGTTAAACATGTTTAATTTATAATTTTACTAAACCATATCCAACTAAAAAATTATTCTTCTGTTTCATCACTGAAATGGTTGGTTTCTCTTGCTGAGTAGGGGACACACTCTGATAAGGCCAAATAAAAAAAGTATGTGTGGTTCTGGTTACCTGACCAACCCTATATTTTCCTGCTGACTCTACATTTTTTGTGTGGAAAACATAAAAAAGTTGGAAAAAAGAAAAAATTATTTTATAGCAAAAACATAATTAACAAAGGGATGTAATTACGATCAAAGTTAAATTCAGGATGCAAATGATGATTATTTCTATTTTATGCTTCATTTAAATCCATCCGAACCTTAAAAAAAAAAAGGTTTGTACTGACCTACCTACCCTAATTTTTTTTTTAATTGTGACCAGAACCACACATTTTTTTTAGTTGGCCTAACTATTACCTACTGCCTAGCAGATGGATAATAACACACAAAAGTACAGCACTAAAATCTTTGGTACACAACTCCCTGGATAACTCACAAACCCGCTTATAACGCAGGGTCAGGCGTGGATCCCATTTTTTAAACAGAAAATACATTCCAAAATTGACCCTTATTTGTTGAACATGAAGGAAATCACGATCAAAATTGATAAATGAAACCTTGAGATATCTCTCATTTTATTGTCAAAAACGGTTAGTACCCGGAAATTTTAATCAACATCATGAAATTCTCAACTTTTAATAAGAAGTCATATAGTTTGCTAAATTTTCTTTCCAAACAACATTCTCAGTACACTGTAATAAACAATATTCGACTAAATTTCAATCAATGAATATGTCACTAATGCCTACTGGTGGCAACACTTTAATAAATAAATACCAATTAAATAAGTTTTGTCCAGTGAAATTTGTGGTTTAGTTCTATCTTTTAATTCGGTTTCAGTGTAGTCAATGTAAATGCAATATGCTCTCTTGTATCCAAACATGAAAAATGTCATTTAACTCTCACAGCTATGTCAGCGAGCGTTTCTGTGAGAACCTAATTATGTACAGACCATGTTTTGATTTCCGACTTGTGGAAGTAATTGTTGTATTGTTAAACTCAATTAAAAGCAGACCTGCTTTGTATTATCATGTTAATTACGTCTTTTGTATCAAATCCAATAAAGGGGATTGAATAAACGAAAAGTTAAAAGGCATGCAAATCCACCTGCATAAGAGCTAGTGGTCACAGTCGTTGGTCAACTCATTTCAATTGATCAATCGAACACAGTTATAAATATTATTAATTAAGTAATGTAATTTAACTACCTTAAAGGATGAGAAGAAGTTTCACTATTACTTACAATGAAATCATGGTATCAATATTTTACTAATAGAACAATTAAAAGAAACCGAGTTTTGATGTTGATGGTTGTTTCATGAAATGAACGTCACTAATTTTGGAAAAACAAAAGGAATCTTGTTTTGAATCATCAACCACAAAAAGTTGTGACATAATACACAATGTTTTCATGTACACGTGATGGTTGTTGAAACCTGTTGGAGTAATGTTGTAAAAGATCTTTCAGAGGTTGGTTATCTTGAAAATAAAGGTAATTTATACAAAAAAGCTAACAACTTCAATAGAAAAAGCTCTTTATTGACAATTATTCCCAACAAAATTATAAAATGAGTCTTCAGCCATTGAACAGCCCTGTTACCACCCACCCACCCCCATCCAGTTTTCTCAATGCCACCTTTCTTAATTTTTCAGGCCCCTCTGTGACTCGCACCCTCGCTTACAAAGCGGTCTATGTTTTTGGACCATATTGTGCATGAGTTATTGAGGGAGAGGTTTACTTTTATTGAAGAGACATAAAAGCTCTTCAAATTTCTTTCTTTTGTCTCAACTTTAATTTATATATATATATGGTGATACATCACTTTGAAGTACTACTACAGCTATGCATCGATGTACTGTCACACTTGCAATGCAATATGTATTGTGATATTCCAACAAGTAGTACTCATATAGATGCAGTATACTGTCAAAAATTTTAGCAATGCTTATACATACATGTATAGATGATCATTACACCTCTACCTGGCAAGTAAATGTATCTTTCTCCAACAAATGCACCAACCACAACACAGAATCACTGTACAAGCAGTTTTCACAATTACCAAAACCATATGTTGAAAAAAACAGAAAATTCAAAACAAGGAAAATATACCAGATACACTGCTGCAGGCAGGTGTATGTTTAGTTTATAACCTGGTTTCAATTTACTCTGGCATGCATTCATTGTGGAGCATGACACAATGCCCATAAAGCAAAAATTTTTCTGCGACGAGTCATCCATTAAAATCAATGGTTTTAATTTGCTCACAAGGTACGCTTAATGAGATGCCCATCAAAGCAAATGCCTGATTGGAACTATTCCAGTTCGTAAATTGTACCTTACTGAAAATGGTTGAGATTTTTTCCTTGTTTTGATTTAAAAAAAGACTTAAATTTAGAAACAAAGATGTTAATGAGAAAGTACACGTAAAAGGTGTCAAGGTACCATCAAAGATTTTAAAGAGACCAGAAGTAGACAAAAAAGCAGACTGCTACTCATCCTGCTGTAACAGACTAATGACAGCTCTCTCTAGTATTTTGAGACAGTGAGTTCTCGACCCTAAGCCTGATTGACCTGATGGTCCAGTTGAAACAAATTGATGTCTATGAGTGAAAATCCAGGAGAAAGTCCTATATATATGTCAGCCAAAGAAGTTGAAAAAAAAAAAAAGAAATTAAGAATGCAAGATGGAGATATACAGTGAGACAGTTGTTCAGGTATCATTACAATCTTTTTTTTTCAAATGGTGCACGTGTGTTTATAAAATGACCACTGAGACAGCAAAAGACTTGTTTTAATTCTGTACATGACACTGTTCCATCACCAAAGCACATCACCTAAGTCAATTCCTGTAACCACAAATTGTGGATACAAATAGCAACTCCAAAATGTGGATAATTTCTGTCTCTTTATCAAAATTTCACTCGCCCCGACCTTCCACATCTGATTTACATAAAATGTAGGTAATAGTCTACATGCAGCAAGACTAAGTGTTTATGAATTTGGAAATGTCCAATTAAGAAAGAATGAGATATAATTCATTGTTACCCTGAAACACACACATTCAAAGGCATTTCACAGTTGTGTATTGTTTTAAAGAAAGCCGAGTCAGAGACCCCCAAATTGTTAATTTGACCCCCAGTTTTGACACCAAGGTTTGTTTTTACTCAATCTGATCCCCAGTTTTGACACCATGAAGATTCTTGACTTTCAATCTTGCACCCCTAGGGGGAAACACTGAACATAAGCCATATTTACATGTAGCAGTAATGCAAGGAAGGGTCTAAGCACAGAATTATTCCAGGTTGTGTTTTGGAACTATGACCTGACAATTGTTTCACCTTTAATTGTTATTCTGGTCTGTTGGTGACTTTGTTACGATAAAAAGAAATGGATTTCTGTTTATAATTCAGCTAAACTATGGTCACCAAAACACAGTGCTACAAGTATCTATCAAACTTCAGTAGCCGTTGGGCAACCTAGTTGAAAATTTTAATGGTCATTTAAATTTTTTTGTTCCAAAGCCAAAATACATGTAATTTGATCTCCTTACAAAGTGACAGCAGAACCCAATTGAGTGAGGAATTAATGGTAAAAGATGACAAAAAGTGAAGGTTTTAGTTCAGGCAAAATTTAAAAGTAATTATACAAAAGCAAAAGGCAATTTTTAATAGTATACCTAGATCTGTGTGACAGAACTGACAACAGTCATCATCTGCTTCAACCTCAGGCCAGCCATTCAAATTCACTATCTGGAGTTCACTAAACCATATCTCTACACATCGCCTCAAGTTCACTGATAAAGGACCTTAACCTTCCTTTTCTTATGATAATAGTTTATATTACTAAGACTTGGTCATATCTCTGTTTATGGTAGTTTGACGGACATCAATTTTACTGCAGTCTCAATATTTTTGAATTTGTCCCCATGTAGTCATTTTCTGGATCTGCACCATTGGCTGTCATTGATTGCAAAGGCCATGCGTAAGACTAGTCACCAATTGGAACACTTCATGACTTTTCTACCATATTCCATCTTGGAAATACTTCGATGGAGTTATACAGCATAATATATGCTAGGCCCTGTGTTGCTGTTCCCTCAAATCCTGTGATGCTGCAGTGGGGATGAGACCCCTGAAAAGTGTCTCTGCTTCAAGCAGTGCAGCCCTCAAAAGGTTTTTGCTCTGGTCCTGCAAGACAATAGACATTTCCAAGGTAGCATCCATGCGGAGGCGAAAAAGTTCTGCCAAGAGTGCCATTGACATGGAGAGCACATGCATCACTGTCTTCACTATGGCTTCCTGCAAGCACTGAAAACAATGATTCCTCCTTCAAGAGACTGAAGGAAGCAGCCAAAAAGAGATTGGCATGCAAGACGATCATCACTAGAGTGTCGACTTTAAGCTCCAAGGCCTTCCAAGTTTTTACTGTGATGTGAGCCCAGGCCGCAGCCAATATCCCCACATAGGCCTCACGAGTCCGGGGAGGGGGCTTAATCCTTTTCCTCATATAAGTGCTTTTGGACGTGTCTACTGCATTCTCATGGAAGCACTATTGGATGCCTCCGTCCGATTTGCATACAAGCGTGTTTGGACGCCTCTGCACCATCTGCATGGAAGCGTGTTTCTATGCCTAACATCAGCCATTTTTAGCTAGTTTTTGAAGCGCCACCTTCTGGGAAAACCCCCTATTAGAAACAACAGGCACTGAGGCAAATGACCATTACGTCACATCACATGATTGCTATTTAAGATATAGTCATAATCTGCTATTTGAAGTAACTGGTTCAGATTCTCCACTCTCCTAAATGGATGCTGTGGATTTTGTTCTGCACTTTCTTGAGTTTGGATGATTAGAATTATGACTATGAAGGCTTCAATAAGTCAGATATAGGCTCCAATATTGATTTAGGCAACAATGATTTTTGATAATTTATCAAATTCAGATGATTTTGTGATACAGACGTAGACAATGAACCAGTAGATTTAGAGGCTGAGAAAGGTCAGCTAAGGTTGGTCACTGACTTGATGGTGAATGAGTTCTCTCAAGATTTTAAAGCACAAAAAATTTGTCTGTGAAACATAATTATACACTTAAAAAGATCAAATTTTACTCTTAAACCTATCTATAGATAACAAATGTATACAAAAAGAAAAGGAAATATAGTTAAAATTTACGCTGAACTTAACGGTGTCCCGACAAAAGCGCGCCGTCAAAAGCGCGCAGCTTAAACCCCCGACAAAAGCGCGCCAACAAAACCTGAAACCCCCGACAGAAAAGCGCGCAGAGTAGAAGTCGACATGAAAAAGTAACATATTTTCTAAGTTCCAAGTATTATTTGAAGAGTCATTCTTCAAAGCTACTTGCGTACCCGAAAATATATAAATAGCACACAACTATATTTAGGCCCAAACATTTGCAGTCATGGAAAGAACCGAATGTCAGAAGCAGAAAGATCATTGGTTTATGGATGGGACATTGAAAGTGTCGCCGAGCAGTTTCTACCGAGTTTTTACTATCCATGCTTTGAAAGATAATTCGGCATATCCTTTAATTTATGTTTTGCTACCAGATAAGACGGAATTGATCTACGAACAAGTACTACGAAAACTTCAGGAACTTCGTATTTCCTTGCAGCTGGTGAGTATTATGAAAGATTTTAAGAAAGCTAGTCAAAACGTGTGCATAGCAGTCTTCCCGGGAGCCCGGATAGTTGGATGTTTTTTCCATCTCGGCCAGTGTCTTTGGCGCAAAGTGCAAGAATTTAATTTAATGAATAGATGATGTTATTTGATCTTTAACGCCATATTTCTGCATATTGAGATACTAATGAATAGATGATGGTATTTTATCTTTAACGCCATATTTCTGCATATTGATATATTAATTAATAAACGATGCTTAATGATCTTTAATGCTGTATTTGTTAGTTTTTTCTTTACTAGAGACACTAAATTGTCATTATTGTAGGCTTTTGTCTTTGCGCAATTATGTCGGCGCGCTTTTGTCCTGCGTGCTTTGTTGGGGTGCCAAACTTAACATATACTATACTGCTATAAATTTTACAGGCAGGTCTATTCGGATAGAGTCATTTCAGTAACAGGTGTTTTATTTTTAGCACACTGCAATGAGTGGTTTAGGCACATGTATAATGACAGCCTACACAGTAACAGATGCTATGTGGTAAAGGGTCATGGGGCCAAGCCAGAGAATGAACTCGACAGCTGGAGGCAGAGACCAGTGGCCAGAGTATAGAAGGGGAGACAGACCACCCCTTCTGCTGCCTGGTGAACTGCTGGTCCTGGGTAAACTTCTGTGTAAGCTCCTGAACCATTGCAGAGTGCAGGAGCAGCAGAAGATCAGGATGACAGGAGGCCCCTGAAAGACTCTCCAGACTGGAGATATTCTTCTTGACATCATATGGGGAAGGAAGACTCACTTCCCAGTAAGGGGGTTCCCACATGCCATAGGGATTAAACAGGAACATATGGAAGGTGGGGATGCTGATCCAATACCCATCCCTAGCTAGGCAAGTAAAACCCCTGACTCCCTATCCACAGACCAATAATCAAAACCTAGTGACCAGTGCTCAAAGCCCGGTGACTGGTCAAAGACTGGTCCAGCAACAAAGATCGGATAGGCAAGAACAGAGAAAAAACTGAAATAAAGTAAGGACTGAGGATATAAACACTCAATCAACACAAAAAGGTATGTGATTGGCATAAAAGACATTTAAAAACAAAGGTGAATTTCAATGAGTGATCAGACACGTGTACTATGCACATAGTCCAAGGAAAAAAAGAAAAAGAAATTCCGTTTGTTGGCTGTGACTAAGGAGTCCAACTGGGATCATGTTCTTTTAATTCTGGCCCTCCAATACTAATTAGGAGGGAATAATTAGCTTGGAGTCCCAAAAAAGAAAGCATTGCAATAGTAGCAGAAAAGGAAAGCAATGCAATAGTAGCAGATATTGTACTATTTAGTCGCAAATTGAAGTACTGAAACATCTGAGTGGTGATTTAAGCCAAACCATATTTCTAGTCACAGAACACACCAGTGTTTGAAAGTGAATTCAACAAATCAAGAATAGAAGATACCCAAGCATTTCAGAAATGTGTAAAATAATATGACATGAAATAACGACATCAGATTTCAAAATTATTGATTTTTGCAAAACATTTTTTGTTCGGGAAATAAAGGTGAGTGCAGTCTAAAGTAGAAATCTACACTGAATCACTACATATGGATAGAAACATTCCACATATAGTATATCTCAATAAGTTTTTTGCCAAATATATTTATCCCCACCTTTTAGTAGATTATATGTGATACCCTCCATCTGTCCATCCATCTGCTCTGTACATAAACTGTCTCCTAATAAAAACAGCAAGGTGGAAATTCACCAACTTGGTAAAGACAATGCACATGCAGGATTTCATTCTTGACCGTGCCCTTGTGCTAATGACCCTTATTTTTCATTTTGTTTGGTACACAAAAGTCCCCTCCATGGAGTCCATAGGGCAAATAAAAAAGACCCAAGAAAATAAGGTTAAAAGTTCATTACAGTTTAATTTAGACTGAATCAAGTGCATCCCAAGCTTACTGAATACTGAATAGAGTGGGTTCATTGCCAAAGAATCATAAGACGATCAATTTCATTGGCTGACAGAAATGTATTACTGATTCAGATTAGCTTAGGCAATAATCAAGAGCACATGGTGGCATCACTGACAGAAATTGCAAATAAGAGAAGATGAAATCTTCACCAAAAGCAGTTCCGCATTTATTTCCAAAGTGGTTAACAGGAAGGAAAAAATGTACTCAAATGTCCAGAATAAGTTCTAGACGGAAATGGTTAATCAAGCACAAGAAATTGAAATCCCAGTATGAAAGGCTTATGACAGGGGAGGCTAATAATGATCACAGGCACTCAGGTCCTGGATTTATTAATTTCAGCAATAAATATGCACTTTTCCAGCATTATATACTTTGAATCAGTAAGACAATACCATGGTTTGCAACAGTTTTCTGGTCAACTAAATGAACTGTGTCCTGAACAGTGGACATGGTTATTTTAGTGGACAAGGAAACTGTAGAAA
The DNA here is from genome assembly GCA_029931535.1 of Margaritifera margaritifera. Classification (NCBI taxonomy): domain Eukaryota; kingdom Metazoa; phylum Mollusca; class Bivalvia; order Unionida; family Margaritiferidae; genus Margaritifera; species Margaritifera margaritifera. The sequence continues at coordinate 8,566,455 of JAQPZY010001691.1, forward strand.
ACTGCACTGTAATCTCCTTGACAACTGATTAAAAGCATATCATGCCTGAAAATTTTATATTTATTGCAGAAATTAATAAGTCCACAACACAAGTGACTGTGATAATGATACGTGTTTGTATTTCTTCAATAAGGTATAAACAGGTAAGGGTATTAGCAACCCTTAATTTTTTCCAAATTACCCTATTTTTTTTATCTTGTGGGGACCATTAGGCCCCAACCTTGTCCATTTTCAGGAAGAACGCTGCCCATGTGGTAACCATTTGAGAGGGGTATTGTTTTGGGGTCCCTTACCTGTAGTCCCTAGAGGGCCAAAGGTCAATATACAAAACAGAAATACAGTGAGAGTTTTAATATTCTAGGCCAAACATCACAGATTCAATCAACACAAGGGAACACATAAATAAATGTAATGGGTTTTAGATTACAACCCCTGGGTATCAGTCCTGGGGTTGGGTTGGGGAATGAGTAATAAAAACAATGGGGGGATCTACCATGCAGAACCATATGTCCTCTTTTTCCCTGACATGTCCTCCTTTTTGGTCCTTAAATCTCTTTGTTTCATATATATATATATATATATATATATATATATATATATATATATATATATATATATATATATATATATATATATATATATATATATATATATGTGTGTCCTCTTTTTTGAAAGTTGAAGAAATATGGTAGCCCTAATATAAGTAGATTTGGTTCAAAACTGCAATCCCAAAATACTAGTATGTACATGTTGATCTCTCTATATATACATGTCTGTCTAGCTTTACAGTGTTTCACCTTAGACCTATGAGCAAGGGACACTGTGTGTAGGGGACCCCATGTTCCACAAAAAAATGAGGGACATGCACAAAATTACAGTCAGACCAATAATTTTTGCTTTATAAGTAATGGTAAAAAATTGCATGCCAAAAGGGCACACTGGGATAAAGAGTTGGGTGACATAGGGCCAAAAATTGAGGGAAACCCTGCAATTCAGTGCCAAAGGCAAAACAGAGACTTTATGCGAACAGAACAGAAATGTCAATGTGGTTTCATGTGATACTGAATCAAGTCAACTGACTTCAGTTGTGAAGGCCACCATGTTTGGTAAAATGATAAAGTACAACATGAAATCAGTCTGCCAGGAATAGAGTTAGATTATAATCAGTTAGATGTATATCCTAGGCATTATCAGATTTTATTACAGGTTTCCATGGCTGCAGATGAAATGAATCATGTTCTTTCTGTGGTGTTTGTTGTGAAACCTGCACTGCCTAACTGGACCATGACTGACCATCTGTATATGCACCAGTAAGTGAGTCATACCTTGCCTAATCAATACACTTGTCTGACCTTCAACCCAGCTCAGAGAAACGAATTTAATAAATTTGGTATTTTTACTGCTGGTTTTGGAAGTTATTGCATTTTTTTAATTCTATAGGGTACTTTGTGAACAGCACAAAACGTACAACAGGAGCAATACACTGACAGTTCTAGACTAATTTTTAAAATTAAATTGTTTAATTGTTTTGAATAATTTGAACGCATTTACAAATTTCTGCTTTTAGTTGAATTGTCTGCATAAAATAAACTGCTTATCTACAGCTCCGTTGTTGGATAGTTTTAGTGACTCCAACTACTGGTAAACAGAAATGTGTCCCCCTCGCCAGTTTTATGCAAATATATAACAAAATTAAAAAAACATGTCAAGGAAATATAACAAAAATTCATGTCAAGGAGTTCTGTCAAATAAATAGCAAGCTCCATCAGATTTTTTTGTATACCTCTGAGTATGTTCTTGAAAATATCAACCTTTACTCTCAGGCATTGGGACACAGATGTGTTTTGTATTTTTCTCTCTGCTTTGTAATACCGGTAGTTATAACCTAAATTGCCAAAAAAATGGTTTTGGTAATAATAAGAGGCTGGCTTATAATACATATTTCACTAAAAGAAATGGTAAATAAAAATATAGAACCTAATTGAAATAACAGATCATGGGAAATTAGATAGGAATGCGGCCACATGACTACCATAGATAAACACAGACAATGATTATCAAAATCTGGCTCAAAACAGCATGGACAAAGAAATAATGCATCCGTGAATAATAAATCAGCAAAATTTAAACTGGGTTACACAGATTTTGCTGTTATCAATCAAAATTTTTTAAAATTTTTAAATCTTTTTACTATGCTGATTAATTGTAAACAGGTAACAACCTGGAACTGGATGGTTCCTGTATCTGAAGTCATGTCATTATGTGACAAATTGACCCTTCACATCTTTTCCTTTAAACATACTGTCACCAATAGTATCAATTCCCATTCACAACAAATCTGCATCTGTCAACATTCCAAATACATGTACATTGTCATCAACCCTTTTGTCCAAAAAATGCTTAAACATTATTCCAAGCCCTATTTCTTCCAGGGTAGACTTTCAGCATGGCAGACAACATGACTGACGGTGCACGCTATAAATGTTTCCCCAGTGATGTGTCTTATTTCGATCCTTAATGGTCTTGTCCGAAAGTAGCTACCTCATCATCATCATGTTGAAAGCACCGCATCAATAAAGATGAATGGACCACATATAACGTATACTGCACTAAACATTATGAATTGACAAGCACTGCACATAATGTTTTCTTCACCACAAATAAAGAGTTATCAACCACATATATAGAAATATCTACAGTATATAATGAATATTCGTATAAAACAAGCACCCCTGATATGACTAGTTGCGCGATACATGTACAGTTCTGCCTCGTTATAACACAGAAGTCGGGGTCCATTACTGCAGACTATGTTATGTACTAAACCACATTATCTACGAAATTGAGACATACTGAGAATAGCTTAATATACAGAACCATGATATAGCAGGCACTATCCAAATTTTTAAATAATGGTGTTTTGAAAAGGTAATGAAAGATATAAGACTTAGTTTCACCTTGTTTTCTTTCAACCCTCATTGTTATACACCGGTATGATTTTGGCCATGGGGTCCATAGTAATATAGTGTTATATCCGAAATTGCATTATAACGAGGCACATTATAATGGGGGGAGATGAATATACTGTATTCTCTATCACATACAAGGGCAAAAAAACTCATGTAATGTTGAATGGACTGAAGATAATATATCTACTGCATAGATGATAAAATGCACCATGTATATGGTAAAAATACGTCATATATCTAATATACACTGCATATAATGCCATAAGTACAGTGTACATTAGTTTAGACACCACATGCTACTGAATGTATTATAATAGCACAGTTCATAAAAGAAATCAACATCAGCCGACATTAACAGCGTTCCATAATTTGGGTTGCTAGTCATTTGCACTCTTTCCAGGAACAGTAGAACCTGTCTTGAAAGACCACCCATTCTGCTAAAAAAATTATGGTATCTCATTACAGGTGATCTCAGGTCACAACACTATATAATAAATAAATCTGTGCATTACCAATCTGGTCACGGATGGTTTCTCATGGCAGTGGTCTTTCAAGACAGGTCTTACAGTATCACGTATATTATGATTTTTGTATTCCACAATTTCAATGAAAAATGTTTTCTCAAGCTATCCAAGAAAAAGATCTCCAGGTTGAATTAAGAAGGCCTTTTTATTTGGATAGCCCATAATTTCATCATTTACTATGAACTTCATTACTTGCTTATTACATCAACAAGGGTAATTAAAACAAGAAAATTTTGGGGCCCCCATCCCTAGAATTTGGATTTTTTTTATCGCCAGGAGCATTTTGGGGAATTTTTAACACATAATGTTATCATGTCTAACCTCCTATCCCTCAACACTCATCGTTTTTGCTGCAATTTATTTTCAGAGGTTCCTTTACAGCAGAATAAAAATTATATTATAATGGTCTGTGTAAACTAAAACAAGTTACATCATTTTATTCTTGTTTTGTTGAGAAGTTGCATTTCTAAATTGTAGCGGTAGTAAAAGTTGTGTTGTTGTCGTGTTATTGCTATAAAAAAACAGCTTTTTTTTATAACAAGTCCTTAATATGAAACAAATTTTTCTGTTTATTCATCTACCATAATATGAATCAGGGCTTCATTATAATAACTCCATTACTTACTGGTGTTATTGGAATATAGGTGCCATATCATGTTGACACCATTAGTTAGTTTCACATCTTCAAGTTCTGTCTAGTTTTCAAGGATAGGAATCTTTGCAGTATATTCACCAAGCAGACAGAATTTAACAAACTAGAATACTGAACACTATTGAAAGCTACTTTCTCTTTTCAAAAAAACAACAACATGAAATAAAATGTCATAAAAATAAAACATGATTTAGTTCGTTACCAGTAAAGTAGTCACAAAAGTAATTGAGCATTTTATGGCAGACCATGCGACTGCACTTGGCAGACAAATCTCAGGCCATGTGTTGAATTTAAACAATTCAAAGCACAAAATCATTACCAATATGTACTATTAACTATCCAAAAAGTTAGTCAACAAAAATTGTTATAATTATTAAGGAAGGAATACATATTTATCACTATGAAAATTAGAGCTGTCTGTTTGCTTGTCAGATTTTTGACAATGCACGTGTTGGAAAATCCAAATGCTTACAGGATGCAAGCTACAGGGTGATTCAAGCAGAGTCTGTCATTTCACCTTAAACAACTTAAAAAGTGAAATACACTTCACCTTGGATTGATTTTATGACATTCCCCCACCCCCCTTTTGTTTCAATACAATAATACATTAATAATCAAAAGAAAATCATCAACTTTTGTATCAATTGTCCCTTCAAAGATGATGGAAAGACAGAAAAAAAGTTGTATGTTCTGTAGTCAATTTTTTGTGCCAATGTCATGATCATAAATACCAGAAATTACAATCTTATTTATGAAATTCACACCGAGAAATCACACATGATCCTTGAAAAACATGTAAAAAAATTGAATTTGTATTGCCCAATCTAAAGCAAATTATGACGAGGACATATCCAGATCCGTTACTAATAACATTAATCAGATTATCCACTATATTATCATACAAGACATATGACAAGAGGACTTCTATTATGGAAACTTGCATGTTTTAGTGTAAACCTATTTTCAAGGTTGTCGTTTTATGTTATGCAACTGTGGTGAAGCAAAATAAGTTTTAATATATTTATAAACTTCCTAATGCATTTAATTAGCATTTTAATCATCTGAGGTGAAATGTGGGGGGGGGGTAAACTAATTTTAATTATGCAATACTTATCCGTCATTACTGCTTAGCTAACCTATTTTCATGCTGAAAAACCACTGTCCGTTCGATGTGAATACATCCTACCAGAGAGTGGAGAAATGTCAGTATTGCATAATTAAAATTAGTTTTACCCCCTTCCCCCAAAAAACTAGTTTAATAGCACTGTAAGGGTGCAAATTTCTGTCGATCTATAAAGAGAACAATAACTTGGACAGAGAACAATTAATTAGATTTATGAGGACAGGGTGCATATTGAATCGCTATGCTGCGGTCTGTGTTGTGAGAGGAACCGATTTTTAATTAAGCATTCGTTTATTTAACAGTCAGAGAAACTGGAAGGGAGAAGGTTAACTCAATCTTTGTATCGAAAATGAAAGAGTTGAGATTGTCCAGAATCAGTTATTTGGAAATTAGAGGGTCAGGATGACCGCAAATTTTGGCGCCTATTTATAAAAGGCGGTAGATATATTTAATCCTGATTGGCTACGCTAAATAAGGGGTGTGTTTCCCACACGAAATTTCATAGTTTTAATATGAAACATCGCAAATTTTAGCCAGTCTACGTTTTTTCCGTGAGAGTGTAAGAGACTCCGAGATTGAATTTGCAAGAAATTATCTCGTAAAACAATTGTCCAAGGGACCGGATGTCTGGAAAGTTGACGGACACAATTCTGGCGGTAGAAGCGAACAAGGCTTGAAAGCACAAGGGGAAATAGCTCCATCCACCTACCTACCTATCCACGCACTGACGTAATCCACTGACGTATCCACGTACCTACGTATCTACATACCTACGAATCCACCTACCCACATAAAGTTTGAGGGCCGACAGAGGCAAGATAGTCAGAGTGAGAAGAACGCGAAGAAACCAAGTGAACCGGAGAAAACCAGGTTATGAAGCTGTACAAGGCAATGACTTCGATTGTTCACTCGATTCTATGATGAATTAATTCTATCATTTAAACAGATCGGCTATTTATATAAGTATATTTGTGTTTACAATTCGGTGAATGATTTATTTCAAAAGAAGTGTATCTTCCTAATGTAATGCATTATCATAGTTGTTTGTGTAATTGATTAAATTGTTATATTTCATATACGGGGGCTCGTTTTAGTCTGTTCTATATATCTGCTCAGATCTCTATTCATTCCATCTATAAGTTTCCCAATTTATATTATTATTTACTCGATCCGGGCAATAACACCGAGGTCGATCATCCTCTAGATAACGACAACCACAACCACCCCCACGCCACAAGCACCAATTACTAATCCCATCGCTACTGCTTAGCTGAATTTGTCAGTTACAGGGGTAGGCTGATGCTTTCGTTAAACTGATCAAAAACAGAGAAAATTTATTGTACTCACCATACAAGGAGAGGTTCGTCTTATAGATGGTTGGTGTCTCTCTGATCCACATGTTGTGCCGCAACAATGGGCCCCAGAGAAAAAATGCCTGTGCTCTGTTGTGCTAACAAGCAGAGGTAAAAGGCAGAGAAAGTAGTATGGGAACGCCAAACAAGCTGCCTTTATGAGGTCCTCCAAGGAGGAGTGATTAATATAAGCCCATGAGGCAGCAACGGCTCAAACCTCATGGGCTTTTAGTTTCATAAAGGAAAGGTTTCGATCGATGAGGGACTGATATGCTCTTTTGATTGTGGTGACAATCCACCGGGAGATAGTGGCAGCCAAAAAATCTACAGAGCCCTTAAGAGGAAGGAAGAGATTTTGCCAACCCTTTCTTTTCCCTTTGGAGGCATTATGATAGAAAAGGAGGGCCCTCATGGGGCATAAGAGTCTATCTTGATCATTCCCTGCACAGATTTGACTTAGACTGGGGATTTCTAAAGTAGAGCATGGAGCTACCAAAGGTAATTGATTTTTAGTGAGAAATCCCAGTTGACAAAGGGGGGAAAAGGAATCGTAATTCCCATAAAACCGGAGACAGCCAGTGTCAATAGACAAGGCATGAATCTTGCTTCATCGTCGCGCAGACTTAAGAATGAGTAGGAACACAGTCTTAAGTGTGAGGTCCTGAAAGGAGGCTTCAATCAATGATTCATAGGGAGTTTGGGTTAAGGACCACAAAATACAAGATTCCATTTGGGCATAAGAGAGCAGGAGACAGGTCTCTGGAGCTCAAAATACTTAATAAAATCGGCAAGATACGAATCTGAACCAATTGCTATGCCCTGAAAGAATTTAAGTGTGTTGGAGATGGCAGCTCAATAGCCATTGATAGTGGATACTGAACATCTTTTTAAAAAGTAATTTATTTTAAATTGCTGCACTATCCTCTCTGAATGCAGTACTGCGTAATGATTAACTAATGATAGGAAATGCCAGGTGCTTAGTTTAAGTTTCAAAACCAGTGACACGTTCTTTAATCTCGCTGACAGAAGTGTCAGAGCAATTCAAACTGACAACTAGCATGAGCAAAGATCAAACGAAATGCTGCTTAACTACATGCACTTTATGATGAAGGGTAATCATATTTGTTGGGAATGGAGAGGTCGTTGTAAATAGTTAAAATCCTTCACAGTGTTGGCTCCTATATTTTTTAATACAAGATCTCTTCCCCAAAATGATAATTAATTTATTTTTTTTAAACATTTTGTTTACATATCGACTTCCTGGTCAAAAAGTATCAACTTATAGACCAGCAGATATGGTCGCTCCTCGTGTCAGCAGATATAATCGTTGATCTGAACTTAGCTGTGTTTTTTACGTGAATTAAACAGATACCCTTTGGCTCCTAAGTTTACAATAATAATAATAATAAGGAGAAGAACAACAGCAACAATTCACAATGAAATAAAATGCCTTTTTTGAGCAAAAGATTTGCATTTAAAGTGCCCTTTGAAAATACTTTTCATCCCTTTTTTAGATTCAGGGGGCAAACACTAACACTACAACTCCAGATATGGTGATGGTTGCTTTAAATATGCAAAAGAGACAAATCACTTAGATTGGGTCAGTAATGTAGTTATGGAACAGCATTATCTGTAATTACTGGTATACCCAAGGTTAAAGACAGAAAAACTACATCCAAAATAAGGTGATCAAAGGGAAATCTACCACTGAATAAAAGTGAGCTTGTGAAACTTGCATGTCAGATATACTGATCCCTTAATCACAAATAAATGACAACCCAGTTTAGCTTACTGGAAAAGGGAAAAGAAAAATAATAAAATGCATACATGTTTAAAATTTTTGTATCACACAAGCTTATCCACTTTACTAAGAATGTGAATTGTCTACATCAAGCCTTGGGGTATATCACACCAACAAATCATGAGTTGTGGAGCGTGTCAGATTTTTGTTATTGCAGCCTATTAAGAATACCTTTACTTAATCCCAATGATACAATGTGTATCAATGCCGTTTCACATTATGAGGGTTGTCTGCCTGTTTTTGAGTACAAGTAAAACAAAACTTTGTTTCAATTCTAACTTGATTTTATTTTTCATCAGCTTTAAAAAAAAAACATACTTGGTGTCCAGAAAATGTGTGTACTATTTAAAATTATTATAAATTGTGAAAATACAGTGTCCAGAAAATTGGAGAGATCAGATATTTAGGTTCATTAAAATTCATAATTCAGCAAAATCTGCACAAGTTAACATCTCTGCGCTTTTAATTGTACTGTTTCTAAGTTAGGAGCATCTTCAGTCGAACAACCATCCCAAAAAGGGCTGTCAAAAACCACGGAAAACTTCACCCGGGTACCCGTTGCGCCGTTTAACGGGTAACCGGGTACTCGTTAGAACATGAAAGACATGTACAACCCTAGTTACCTCACTGTCAAATTTTCACAAACCTTGATTGTTGTAGGGTCACAAAACGAACGGACTATTTACATAATTTTGCACACAGCAAACAGGGCTACAGCAACTGCATGGTCACATGGTATCACTGATACATACCAGTGACACCACGTGACCACGCAGTCGCTGAAGTGATATGTTAACACGAGTAGTCTACATATTAGTGTTATTTTGAACTGTGAAGCTGTTCGCACAGCCCAGCATGCAGCAGCCATTTAGTAGTGGGCCGCTGATGCATAACGGGTGGTCCTACTCCTAAATATAGACTGGAGCTGCAACTCAGACCAGCGTACTGCTGATGATATATGATATTTTGATAGTGTTGTCGACAAATTATTTTTGTGAACGGGTACTCGTCATTAATTTTCAATGCTCGGGTTTTTCACTACGGTCGGGTACCCGGTTACCCGGGTACCCGTTGACAGCCCTAATCCCAAATAACAGTAGCATATTCAAGTACAGTGCAAATGTATGTAAACAATATCAATGCCAAAGTTTTTCAGCTAAATCTATACATGTATTCAACTATTTTCAAGACGTATAATATTTTAGGTCAACTGAAATTTTATCAATATGTTTGGTCCAAGTGCCAAAACTACTACAAGTTACACATATATGATAGTCAACAAAAGACATACTTTGGTTTTTAATTTCCGTTCTGGAAAAACTGGCTCTAACTTTCACGAGAATAACCACCTCTGTTTTTGCTGGATTAAAGTCAGCCAACTACTGCCTTGGAATCATTTGTAAATCTGTACTCAGTACATCAACAATTTCATAAGTATCATTCAATGAATAAGCCAGTAAGCTAACATGAGCAAAGAATCTTGATACTCTCAAGAAATTGTCGCCTATATCGGAAAGGTACACAATAACAAATAACAGACCTAAAACCGAGTCCAGCAGTATGCCAGTCCCAACATGTTGGCTACTGGAATGTGCAGACTATTAAATTGATATAGAACCAAATTAAAAAAGAGCTATCACTGAGAACCATAGAACTTTAATATCTGTATCACATCTTGATGCCCTACATCAGTGGTCCCAAACCCCGGGTGGTGACCCAAATGAGGGTCGCGAGGACCCTCACAACCCTATACAGGTACTGCATTTTGGGTCACAAAAGATTGTATTTGGGGTCGCAATCAAAAATTTTGGGAACCACTGCCCTACATGCTTAAATGTTTTAGAAACATCACACTAGAACACACATATACATATATCTGAGCTGAAATATCCATGCAATATTATCATTTGTAACTAGTTATACTTGGTATTGTTTAATTTTTGCCTACAAATACTTACAAGTATATAAATGAAAACCCTAAAGCCAATCAGTTCTTGTAAACTAATCAGATAATCTTATTATTATTATTATCATCATCGTTATTAATAAAGCGGATGAGCTTTCTAAAATGATCATTCGAAGAGTGACCTCCCCATTACACAGATAGATAGGCCTTCATGAATATAGATACAGAGACAGCACTAAATTATTTACTTGGCACTAGTATTTCTTTAAGAAAGTGTTATTCATTTGTAAATGCGGGTCTATCACACTAGCTCACCGAATACAAACAATTACAAAAATAATCACAAGTTGATACTCTTGTACTCCGTTCTTCCAAATGTCAGTTGAGGCTACACCATCGTAGCTAAATTTTATACCTGCATGAATGCCTCAAGTAATTTTATGTTTACTATTTGTTATGCTGGCACTAATTATGTAATTGTACCCTTTGTGGCCTCTAAGTTGGAATGTGTACTGAGAGTAGCACAAATGCCAACGGCCGGATCAGATTGCACGATGCTGGAAACTTTGGATACGATCCCCTAACAGAGGAATATGTGACGTTATATACAAATTTCAAATAAATATTGGTAAACAAATTATGATTATAGCCAAAATAAACAGCACAGAGTTTCAAAGAAATAATGAGTTTCTAATAGAACTGCACAAATTATAATGCAAACCGATCATTTCAGACAATAAATGAATCATCCATCGCCAAATCGACGATGGACGAACGAGGGGCAACGACTACTGGAATACAACCATCTTGTTTTTCTACCCGATTTTGTAACTTATATAACAGAATGCAATCAGAAACGATCTTACCTGTATGACGATACACAAGAATACTTTGATTTGCCGATAATTGCACGTGTTGGTTCACTTGCAGCTATCTACATGGCGCGTGAGTATTAACAGTTAGTTGAGAAGCGCAATCTGATTGGATGAGCCCGGTCAAATGGTCGAATCAATGATGATCCGCACAATTAGGGCAACGTTCCTATAAATAGATGATGGCAACCTCTTGGGAAATCCCCTTTAAGGCAAACAGACCCGTCCATTAATCAAACTTGTATCATATATCCAGTAACAATAATCCCTGTCCACGAAAGATAAACATAGTTATGATAACATACAGCTGAATATCAATATGGATTTTCATAAAGACCACTTACACGTATAACCACCATGATAGGAAATGTCAACAGATTTTTTTTATTATTCGTATCATTTAACAGAGATTGGAAACTCTAGAACTGCCAGATATCACTCATTCCCCTTTTATATATATCTATCCTGCAGTACCCTCCCTCAAGGCTTATATGTAGTTACGCATTTGTGCATTTTAGTAAAGAGTAAAAGCACGATTATCAAAGCAAAAGTATGATAGCGTTCAATGTTAAAATGTTTGGATAAAAACAAGAAACACAGTAGGGTGTTTTGTTAGAGTATAAAATGATAGACATCGAGAACTGCTGATTTTAAGGAATATAGTGCAGACAAGACGACAATATTGCATGGGAGTTTGTTCAACTGTACAATTGTCAGTGGCCAAAAAAGGAATATTTATAACAACTGGCTATTTCTTGGATCTGGACAAATGAAGAGGGCGCATGTCATTCAGGTAAGTTGTCTTATTCACGAGGTTGTGTACGATTTTTATTTATAGAACATCTGAGCATCTGTCTTGAAGGTTGGTTGGTTGTTATGTGTTTAACGCCATTTTTCAGCACATGATAGGCTATACTTGGTGGCCAGTATATTAGGTGGAAGAAGAACCCGATAAAACCCCGGGAAGAACCACCGACCCACGGGAAGCTACTGGCAAGCTTTCTCACATACCCACGTTGGCCGAGCCCGAGACTCGAACCCAAACGGACAGAGGTGAAATGTCAGTGATCTGTAAAGGCGAGCGCCGTAGACCACTCGGCCACCCGGGGCCCCTCTGTCTTGAAGGAATCGCCAGCCTAATTTGTTTTGCTTTTCAGTTACTCCAGCACTACAATAGCCAGGGCCGTCGTAAGGGCCGGGCGATAAGGGCGATCACCCGGGGCGTCAAGCGGGGGGGAGGGGGGGGGCGCCATTTTGCGGTATTTTTTCCCGAGTGTGGGGCGCCAAGCGCAACTTCCAGCACAAACTTGCGACGGCCCTGACATTAGGCAGAGGAAAAAAAGGAAGTAGTTAAGTCTTTCTACGAGTGCTTACTATTTTACCGATCGAGATGCTATACTTCGATTTTCTTTCATTTTTGGATGTTAAAATTTGTGTATTGACTTAAGAACGAGGTTGAATGTTTTTACGGCACAGCAACACAAATAGGTTAGTTAGTATCAAGATAACTGAAGTAAAGTTCCTTGCCCAAGAACACACAACGGTAGACGTACACGGTTGATCCGATGGCAGGATTCGAACACGCACACTTTCAGTCACGAGCCAGGCACGCTAACAACTGAGCCACTGCGGCTCCTCATCAGACGAAGGTCGCAGTTGCAGTGAAACCAAGGCTTTTTAAGCTGTTTCGCGTATTCTTTCATATTTGATTTAGATGTTTTGCCGAGATTTATATTGGCACTGGTTGTTATCGGTGGTCCCAGTTGAAGTCGTGACTGATGTGTGCACCAAGGTACTTAACGTGATTGGCAGCTGCTACTTAACGTGATCGGCAGCTGCTAATTTTTTACCATTTATAATATATATATATATATATATATATATATATATATATATATATATATATATATATATATATATATATGAAATAAAAACTGACATACAACAGTGCAAAACTGGTGTGAGACCAGCCAAAAGCGCTTTCGGAATCTACCGATTCCTTTTTCAAGGGCACAAAGCCCCCCAAAAAAACGATTACACGAACTAAACCTGAACAAAACACAAATCTCAGTACTATACGGAATCTACATGATGTTAGCTGTAGATATTTACACAGACGATACAATGAAATAATAAATAAGACGAGCAAGGCTTAACGAGGTTGAACGTTGCTACTTATTAGTGCTCGTACCGCGGAAAATCACGTGTGTGTGTGTGTGCGTGTGTAATCGTGTGTCTGGTTCTACTTGTCAATAACTAGGGTAAAAAATCCATTCCCACCATTTCTCCCATTTTTCAAGAAAATCAAGTTTATGTTGAAGTTTGTTACATTATGAGTTATTACCAACAGAGAGAAGTGCAGCGATGTACCATCTGCAAATAGTTTTACTGTTCAATTAATGTTTTTAGGTTAGTCATTGATCAATAGTAGAAAAAGGATAGAACTCAAATCAGAACCTCGCGGTACTCCTGATGTGACTGGTTTCTCAGAATAGGATTCACTTACAAGTATTACTCGCCAAACTGTACTATCAGGAAATCTGTAATCCGTTTTAGTTATTTGTTTATGATGGCATGTTGGTGTCATTTATAAAAAAGTTTTAGTTGACTTACTTTATCAAAAGTTTTGCTGAAGTCTAGCAATATGATATCAGCTGGATGGCCATGTGAAACGTCTAGCAATATGATATCAGTTGGATGGCCATGTGAAACGTCTAGCAATATGATATCAGTTGGATGGCCATGTGAAACGTCTAGCAATATGATATCAGTTGGATGGCCATGTGAAACGTCTAGCAATATGATATCAGTTGGATGGCCATGTGAAACGTCTAGCAATATGATATTAGCTGGATGGCCATGTGAAACGTCTACAGCAAATTCTTCAACTAATCAAATGAGTTTCGACTGAGTTTCACATTACCTTTTTTCACGGAATCTATGTTGTAAGTCACACACTATATTATGCTTCTTTAAGTGCGTGATACCTAGCTATTGCTTACCTAGGTGACAGGTAAGTTAGCTGCAACAGTGTTCTGTTGGAAAACAATTTATATTTTCTAACTGTTCTCTCTAAAACGAACATTTCATATTTTGCTAGTATCAGTACCAATAGAAACTTCAACTTTTCCCTCCATTATGATATATTTTTTGTATTTTTTATGATAGACAGTGACAAAGATAAGGTCAGTTAACTCTTGGTTACTTTCATTTGCAATTTGAAAGTATCAAAATAGCTAATTAAATAAATAAGGATACCTTTATTTCTTACCTAATAAAAGTATACCTTTATTTCTTATGCTAATGGAGACCTTTATGAACAGTATGGTTTACAAACTATGTAGCGTTATTGAGGATCTCTGGTCCCTTCAACAAACCCATGAACCGCGGTGGCTCAGTAGTTAGCGAGCCAGCCTCGCGACCGAAAGGGTGTGGGCAGTGGCACCGCGAGGGAGGGGTCGGGAGGGGGTAATTGCCCGGGGGGGGGGGGGGCGGGCGAATGGGGGCACCGTCTGGAGCTTGTTTTGTTGCAGCTGACATTTTTTCATAGTATTTCACCTCCCCATAATGTAACGGGGGCAATTCTTCACAAAACTTATATATAGATTGTGGGGGATGGAGGTTGGCAGCTGACAACAAAAAGTGTTCTCTTTGGCAAAGTAGGGGCGCCACTAAATAACCTTGCCCCCGGGCGCCTTGGTAGGGGCGCCACTAAAGAACATTGTCCCCGGGCGCCTCGAACCCTCGTGCCGCCACTGGGTGTGGGTTGGAATCCTACCATCGGATCAGCCCGGGTTGGCTACCATGGTGTGTCCTTGGGTAAGGCACTTTACTCCAATTTCCTTGGCACTAAATAACCTACTGTGTTACTCAGTCGTAAAACACTAAAACCATACCAATCGATAAACCCACCTTATGATCCTAAAGTGCACTGGGAACCGCAGGTGCTAACAATTTGATGAATCGCAGACTCCGCCTAACTGTCAGAAAATGTTTACATAATGCTAGGTGTATGTATTATGTAACTATAGCCAGACCGAGAGCGAGTTGCCTGGTTTGTCGCAGCAACTCTGACACCTTGATCATTGCACGTATATATCATACACAAATTTAAATAGCGTAACTTAAAAACTTCTCATCCAATTCTCGTGAACTGTAAAGTATATTTTCAGTATATACCGAGAATTAATTCTTTCAACGGATAATTTTTCTATAATAAATGTATATGCTAATGAATAGGGGGAACTATCTTTGCACCGGTGATTCATCAGTAGGTAGAGAGTATATTCATTGTTCGTTTACAGGAAGTCACGATATTTCTCTTTCTCTCGTTCTCTCTCTCTCTCTCTCTCTCTCTCTCTCTCTCTCTCTCTCTCTCTCTCTCTCTCTCTCTCTCTCTCTCTCGTATAGATTTTTCATCACGTTTATTCATTTTTGTTTCTCCGCAATTTCGTTCATTGTTCATATACAGGATTGCACCATAAATATGAGCAGTAAGTTGTTAAATATCAAAAATAAACTCTCTCGATCGATCTATTCGACGGTATCGGGAGGACGTCTGACGTCATTAATGCATATCGCACTTGGTAACGTCCATTCGTGGATGCCTAGTGTTACGACTCTATGGTCTAAGAAAAATGTAACAGAAAGAAAGTGAAACGAACAAATCAAGTAAAAATCAACAAGCAATTTATTTCTAGACAATTCAAGTGAAAATTCAAAAGACGCTTACAGTAATGTGAATTAAAATCCAAATAATCCAATAATCCTAAGTGTCCTAATCAAAACTCCTAAATATAGAATGTTCCGAATGAATGACTGTATCCTTTAATGTGCTGATGTTTCAATAGTCTATTATGTCCTGATGTGCCAGTAGTCTTTAATGTGATGATATGTCAAAATGAAGTACTCCAGAATATATTTGAATAAGTTCACATAAATCCCAAAATCATCAAAATAAAAATCAAAAATCAAAAAGTCTATGAACACTTTCATAATCTAATGAATATTTGAAATAATTCCTCTCTCTGAATTTGGAATGATTTTTCACAACTGTAATGGCTCTTTAAAGACTGATGTTAAGGTCGAAACTGAACAACTGTCCACTAAATATAGTATATATAAAGATAGGTCACATGACAGAATGTTTTAGAATATTATGGTGTATGTGACTCTTAACACACAACTCTAAGGGAAATTCTAGTTTTATCTGTAAACAAAATCAACCTTTCCCTCAAATTGAATCAACAACTTGTTTACCAACATGTCAACATTATACTTAACATTAAGGTTAAAACAAATATTAAAATCAAGAAACATTTATAATTTCCTAAAATATAATACTAGCAGTGGGCTATCAGAATTTAGTACATGGAAAAGATCTGATGAAAAATCCGCCGTCATGTAATAAAAGTATCCTAGTTCACAGTTTGTAAGGGGAAAACAAAAATGTCAAATTTAAATTTGCATCTACATATATGCTAGTTCGGTTTCTGGATGGTAAGGTTATGGACTGCATACACGTATGTAGGTTTACACGCTTCTTTCATTGAGACTTCATTTGCAGGAAGTTATCTACCAAACAAATACTCTATTGTGATGGATGTTACGCAATATTCGGCATATTGAGACAAGTATAAAGTAGGTGTACATTTATCTTTTTATTCAAAGTCACGTATTATTATTTCTTTTTTTATTTTATTTTACGTTACGATGATGATAGAATCCAATCAGTCAAGGAAGTACCTTAAAGAACCTAAAGCATGTGTCACCACAAGCTTACCTCTTCGTTTGATTGGTATGAACTATGAAACAAAACCGTGATAGAAATAAACTCTATGAACTAATGTAGACAAGAGACTTTATTAGTCAACAGGTTCTTCTTTCTAACATGCGATCATTGATTTGATTTAACACCAATCAAACTATAAAAAACCGGTGCTTTTACTTTAGTACACTAACATGTTTATATGTACAGCTTCTTCTGAAGTAAAAGTACTCTCTCTCTCTCTCTCTCTCTCTCTCTCTCTCTCTCTCTCTCTCTCTCTCTCTCTCTCTCTCTCTCTCTCTCTCTATCATACACACACACACACACACACACACACACACACACACACACACACACACACACACACATTAGTTTGATGTAGGTGAGAGTTCTTTCCATCATTCATTTATACGGTATGTAACTGTAAGGTATAATTTTGATACGAAGACGGCTATGCAAACATCTTAACATTACATGTACATCATGTACGAATACAAAAAAAATGATGAATGCCCTTGACAATGTCAAGCTACCGAGTGTATTGCTCTTATGCCGATATATTATTCATTCTTACTACGTATCGTTTGTTTGCGTGTGTGACATCTAGGACTGAAAAATATGGCAAGTTATAAATCACTCGTCACCATTCAAAGCAACTCACACCACTGTAGTTGTGTTTTAGCACCAATTCTCCGCTTGTATTTATGCTTTATCATTCTGTTTTAGCTAGCCTTTACCAAGTAGAGGGGAGCTATTATACTACCACCAGTGTTGGCGTTGGTGTTGGCGTTAGCGTCAGAGTCTGCACATGAGATTGGTATTTTTTAAAAAGTTCTGAATATTTGTACAACAAAGTTCTTAATTAGCGAAAAGTACGTCAGTACATCCCATCAAAGTACTCCGCATTCACCTCTACACACTTTCTCAGTCTGATTATCCAAGTATTAAATGCCATTTTGTATTCACTTTTTTATATGTTGTTCATACACTGGAAAACTGCTCTTTACACCGCTTGGCGGATCTCAAATCGTCTGCTTCTCAGCGAGTCTTTGACAACGGGATTCAGCCAAAATTCATGGCCATATGGAGGATGTAGCAAAGATTGGATGATGGCTCCTTCAGGAAATCTGGCACGATGGCGGATTTATATGCCGGTGTGTTGTCGTTGAGTAGATGGATACTTCGGGTACCGGTGCGCGGACGTGTGGATCGGTAGCGTTCCATAACTTTCGGGAATACTTTGGAATCATACAAATGTCTAGTGACACTAGGAGAGACAGGCACAGATACCTGGACGACCCGGCCTTTTGCATCGAAAAATAATGCGAATGAAACTCTCTTGACAGTCCGACTACGTCGAGGGATTAGTGGTCTGTGCTCGTTTTCTCCGAGCCAAACTGTTTTATTTTCTCCCGAATCATGTTCAGAAAAGTAAATCCATATTTCATCACCTGTGATAATCTCATTCAAACGTTTTGTTGTCACTCTTTTCAGTTTTGACGAATAACTGTTTGGCGATTTCAATCAGAGTCTGTTTTTGATCAGTCGTCAACAAATGAGGGGCCCATGTTGCACAAACCTTTCTGTGCTTCAAATGATTCTTCAATGTATTAAAAACAGCTGACGAATTAATGCCTGTAATAAAAGAAATATCTTCCACTGTGTATCGAGCTTTTTCATTAATTGGTCCCTCCACAGCAGCCACTTCCCGCACACCAATTGCACACAACAGTTTTCCAGAACGTGGGTCATCTTCCATGGATTTGCGACCATCTTTAAAACGATTAAAGCACCTAAACATTGTAGGATGTGACCCATAATTTCATCCGTAAACTTTATCCAAATCGGCCTTGATATCAGGCAGACAGTACCCTAAGAGCGTCCGAATTTTACAGTATGTCTTTCCACAGTAGCAGAATTGTTCTCATTCTCCGGCATTTTTATTTCATTATCATTTACCTATGTTACATCACACGCAAATATCTGCAGGTGACCGGCGTGCTGCACGTGCGGCTGCATATCATTTATAGAGCGTTATTTTGCCTATCAATCGGTATGAAATTTATTGACAGCTTTAAATAAAGAAAACAGTTGTAACAACATATTCAGAACTTGTAAAATACCTTTCGTATACGTATATACGCTGCATCATACATTTTTTATTGTATGACTGTGGCTTTCTCGTCAGATCTTTCCCTTGTTCTAAATGCTAGGCTGTGGGGATACCAGTAACTTGTATTCCAAGAATGGGCGTTACCAAGTGGAATGTTGATTAATGACGTCAGACGCTGTCTCCCATCTCTGGTCCAATATATCTATCTCACAATGAGAGAGAGAGAGAGTTTTCGAAATAGAATAATTTAGCAAGTAACATAAAAGGTAGACATTAAAAACTGCTCGTGTTTATCGCACCATCCTATATATGAAAGAATGAAAGAAAACATTATATAATGCGAAAAGAAAAAAAAAATGACTCAACGCGAGGAAAAATCTATATTACAATGAGTGTGTGTGTGTGTGTGTGTGTGTGTGTGTGTGTGTGTGTGTGTGTGAATAGATTTTCGCGATCGATTCAGATAATAAAATTAAAGGATGGACATATGGACATAGAAAACTGATTGAATGTAGTGTGCCAACCTGTTCATGAAAGAAAAAAAGAAAACATCGAATTGTGAAATGAATCAACGCGAGAGAAAAAAATAAACAAAAAAAAAACAAAAAAAACAACAACAAAAGAAAACGACCAGCCTCATTAACCATTGCTCCATGAATTAAATCCAGAAATTCCATATTATTGTCCTTCCTGTATCCAGTTTGACATATTTTGTAATTATCTGGCAGGTACAAATTCCGCAAAAAATCGTTTTAACACAATATGAATATGTTCCAGAAGATAAAGCAATGTAACATTTCCAAGTCAATTTAGGATGGACTGATGAAATAATGGCATGTTTTCTTCTGCAGTGGAAAGTTATCAAGAAGCAGTCAAATTTAGATATCAAACATTTCACAAATGTTTTTTCAATACGTCGTGCATTGACATTTAAGAAGATCTTAAGTATAGATCATGTCTTCGCTTCACGCCCAGTCTTCATAATGGTCTAAAAACGTGCGACAAAATTATGTAGAATAGTCTTGTTCAACATCACAGCACTGTTCAACGTGCATGTACAAATGAGGAATTTTGGCGAGATAAGAAATATGATAACGGGAGCTCTCGAAAATTATTGGCTTTATTTATATTGATATATGAAGCAACGTTAAAAAAATAAAAAACCGAGATGCTGGGTAAGAGGCGCATAAGGGAAACACACGTGACTTGGTTGAAAAAAAAAGAGAGTTGATCATATACAACTGGAAAGAAAGAGTGGTTATACATTAAAACAGTTTGACAATATTTTCTCGTGTGATACCAGTGATATCGTAGAGTGGGTTACTCAAAGGGTATTGACAGAGATACATCGGGCGCTAAAGCCCCTAGATTTCTCTACCAATACCCTTTTTTCGCCCCACCTTTCAATATATTTGGAATCCCACTAGAGCATATCGTCTAATACTTCTTCCTCGGTCCCCGGCTACAGGTCCTAAGCAAAGCAACAGTTTGGAGCAGTGGCGTACTAAGGGTAAATGGCGTCTGGTTCGACGATGATGGCCCAAAGGGCCAGAATACGAGGTCCGAATTTTTATCAGCTGTTTTGGCGCCCCAAGACTTCTGGCGTCCGCCCCCCCCCCCCCCCCCCCCCCCCCGGTTAGTACGCTACTGGTTTGGAGTGGGTTTCATAGCATCTACCCTCTGGAGTAGGGATTAAGGGGTCGATTATACGTGTACATTATTTGTACATTCTTGGTCAAGTTTTTGCGTTTAGCTCAGTTTGTATGCACCCTGTATACATACTCTTGTACTTGGAATCATTTAACTTGGTGAAAGGATGCACCTTGACGAACACTAAAACCTCGTCACAACAGTAGGTCACTGTGACCCACATTTAACTGACCTTGGTTAAATTTTGTTTAAAGTGTATTTCTCAAGCTCTGTTTGTGCTAGAATCATCAAACTTCATGACTGTGTGCATCTCTATTAGTACCAGACCCTTAAAACAAAAGGTCACTGTGACCTACATTTCATATTTTACTGACTTAGATTAATTAAGTTTTAGTGTTTAGTTCATGACCATATAGTTTTGTTGCATCCTGTATACATATTGTTATACTTGGAATCATGAAACCTCGTTAGGGGATGCATTTTGATGAGTACTACAACCTTATCACAAAAGTAAGTCACTATAACCCATATTTCATGAATCTCTGACTTTCGTGAAATGTTGTATTTAATATTTAACTGCTCATGCTATAACCATTCAACAAGATGAGTGTACATATCTCTATTAGTACCACACCCGTACAAAAAACTATGCCACTGTGATCTACAATTCACATTGACTGGCTTAGGTTAAGTTTTTGCGTTTAGTTCATGACCACATAGGTTTGCATGCTTAGTACATACAGTACTATCCTCTCTATAATCATGAAACCCTTGGTGAGGGGATACATCTTGATAAGCACTACTCCCTCATTACAGAAGCGCGAGGGTTCGAGGCGCTCTGGGGCAATGTTCTTTAGTGGCGCCCCTCCTGAGGCGCCTGGATATGCATCTATGTTAGTCAATCTGACTGAAACAGAGATCTGCTTATAATAAGTAGCTCTGACAGCCACCGATGAAGGTTCATTTTCTACCGACCTTTGGAATTCCCGGTCCACTTATTTGTTAGTAACCTCTGGAATTCCCGGTCCACTTATTTTTAGTAACATAAGCATTGTATTTCATATTAGGGAGAGTTACCTTTAGAAACCATTCATTCCGAATGAACTTTCATAAATGTGAAAGTTGTGATCTTATTGGTGAATTGAATGGCCAGCAGAACATCTCCTTGTATCGGTGTCCGTCCGATCTCCACCATATTGGAACACTTCATTTTAATCAAATTCCTCTGTGAATACCACACCCTTGCAACAAAAGAAGCTCATCGTGAGATTTTGGCATGCTATTTACATACTGTCCTTCTTAGAATCATGAAACTTGGTGAGTGGATGCATTCTGATAGGTACTACACACTTATTTCAAAACGAGGTCTATTTGACCTATATTTCATGTTCCAGTGACTTTGTAGACACTTTGTTTAAAGCTCAATTAGCGTGTACTGTTTACATTTGAATCCTGAAATATGATAATTACACGCATATCTATTATTACAACACCCTTACAACCAAAAAAGGGTCTCTGTGGCCTACATTTTATGCTAGACTAACATAGGTTACGTATTTGTGTTTAGCTCATTGCCACATAGATTTCCACATGCTATCTACACACTAGTCTATACAGAAAGACCTTTCTGACCTGTGCAGTTGGAAGTAGGAATACATAAGTTTATTCAATACTAAACTATACATTGTATGTTATTTACCCTATACATTGTATGTTATGATAGGTTACCCTCAACAAATAACTGTGCATTGTACATGTAAATGAGTATAGGAAATAGATGAGTCGACTGCGTGCTTTTCGTGCGAGGTCTCATCTGTAGTGGCTAATCAAGGTAATTACTGATGCATGAACTATGCTTCTGATACTGGCTGTCACCCCACTGTTACTCAAAGTATACGACTTCCACCCGATAACATCTGCTTATAGGGTGGACAATGATAATAGCTTCTGAAGCTGATTTTAACAATAATGATTTTATAAAAATAAAAAAAGAAATAAAAACATAATTCATCTCTGGTTTTTATCAACTCATTATAGTATTTCTATTTTTATATCACATAAAAGACTGTTCTTTTGCATTATCTTGTGTCTTGTATGCCCTGTCGCAGTATGTATGCATGTGGCTTGACGGCACGTCAGCAAATACTGGCAATATTGTAAGTTAAATAAGGGACCAACATTTCGCTGTAAAGATCACTTTGGTCTCAGTTTATTTTCTGCATAACAATTAATTTTACAATGGCTGCTGAAGACTGCTAAAAGCTTTGTAGAGGCGAGCTACATTTTGGTTAATTCTTTCTTTCCTAATTCCTCCTTCCTTCCTTCTTTCACTTTATCAGCTGGGTAGTAGATGATAACATATATCTCACCTACGTTAAATAGGATTTAAGGTACAGTTTATTTACATAACACAAAAGATATTCACTTTTTCATTTATTAAAAAATTTCCGTTAAAAAAGGTACAAAATACTAGTGTTTAAAGTACATATATTTCATCTATATTTTGTATAAGACGATTGCCTTGCTAATTAGTGTATCAGTTTTAAGGAAAAAAGGGGCTTCATCATGTGCTTTATAAAAGGTGGTACAGCGTCGGACATGTAATCCGGGAGTAGCGGGTTCAATAAATGCATGCACAGGCCAGCCCGAGTCGGTTGTCTCAGCGTGTTCTAGGGAGAGGCACTTAGCTTTCATTTCCTCAGCTTAATAATAAAGTGCCGAATGAGCCGTTAAAACCAACCAACAACAACTCAAAAACGTCTCTTGGTGTCTGAGATCTGAGTTATCTCTGTGTTTGGTCGGTTTTTAACAGCACTGTAAAAAAATTATTAGTTATATCATTAAGAGGAAATTGGGGCCAAGTGACTTCCCAAGAATACACCGAGGTAGGCGATCCGAGCTGGCCTTTTCTGGTATCAAACCCGCGACCCATGGATTACGAGTCCAATTCTCTTCCAGCTGAGTTACTGAGACTCCCAAGATATATCTCTGAAAAAAGCTGAAAATTACATTGGTATTCTTCCACATAGAATATGCGTAATCCTAAATTATGTAAATCAAGGTGAAACAGTATCGAAAATATGATATATTGATCAAATAACACATAAAGGTAGCAAAGGAACGAACTATGCCTAATTCCAAATTAATACAATTTTCCTAACTAATCCATAGAATCAAGCTTAGAAGCGATTATAACTGGAATTTTAAATGGAAAACAAACATTAGTACAGGTCTATACCCATTTTATTAAAGACAATGGTACAGCAAACGTCACATGATACTCCGCACATACAAGGTTTGTTGTTCGAATGTATTTTCTGCAGTATACTTTGAGTACGTATGAATAGATATGTACATATATAATTCCAACAGTATTCCCAGGCCAATCTTCACTTGTTTGTGACTTGTTCCTGGCCTGAAATTTTCCAAGAATACAGATGCTATCCTGTATAAAGCTACATCTGTAATAGATATGATTATAAGTAAATTACCATTTATTTGGGAGGAAAGGATAAGAAGATGAACTTTTTAGTGACAGCAAACATGACCATGAAAGTACACACCAAATTACCAAGAGTCTTTCTTGGGAAAATAGGAACATAAAGTTTTGTATAATTGTGTTGTGTAGTGGTGAAGCTATTGACTGGAAATGAAATGCAATGGCGACATCCTTTTTAATGACGGCAACCTTGACCTTGACCTGCTGATCCCCACAGCAACAGGCTTCCTTCTTGAGCTAAGGTGGGAAATGTACTAAATTTCAGTTAATTCTGTTCAAATTAAGTTATCACCCAGAAATGAAATGCATAGGTAAAATCTATTTTTGGCAACAGTTACCCCCCACCCCCACCCCAACCCACCCCTTTACAGGATTCTTCCTGGCACGAAAGGAAATAAAATTATGTTGAATTTTGTTACCTACACCTTAAGTTATCATCCGGAAATGAAATGACTTGGCAAAATATATTTGTAACAAGGTGACCACAGGTTGGAGATATTGACCACACAAACAATAGTTTTTTTTATTGAACTACGAGAAACACATAGTTTATGTTGCTTTCGAATATGTTCACCAGAACTCATGTTATCATCCAGAAATTAAATGCACAAGAAAAATCTATTTTTAGCAATGGGAACCTTGACCTTAGAGTTTCTGACCCCAAAACTGATAGGGTTTTTCTTGGGATAAGGGAAACATATTTATCTAGTTGGGGTGAAATATGTAGACAAGAATTGAAGTTATTATCAACGTAAAGAAATGCATAAGCAAAGTCTATTTTTCACAAGAGTGACATTAACCTTGGAGCTTTTGTTCACCAAATAAATTTTCTTTTTTCTGGGGTTAAAAGAAACACCTGTACTACATTTCTTTAAATTCTGTTATCATCCAGAAATAAAATGCATATGCAAAATCTATTGTTAGCAACGGTGACTTTGACCTCGGAGCTACGAATCTCAGAATTGCTAGGGTTCTTTATTGGGTTATGGGAAACACATATACCATACTGAATGGAAATCGGTGAATTATAACTTAAGTTACTATCCGGAAATGAAATGCAAAGGCAAAACATATTTTTTTAGCAACAGTCACCTTGACCATGTAGACTTCTTTCTAAGGCTAAGAAAAACACATTATTTTTTTTTATTCTAAGAATGTAAGTTATCATCCAGAAATTAAATGCATGGGCAAAAACCGCTTTCAACAACAGTGACCTTGACCTTAGATCTGCTGATCCCAAATTAGTAGGGCTTTCTCTTGGGTTAAAGGAAAGCATCTATTAATTTGCTTTTAAATCTTTTCACTAGAACTTAATTTATCATCCAGAAACCAAAACAAAGAAACGCACGGTCAACGGTAAATTATATTATTCCGCAACTTTCGTTGGCGGGTTATAAACCATAGTTTTTCTTTCAAGTTTGATAGTTAAGTCTCTAAATCGCATAGCAGTTTCGTTGGGTAGTTGTATAATTTGTACAAATTGACATAATGAAATGATTTAACATTTTCATAATACAGTTCAAATGTATATAGAACGTACAGTCATAAAATCTCAAATCCCATATTTAAAAGTGGCGGGATCGGATTTATGGTTCCCATCAACATTTTGATATTTGATGCGTATAAGTTATCTGAAGTGTTTAAGAATAACACAAAAACAAAACCAATGAAAATATGTGAAGATTATACGTAGAACGACTTTAACGATTAAGAACAGTACAAAGAAAATGGTGGAGAAAGAGAAAAGAAAGAAGTTCGTAAGAATGGAGAAGTAATACTCATGTTGGCGGTTGCTCCTCATTGAATTGTTTCAGAGGTAACTTTGTAGTACTAAAAATACGAAAAAATCTATTGTAAACTGAAAAAATAGATATAAAGTTTGGACCTGAAAATTTACACATAGCACATGAAAGACAAAGTTCAGCTTATAACAAAATATATGAACAAACCACGTGCCTATCCCATACATAAGGTATCATCTACATGAAGTAACCTGATGAGATATGTCCTTCCCTGTAAAGTCACCGATTAACAGGCAGTCCTGTCTAGTCTATTAAGAATTTACTTATAACAAAATATTTGTGAATAGAAATAAGAAAAGCGGACCTACCTTAAGTTTTTGTCTCCCTTTCCATGAATGAAAGTTTCGAAATTTGGTTGTTAGATGGGCTTGTCGTTCATGCAGCCATGTTTGAAAAGTTTGAATGTTCACTTTGATATGCTGAGCCCCAAGCCGTTTGTCCTCATCTGTTCACGTGACAGAAGATAGACGTATAGCACATTACATACCAAGCGTGACCGAGTTTACCTCTGCTTCGTCTTATACCTATATAGAGATTAGAGAATACACAATATATGGTGTATGTAAGGAAATACTTGTTTACACAAGATCTTATGTTTTAGAAGCATCGTACTGGCACGGTGCAAGTGTAGGGACGTTTTAAAACCTTAACTTGCGTTCCTATCTATACCTAAAACACAATTATTATTTTATGTGACAAGTATGATAAGAAAAGGTCTCATAAACATTGTGTCTTCGAATTATTTGAAGGACATTATGGGGTTGACGAAGGTAAATGTGTCTTTTTGTCGCGTATAACCCTATTTCACGCCTCAGTAACTGTTGGAAGTAATTCATCAAAACTATTTTCGGACACCCAAGCTCGAAAACATTTTAGAATACAATTTTACAACACTGTCGAATCGTCTAAGCTCGCCAAGAGACTTGTTTGTAATATTCAATGCAAATTTCGAGGTACTTAAATCGAGATGACCATTCCATGTTAAATGCAAAGTGCAGACCTAGGTTTCATCTGTCAATAAAGGCCGCTTCTGTTTCTTCTAAGAATGAGCCAAACCTAGGAGAGTAGCGTCTTGGAATCAACAACTTTAGACATATACAATCCAGTCAGCGAGCATTTCAAAGGGAAAAGTACCAGACACATAGTTTCTGGATTTATTTTTCCCTTGGTTTAGTGCCATTCGAATTTGTAATCATTTTGATTCAGTACATTTCTAGTTGTAAGACATGCCATTTCAGATGTCGGATCGACCATTTTGAATATTTAATCAACTGTTATTAACACTGATCATACTCGAGATGACATCAGAATCTTTGCCAGCCTCCTACATTGTCTTGAAAAGTAACAATAATATTAACAGTTTTCGAACAAATTGAGACAAAGAACTTATTAAGACCACAATCGACAACACTCCATTCCATACGTTCTGGCTATTGATCCCCATTCTCGTATGCCCATAATCCTGCTACAATCGACTTTATTCTCGTAACCATATACCAGAATTAAGCTAACAGTAACACGAGAAAGGGTATCCCCGAAGAGCTATCTAGACACGACAAAGGGTATCCCCGAAGAACTATATACACACGAGGAAGGGTATCCCCGAAGAACTATCTAGACACGAGAAAGGGTATCCCCGAAGAACTATCTAGACACGAGAAAGGGTATCCCCGAAGAACTATCTAGACACGAGGAAGGGTATCCCCGAAGAACTATCTAGACACGAGAAAGGGTATCCCCGAAGAGCTATCTAGACACGAGAGAATTTGCCTTGTGTCTCTTAATTATATTTATTTTTGTTCCTTTGTAGCTTGAATAAAAGTTGTTTGCTTAGATACACGTATTGCGTTATTTAAGTTGCTTGCTTAGATATATGTATATTGCGTTATTTAAGTTGCTTGCTTAGATACATGTATATTGCGTTATTCAAGTACCACATGCGGCAGAAACACGTAAGGTGCAGATAATATATTTACTTTCAAACTGGTCTAGATTCATTGACATGGTGTCCAAGATGTAAACTAGTTATTAGCTAATTATGTCACCCTGATAAATAAAGGATATTAGTTGTTGTTGTTGTTCTTCTTCTTCTTCTTCTTCTTCTTATTATTATTATTATTATTGCATGCCCCATTTCACCTTTCCATGCGACGAAATTGAACAAAATCGAGGACATCTGCATTGTCCAAAGGAAAAACCTGGGGCGTGTCACCATGTCGGGTATATATATTGCTTCTAAACACATCACTAAGATGTGATTCCTTTGGGATCACTTAAGAAAATTAGCTTTCAGAGGTCAACTGAATAAAGTTTTTCCTAATAAACCGTAACCATGAAACTATTTGATTGCAAAATGTGAAATCCGACTCATGTTTCTTCAATTACCAATACATAACTTATCTTATTGTCTTATGAAAAACTGGGCTTGTTTTAGTTCTGAGTATGGTCTCAAATTTTTCCTCCAACGCTTTCGAGGCTACGTAGACAGGACCTGACGGAAGATAACTAATTAGGGTTATATGAATAAAGGGATCCTACATAAAATGGTAAACAGACCAAGTCCAGAAAAAAAGAGTTCAAGTTGTATGTATAATATGCAGGTCATATTTTTTTTTTTTTAGTTTTGTGTTTGGTTTCTATTTTTTGCTCAGACACTTTTGAGAATATGTAGCCAGTACATGATAGCTGATGGCTAGGGTTCTAGGAATGAAGGGATCCTCTATAAAATGGAAAATAGACCAACTGGGTATCGAATCCACTTAGATTTGTGTAGGTTCTTGCTCAATTTCTTTGCAATGGTTCAAAATAAACGAATAAATGAATCACGTGTCACTGTGAAAGAGCAGTTTCGACCGCCGCATTCTTCACACACCTGGGGTAAGTTGTGACATTCATAATGATAGTTCCGAATAGTCTTTCCTTTCCAGTGCAACACATTCTCTTTCTGGAATCTCTCGGGACTCATTTAAGAGTTTCAAAGAGGCATAAATTGGACCACATTTGGTTGGTTCATTGTTATAGGTTTAACGACATTTTTCAGCACATGATAGGCTATACATGGCGGCCAGTATATTTGGTGGAGGAAGAACCCGAGAAATCCCGGGAAGAACCACCGACCCAAGGGAAGCTACTGGCAAGCTTTATCACATACCCACGTTGGCCGAGTCCGAGACTCGAACCCATGAGGACAGAGGTGAGATGTCAGTGATCTGCAAAAGCGAGCGCCTTAGACCACTCGGCCACCCGGGACCCCAAACTGGATCTCAAAAGAACACGAGAGAGGCTAAACACTATTCAAGGATGTTAACAGGAGATGTGGTCTTCAAATCTAGATCCACTAAAATGACGAAGAAAGAATGTCTACTTGCTCCTAATATGCTGTTAAAGTAGCGATTGTACTATGCATTGAAATAGAAAAAAAGTGTTTTTGTCATCAAAAGACCATCCAGTTCTGATTTTGTTTGTTTGTTTGTTTGTTTTTTATGAATAAATATTTTCACTGACGTCCGATTTAGAAGGAAACTCCAACTACTTAAGAAAGTCAGGTTTTTGTATTATATAAAAACTGTATTTAAAAAGAAGTTTTAATGATAATAAAAAGATATTAGAAATTAAATGCTGTTTTGAGTTTGAGATAAAATTTTGTAAGCAAGACTCAGCGTAGTAAAGTGGTAACCAGAGTGCAATAATTTACGCTGTAATTGCCTAATTAACATATCGCCGTATGTCAGTCAAACCCTGATAAGATCTGATACCTATGGACCGCCAACCAATAATATCGCTGGCAAAGGTGTGATGCATCACGTGATTTACATGTACATTATATTTTGATGTTCAAAGTTATATAATTCAAGTGAAACACGGTCAGTTGTCAAAGTGTCAAAGGCGTGTGCAGTTAATTAGGTCTTATCATCACTGATGATATGTGATTGGTCAGTTCTTAGCTGTGGTGGAGAGGTGGGTAGTGTGGCGTCATGTGTTCTAGGCATTCGGCACTTCTAAATAATAGGCAAGGTAACTTGTCCCGATTATAGGTACGTACGACTTTCGAGACGCATGCCCCGCTTCGTCGGTCTTCCAAGATTTGGCGCGGAGATAAAAATTTAGATGAAAACTTTTTCACTAAAAGCAGTTAGAAATAGGTAAATGTATTTGGATGCATGAATCATGTGCTAAATATGTAAGCCTTAAGGATTGTACTTTTGCAGGTATTCCCTTGCAGTCCAACATACACTTAACATCGAAACAGACTCTCTATATTAAAGAAAGAAGAAAGAAAAAAAAACGATTTCGCCTTTTTTCACATTTGCAATGGCACGCAAATATATGCGAATTCGCCTCCTTTATAAGAACAGCAAGTGGATATTTTTACTCTCGTTCTACAACAAGCGACAGTACTTAAGAACGCGAATATTAAAGTTGATTATCAGGGAGTTTTAAATTTGTAATAAATAAATAAGTATATAAACAGGTAATAACCTTGAAAAACTCCACATTTTACGATTTACTGACAAGCGGACTGTTACTACATTGGGTTGGGTAGACCCTTTCAGATAAATACCAAGTTTCAGCTTAACATATATATGATGGCTGATTGATTGAACTGTAGTAAAATTTTTTGGGGATCCATAGCTACACTCTGTGAGAGGTTATCAGTGGCGGATCCAGAAATATTGGGGGGGGGGGGGGAGGGTGGCGTAAACAAGTAAACTAGGGGTCTGTGGGACGGAACCCCCAGTAGTGGCCCAGGGGGTGGAGCCCTAGAAAGCTCCTGCATTTTAAGAGTTTCCAAAGCATAATTTTAGCCATCTAACTCTGTAAAGAAAAGTTACTCTTGGAAACGTTTCGGTTGTTTCGCGCTTATCCCCCTCCCAATCCGCCCATGGTTATTTGCCTCAAGCGAGGGACTTATGGCAAATAGCACGTGTGATGTCACCTCCAAAAGTTAATTTAAAAAGAGTTGAATATATAAATTTTACTGGCAACAGATTTGAAGCACAAGATCTTTCCGCCAAAATATCATCTCGGTTACTTCAAACTAATGACTGTATGATTGATTTCATTGGATCTTTATGCTCTGTGCAATATGTAATATCGCATATTACTCTTCTATAATGATTGTAATAAAATTGCTATTCAATTCCATATCCCACGCCAGACAAGTTCGATGGAAGCATACATTTTCTTTGTGAAGTCCATGCAGAACCCTGCCCAAAGGTTTGAATAATTTTCCTTGAAAAGAAAAAAAAAAATTATGTATAAATGCCATGGAAATTGAGTAAGGTACCTACATCCCACCCCATCCCCTCACCCCCAAAAGTAACAATTAGACGAGATATGCTATAGTTTATAGCTGCTGCTTTCTTTCTTATTTCATATAATTACCTAAACTACCTGCCGGTAGAATTTAAAAGCTTTTATTCTTACTTTCGTTGGCGTTTGCTCCAAATAAAACCAACCTTTGTAACAGTGAATTATTAACAACTGTAGATTGAGAGCATGATGTTCCATTTATACACCAATTTGAAGGAAGAGTCGCTATTTTCTTATTTCCTAATTATTTGAACCCACAAGGAAATTTGTTTGGCAAGATAAAGTAGTTTAAGACTATTTGTGTAGTAATTTATGTGAAAGAAGAAGAAGTAATGGACGAGAATGACGATAGTGACGACGACGGTGATGACAATGATGATATCGATATCAATGCGGACACGACAATGATGATAGTGAGCAACAAGAATCCCACGGAATGCTATGTCTCGTCAGCTCATCTGTGACATAATCCAAATACTCTGCAAAGTCGTTAGAGTAATAAATGTAGGTCACCGTAACATATATTTGCCTCTGGTAAGTAATACGCCCATCAAGTTTAATGACTGTACATGCAACAGTGTCAGTGAAATGGAGATAAATGCAGAAACCTAACTTAATCACTTGGGCGTGAAAGT
Organism: Margaritifera margaritifera; assembly: GCA_029931535.1. Taxonomy (NCBI): domain Eukaryota; kingdom Metazoa; phylum Mollusca; class Bivalvia; order Unionida; family Margaritiferidae; genus Margaritifera; species Margaritifera margaritifera. The sequence continues at coordinate 8,598,433 of JAQPZY010001691.1, forward strand.
AGGTCACAATTACCTACTTTCGTCTGTGGTGAGTAATACCCTCCAAGATGAATACATCTATCATGTTTCATAGCTGTACAGTGTTAGAGCAGCTGAGCTCAGTGCAAAAACTTAACGTGGACGTCTACGCCGTCAGAAAGGTGAGATATCCATGTCCTTTATATGCTTTACAGAAGAGACAATAAATTCCAACGATATCAAGATAACTACGACAGTCAATCCGCATGAAAAAGTTACTCCAGCTGTACTTTTCAAAAGTAGTATGAATTTTTGTTTATAAAAGACATTGAATACTCGGAGAAAAGTTTATGTAGTGTCATTCATGGGTCATCGAACCACTTCGTTCTATACTGACACTTGGCATGTGTGGCTAACCGAAACAGTAGTTTGGAACATGTGCCCTCGTGCGAATGAAAGAGTTTCTTCCCGTAGCAGGCAAATTCAAATGACCAATGAGAAAGCTCGTTTTACATGTTAGTTATTTAATACGGCGACTTCCATGACGTCAACATTCCTTGACTCAAGCAAAAAACTTGTTCGTAAGCGTTGGAGTAACTGACATGCAACACATGTCGCTACATCCAATCAGATAGCGGAACAGTATATATTGTCTCTTATTAGCAGCTTTGAAGTCAGTCCTACGAATCATACCTGGAAGGTATGCTGATGTCTGCCATTCGGACCACCTCTGTTACTTACGAAAGAAGGATTGACAGAGAAGTTGCAAATTAATGGAACTACTTCATTCGCAACTTCGAGGTAAATCGTATGGATCATACCTCGAATGTATGTCGATAGCTGCCGTTTGGCTCACTTCGGCTATTTACGAAACAAGGATTGACTGAGAAGTTACGAATGCTCGAACTATTTTTTTTTCGTAACTTTCGGTCAATCGTACAGTCAATCCAATCGTTTATATAGCCGCGGTGGTCCGAATAGATTGAGTTTATTTTTTGAGGAGAAATTTCTGGCGAAAAAAATTTAATTTTTTTTTTCTGTAAATTACTGCACCGACATTCATCCGAGACATATTTTATTCTCTCAGAAATAGCCGAGGTAGTTCTGAATGGGAACTACTTTTTTAATCGTTCTCGGTCAATTATACAGTAAATCCAATCGAAGAAATAGCCGAGGTGGTTCGAATAGATTGCGGTTTCTTTTTGTAGAGAAATCTCTGGCGAACAAAATGTATGATTTTTCTATAAATAACTGCTGACATACTCCCAAGGCATAATTTTTCACGCAGAAATAGCCGAGATTGTCCGAATGACGGTCTCGGTTAACTACATATGCCAAGGGTCGGTGTGGAACCGAGTGGTACGGAAATCCTTGGCCAGCGAAGATGACGTAGTGTATGTACTGTGCAAAGTTTATTTTAATGCCGGTATTTGTCAACATCAAAGGTCGTAATGTCAGTTATAGGTGACACTAGTGAGGTATAAAAGTGTCATGATGCCAGAAATAGAGTGATAAAAACGTAAAAGAACCGTCCGTCCAGTGGTCACTTGATGAATATTACGTCATAGCTATATATATATATATATATATATATATATATATATATATATATATATATATATATATATATATATGAATGATGTCCAGTGTTCGAATTTAATGCAACAATTAAAACATCAAGGGGGGGGGGGGGGGCAGGACTACAAATATCTTAAATTTTTTTTTAATATTATGGCATGGAACTTCCGTGTTACGAAATTATGCATTTCTGGAAATTTATATTTTCATATAATGAAATAGTTAACAATTTTGTTTGTCACAGAAAACTATGTTCTGATATTTGGATTTATTTTGAGACCGAATACATTTCTAGTATTGAAAGATCATTGTCTAACTTTGAAAAGATATAACTATTTCAATGGCGTGTCATTCTTTCCACCTATGTTTAGGATTCTGGGGTTAACTTTTTCAGCGTCATTCAAAAACATCTTCTCTTCTGAGAAATAAAATAGGCGGTCTTGAAGAAAAAAAAGTCCTAGGTTACCTAACAACAACCCCTCCCTATCATTCATAATTTGGTACATGTGAACTTTTGACCCCTCTTTTAGAGTCCCAAGGAGACAAACAATACTTTTCCTGTAGTACTAAAAATCACAATGTGGGAAAGTATACTACTAAGATTTGAATGATTACGCCCGATGATGAAGGAGAAGAAGGCAAGATGGATGGACTTACCAACAAATATATGTACGGACAGGTGGTCAGACAGACAAAGGTCCTTTACTTTCAGACAAGTATTAGATTCTAAGAAAATCTCCGATTCTAAAAATCAAAGGCCACAAAAGCACAAAACACGGTACCGTCTAAAGGAAGCAATAATATTAAATTATCCTTTATCAGATGTCACTAGCGGCCATTCTGGAGGACATATGATAGTATTAATTAATGGCCATATATGGCGTTTGCTACTTTACATAAAATGTTTGACTCTCAGGACAGTTTTATACAACTCTTTGCAATAACAAAATAGCAGAGAGTGTGTTTTCTTTCGGTGTGTGTATATATATTATATATATATATATATATATATATATATATATATATATATATATATATATATATATATATATATATATTAGTAATGATGATGATGATTTTGTCTCAGTATGTCCCGTTAAAAAAAAAAAATTCGCCCTAGGTACACCTACCAGCAAGGCCGGCCCAATGGTATTTGGCGCCCAAGGTAAGCCTTCAGTCTTGCGCCCCCCCCCCCCCCCCCCCCCAGTTACCTTTCGAAAATTAATATTGTGCATTATTATGAATACAAATTCTGCATCTATTTTTCTATTTCTATTTTTAGACGCTTATTATCTTCTATTTTATGCTATTTCTCTTTCTTTTTTTATTCATTCATTTCCGCCCTCCAAATTTTGCCGCCCTAGGCGACCGCCTAGTTTGCCTAGCTGTTAAACCGGCCCTACCTATCAGTAGCTGCTTCACATATATACATTTATCAATACCAGTGGATTCGTGGCTAAAATTGTCTGTTAGTGACTTTGCTTGAAAAGAACGTCTAGTATACACAAGTTAGTTGCAGCATGTAATTAGAAATGGATAGCATTACATTCTCCAGTGAGTGAAGCGCCCACATTCAACATTTGAAGCATACACAATGCAATATATTATTATGGGTGATTCTTCAGATGTTTCCATCAAGCGTCGAAGAAGATAAATTTCCAGTGAACATGGTAAAGGTACAAATTCAAAAATTTCCGATACGACAATACGATATATCGTACTCATTCGCAACCAGAATGTCCCTTGCTTAGTGGATTCGCCCAAACATTACTGCCAACAGTAGCATTGTTTCTCCCGCTAAGAATTACAATCGGATGGCTGAACATACGGTTACATATCCAGTGGTCAATCACATTTCACAATGGTTACAAACATTATTTTTGAAAAGTATTAAATTTTAACCTTCTCAACAGATAACCAATAGCAGAGGAATTTTGCACACAAATAATGCTGAATAATTGGTGTGTTTGTACTTTACATAATTATTATTTGCATGATTAAAATGTTGCTGATATTCATAGTCGTGCGAATATCTTGTCCATTTTACTTTTGCTGAATAACGAATATAAACTGCAAGTTGAACTTCCTGTATCTGTAAAAGTTAAAAACCAATAACTATTGTTCAAAAAGGTTTCCACTCAAATCCGAATTTTACCCCCCCAAAAAATGAGAATAAATTATGAATTGGAGGAAAAAAAATATCGATACAAAAGAAATAATTACAATAGATTTGGAAAAAATGAAATAGAAACCATAAAACTTGACTTCATCGAGGCAATAGACTCTCCAAATTATTTTTATAACCATAGTATTTACTACACGAGTGAGAATATTGTATATACTGAGAATTCGGATTAAGCGTGGCATTGTCTCCTCCATGTCGAGACAAAACAGTACATTTCTATAGCATCGACAGCGTTCTCATAAGCTATAATCTATTTCCAAAAATAGCTATAAATAAATACGCTGCATCAATAGTGTCTTTTTATAGCGGTTTAAGAAGATGTATTAGATGGACGAATAACTTCTACAGCTGAAAAATATCCGTGAACAATATAGCTAACGTAATCTGTTCTTTTCGTCTGGACACTTCGCAAGGATGATGATCGCACAAGCTTTATCGGTGTTTTACCATTATACTGATCGAGAAATACAGTGGATCATTCAACATATCTTATACTTGGAAAAGATTACAAATGTAAGATTCCTTGCAATTTTAATGTCATGCATCCAAATGGGGCAGCGTCTTGTCCATTTCTAAATTAATAATATGATGCACCCAAATACCCATTCTTACATTAAAGTAATGCACAATGTAACGTGATAGATCCAAACGGGACATTGTCCGACCCATTTTCATTTCAAAGTAATGCACAATGTAATGTCATGCATCCAAATGGAACAATGTCTTATCCAGCTTCACATTAAAGCAACACACAACGTAATGTGATGCAGCTTATGGAAGAGTGTCTAACACATTTTCACGTTAAAGTAATGCACAACATAGTGAGATGCATCCAAATGGGACAGTGTCTTCCAAATTTTAAAATCAAAGCAATACACAATGTAACGTAATGCATCCAAATGGGACAGTGTCTTACCCATCCGGATATTAAACCAATGCACAACATAATGTGATGCATCGAAATAGGACAGTGTCTTACCCATTTTCACATTGAAGCAATACACAACGTAACGTGGTGCATTTTAATAGAATAGTGTCTTACGCATCTTCCCATTAAACAATGCGCAACGTAATGCGATGCATCCAAACGGAACAGTGTCTTACCCGTTTCACATTAAAGTAATACACAACGTAACGTGGTGCATCCAGATGGGACCTTCTTGCATATTTTCACATTTAAGCAATGCCCAGCATAATGTGATGCATCTAAATGGGACAGTGTCTTACCTATTTTCACAGAAAAGCAATGCACAGTGTAACGGGATGCATCCTTATCGGACTGTGTCTTACCTATTTTCAAATAAAGCAATATACAACGTACGCAACCATATGGAATCGTCTAACCCATTTTCACATTAAAGCAATGCACAGTATAATGTGATGCATCCAAATGTGACAGTCTTATACATTTTCACATTAATGCAATGCACAACGTAATGTGATACATCTATATGGGACAGTGTCTTACCCATCTTCACATTAAAGCAATGCACAATGTAACATGATGCATCAAAATGGTACAGTGTCGTACCCATTTTCACACCAAAGCAATGCATAACGTAACGTGTTACATCCAAATGAGACTGTCATACCCATTTTCGCATTTAAGCAATGCACAACGTAATGTGATGCATCTAAATGGGACTGTGTCTTACCCAATGTCACATTAAAGTAATCACAACGTAATATGATGCATCCGAATGGACAAAGTCTTACCTATTTTCGTATTAAAACAATGCACAACGTAATGTAATGCATCCAAATGGGACCGTCCTACGTATTTTCATATTAAAGCAATGCACAACGTAATTTAATGCACCCAAATGGAAGCGTCCTAACCATTTTCACATTAAAGCAATGCACAACGTAATATGATGCATCCAAATTGGACAGTGTCTTACCCATTTCCCCATTGAAACAATGCACAACGTAATGTGATGCATCCAAATGAACAGTGTCTAACCCGTTTTCACATCCAAATAGGACTATCATACCCATTTTCCCATTAGATCAATGCACACCTTAATGTGATACCTTCAAATGGGATAGTGTCTTACCCATTTTCACATTAGATAAATGCACACCTTAATGTGATACCTTCAATTGGGATAGTGTCTTACCCATTTTCACATTAGATAAATGCACACCTTAATGTGATACCTTCAAATGGGATAGTGTCTTGCCCATTTTCACATTAGATCAATGCACACCTTAATGTGATACCTTCAAATGGGATAGTGTCTTACCCATTTTCACATTAGATCAATGCACACCTTAATGTGATAACTTCAAGTGGGATAGTGTCTTACCCATTTTTCCATTAAATCTATGCACACCTTAATGTGATACCTTCAAATGGGATAGTGTCTTACCCATTTTCACATTAGATCAATGCACACCTTAATGTAATACCATTAAACGGGATAGTGTCTTACCCATTTTCCCATTAGATCAATGCACACCTTAATGTGATACCTTCAAATGGGATAGTGTCTTACCCATTTTCCCATTAGATCAATGCACACCTTAATGTGATACCTTCAAATGGGATAGTGTCTTACCCATTTTCCCATTCTAACAATGCACACCTTAATGTGATACCTACAAATGGGATAGTGTCTTACCCATTTTCCCATTAGATCAATGCACACCTTAATGTGATACCTTCAAATGGGATAGTGTCTTGCCCATTTTCCCATTTGTTCAATGCACACCTTAATGTGATACCTTCAAATGGGATAGTGTCTTACCCATTTTCCCATTAGAACAATGCACACCTTAATGTGATACCTTCAAATGGGATAGTGTCTTGCGCATTTTCCCATTAGATCAACGCACACCTTAATGTGATACCTTCAAATGGGATAGTGTCTTACCCATTTTCCCATTAGAACAATGCACACCTTAATGTGATACCTTCAAATGGGATAGTGTCTTGCGCATTTTCCCATTAGAATAACGCACACCTTAAAGTGATACCTTCAAATGGGACAGTGTCTTACCCATTTTCCCATCGAAACAACGCACAACGTAATGTGATGCATCCAAATGAACAGTGTCTAACCCGTTTTCACATCCAAATAGGACTATCATACCCATTTTCCCATTAGAGCAATGCACACCTTAATGTGATACCTTCAAATGGGATAGTGTCTTGCGCATTTTCCCATTAGATCAACGCACACCTTAATGTGATACCTTCAAATGGGATAGTGTCTTACCCATTTTCACATTAGATCAATCCACCCCTTAATGTGATACCACCAAATGGGATAGTGTCTTACCCATTTTCCCATTAGATCAATGCACACCTCGATGTGATACCTTCAAATGGGATAGTGTCTTACCCATTTTCACATTAGATCAATGCACCCCTTAATGTGATACCACCAAATGGGATAGTGTCTTACCCATTTTCCCATTAGATCAATGCACACCTTAATGTGATACCTTCAAATGGGATAGTGTCTTACCCATTTTCCCATCGAAACAATGCACAACGTAATGTGATGCATCCAAATGAACAGTGTCTAACCCGTTTTCACATCCAAATAGGACTATCATACCCATTTTCCCATTAGAGCAATGCACACCTTAATGTGATACCTTCAAATGGGATAGTGTCTTGCGCATTTTCCCATTAGATCAACGCACACCTTAATGTGATACCTTCAAATGGGATAGTGTCTTACCCATTTTCCCATCGAAACAATGCACAACGTAATGTGATGCATCCAAATGAACAGTGTCTAACCCGTTTTCACATCCAAATAGGACTATCATACCCATTTTCCCATTAGAGCAATGCACACCTTAATGTGATACCTTCAAATGGGATAGTGTCTTGCGCATTTTCCCATTAGATCAACGCACACCTTAATGTGGTACCTTCAAATGGGATAGTGTCTTACCCATTTTCCCATTAGATCAATGCACACCTTAATGTGATGCATCCAAATGAACAGTGTCTAACCCGTTCTCACATCCAAATAGGACTATCATACCCATTTTCCCATTAGATCAATGCACACCTTAATGTGATACCTTCAAATGGGATAGTGCCTTACCCATTTTCCCATTAGATCGATGCACACCTTAATGTGATACCTTCAAATGGGATAGTGTCTTACCCATTTTCCCATTAGATCAATGCACACCTCGATGTGATTCCTTCAAATGGGATAGTGTCTTACCCATTTTCACATTAGATCAATGCACCCCTTAATGTGATACCATCAAATGGGATAGTGTCTTACCCATTTTGCCATTCTAACAATGCACACCTTAATGTGATACCTTCAAATGGGATAGTGTCTTACCCATTTTCACATCGAAACAATGCACACCTTAATGTGATCCATCCAAATGAACAGTGTCTAACCCGTTTTCACATCCAAATAGGACTATCATACCCATTTTCCCATTAGAGCAATGCACACCTTAATGTGATACCTTCAAATGGGATAGTGCCTTGCCCATTTTAACATTAGATCAATGCACACCTTAATGTGATACCTTCAAATGGGATAGTGTCTTACCCATTTTCCCATTAGATCAATGCACACCTCGATGTGATACCTTCAAATGGGATAGTGTCTTGCCCATTTTCCCATTGTAACAATGCACACCTTAATGTGATACCTTCAAATGGGATAGTGTCTTACCCATTTTCACATTAGATCAATGCACACCTTAATGTGATACCTTCAAATGGGATAGTTTCTTACCCATTTTCCCATTAGATCAATGCACACCTCGATGTGATACCTTCAAATGGGATAGTGTCTTACCCATTTTCACATTAGATCAATGCACACCTTAATGTGATACCTTCAAATGGGATAGTGTCTTACCCATTTTCACATCGCAACAATGCACAACGTAATGTGATGCATCCAAATGAACACTGTCTAACCCGTTTTCACATCCAAATAGGACTATCATACTTTTTTCCCATTAGATCAATGCACACCTTAATGTGATACCTTCAAATGGGATAGTGTCTTGCCCATTTTCCCATTAGATCAATGCACACCTTAATGTGATACCTTCAAATGGGATAGTGTCTTGCCCATTTTCCCATTAGATCAATGCACACCTTAATGTGATACCTTCAAATGGGATAGTGTCTTACCCATTTTCACATTAGATCAATGCACACCTTAATGTGATACCTTCAAATGGGATAGTGTCTAACCCACTTTCCCATTAGATCAATGCACACCTTAATGTGATACCATCAAATGGGATAGTGTCTTACCCATTTTCCCATTAGATCGATGCACACCTTAATGTGATACCTTCAAATGTGATAGTGTCTTACCCATTTTCCCATTAGATCAATGCACACCTCGATGTGATACCTTCAAATGGGATAGTGTCTTACCCATTTTCACATTAGATCAATGCACCCCTTAATGTGATACCTTCAAATGGGATAGTGTCTTACCCATTTTCCCATTAGATCAATGCACACCTTAATGTGATACCTTCAAATGGGATAGTGTCTTACCCATTTTCCCATCGAAACAATGCACAATGTAATGTGATGCATCCAAATGAACAGTGTCTAACCCGTTTTCACATCCAAATAGGACTATCATACCCATTTTCCCATTAGAGCAATGCACACCTTAATGTGATACCTTCAAATGGGATAGTGTCTTACCCATTTTCCCATTAGAACAATGCACACCTTAATGTGATACCTTCAAATGGGATAGTGTCTTGCGCATTTTCCCATTAGAATAACGCACACCTTAAAGTGATACCTTCAAATGGGACAGTGTCTTACCCATTTTCCCATCGAAACAACGCACAACGTAATGTGATGCATCCAAATGAACAGTGTCTAACCCGTTTTCACATCCAAATAGGACTATCATACCCATTTTCCCATTAGAGCAATGCACACCTTAATGTGATACCTTCAAATGGGATAGTGTCTTGCGCATTTTCCCATTAGATCAACGCACACCTTAATGTGATACCTTCAAATGGGATAGTGTCTTACCCATTTTCACATTAGATCAATGCACCCCTTAATGTGATACCACCAAATGGGATAGTGTCTTACCCATTTTCCCATTTGATCAATGCACACCTCGATGTGATACCTTCAAATGGGATAGTGTCTTACCCATTTTCACATTAGATCAATGCACCCCTTAATGTGATACCACCAAATGGGATAGTGTCTTACCCATTTTCACATTAGATCAATGCACACCTTAATGTGATACCTTCAAATGGGATAGTGTCTTACCCATTTTCCCATCGAAACAATGCACAACGTAATGTGATGCATCCAAATGAACAGTGTCTAACCCGTTTTCACATCCAAATAGGACTATCATACCCATTTTCCCATTAGAGCAATGCACACCTTAATGTGATACCTTCAAATGGGATAGTGTCTTGCGCATTTTCCCATTAGATCAACGCACACCTTAATGTGGTACCTTCAAATGGGATAGTGTCTTACCCATTTTCCCATTAGATCAATGCACACCTTAATGTGATGCATCCAAATGAACAGTGTCTAACCCGTTCTCACATCCAAATAGGACTATCATACCCATTTTCCCATTAGATCAATGCACACCTTAATGTGATACCTTCAAATGGGATAGTGCCTTACCCATTTTCCCATTAGATCGATGCACACCTTAATGTGATACCTTCAAATGGGATAGTGTCTTACTCATTTTCCCATTAGATCAATGCACACCTCGATGTGATTCCTTCAAATGGGATAGTGTCTTACCCATTTTCACATTAGATCAATGCACCCCTTAATGTGATACCATCAAATGGGATAGTGTCTTACCCATTTTGCCATTCTAACAATGCACACCTTAATGTGATACCTTCAAATGGGATAGTGTCTTACCCATTTTCCCATCGAAACAATGCACACCTTAATGTGATCCATCCAAATGAACAGTGTCTAACCCGTTTTCACATCCAAATAGGACTATCATACCCATTTTCCCATTAGAGCAATGCACACCTTAATGTGATACCTTCAAATGGGATAGTGCCTTGCCCATTTTAACATTAGATCAATGCACACCTTAATGTGATACCTTCAAATGGGATAGTGTCTTACCCATTTTCCCATTAGATCAATGCACACCTCGATGTGATACCTTCAAATGGGATAGTGTCTTGCCCATTTTCCCATTGTAACAATGCACACCTTAATGTGATACCTTCAAATGGGATAGTGTCTTACCCATTTTCACATTAGATCAATGCACACCTTAATGTGATACCTTCAAATGGGATAGTTTCTTACCCATTTTCCCATTAGATCAATGCACACCTCGATGTGATACCTTCAAATGGGATAGTGTCTTACCCATTTTCACATTAGATCAATGCACCCCTTAATGTGATACCTTCAAATGGGATAGTGTCTTACCCATTTTCACATCGCAACAATGCACAACGTAATGTGATGCATCCAAATGAACACTGCCTAACCCGTTTTCACATCCAAATAGGACTATCATACTTTTTTCCCATTAGATCAATGCACACCTTAATGTGATACCTTCAAATGGGATAGTGTCTTGCCCATTTTCCCATTAGATCAATGCACACCGTAATGTGATACCTTCAAATGGGATAGTGTCTTGCCCATTTTCCCATTAGATCAATGCACACCTTAATGTGATACCTTCAAATGGGATAGTGTCTTACCCATTTTCACATTAGATCAATGCACACCTTAATGTGATACCTTCAAATGGGATAGTGTCTTACCCACTTTCCCATTAGATCAATGCACACCTTAATGTGATACCATCAAATGGGATAGTGTCTTACCCATTTTCCCATTAGATCGATGCACACCTTAATGTGATACCTTCAAATGTGATAGTGTCTTACCCATTTTCCCATTAGATCAATGCACACCTCGATGTGATACCTTCAAATGGGATAGTGTCTTACCCATTTTCACATTAGATCAATGCACCCCTTAATGTGATACCTTCAAATGGGATAGTGTCTTACCCATTTTCCCATTAGATCAATGCACACCTTAATTTGATACCTTCAAATGGGATAGTGTCTTACCCATTTTCCCATCGAAACAATGCACAATGTAATGTGATGCATCCAAATGAACAGTGTCTAACCCGTTTTCACATCCAAATAGGACTATCATACCCATTTTCCCATTAGAGCAATGCACACCTTAATGTGATACCTTCAAATGGGATAGTGTCTTGCCCATTTTCCCATTAGATCGATGCACACCTTAATGTGATACCTTCAAATGGGATAGTGTCTTACCCATTTTCCCATTAGATCAATGCACACCTCGATGTGATACCTTCAAATGGGATAGTGTCTTGCCCATTTTCCCATTGTAACAGTGCACACCTTAATGTGATACCATCAAATGGGATAGTGTCTTACCCATTTTCCCATTAGATCAATGCACACCTTAATGTGATACCATCCAATGGGATAGTGTCTTACCCATTTTCACATTAGATCAATGCACACCTTAATGTGATACCTTCAAATGGGATAGTGTCTTACCCATTTTCTCATTAGATCAATGCACACCTTAATGTGATACCTTCAAATGGGATAGTGTCTTACCCATTTTCCCATCGAAACAATGCACAACGTAATGTGATGCATCCAAATGAACAGTGTCTAACCCGTTTTCACATCCAAATAGGACTATCATACCCATCTTCCCATTAGAGCAATGCACACCTTAATGTGATACCTTCAAATGGGATAGTGTCTTGCGCATTTTCCCATTAGATCAACGCACACCTTAATGTGATACCTTCAAATGGGATAGTGTCTTACCCATTTTCCCATCGAAACAATGCACAACGTAATGTGATGCATCCAAATGAACAGTGTCTAACCCGTTTTCACATCCAAATAGGACTATCATGCCCATTTTCCCATTAGATCAATGCACAACTCGATGTGATACCTTCAAATGGGATAGTGTCTTACCCATTTTCACATTAGATCAATGCACCCCTTAATGTGATACCATCAAATGGGATAGTGTCTTACCCATTTTCCCATTCTAACAATGCACACCTTAATGTGATACCTTCAAATGGGATAGTGTCTTACCCATTTTCCCATCGAAACAATGCACAACGTAATGTGATGCATCCAAATGAACAGTGTCTAACCCGTTTTCACATCCAAATAGGACTATCATACCCATTTTCCCATTAGAGCAATGCACACCTTAATGTGATACCTTCAAATGGGATAGTGTCTTGCGCATTTTCCCATTAGATCAACGCACACCTTAATGTGATACCTTCAAATGGGATAGTGTCTTACCCATTTTCCCATCGAAACAATGCACATCGTAATGTGATGCATCCAAATGAACAGTGTCTAACCCGTTTTCACATCCAAATAGGACTATCATACCCATTTTCCCATTAGATCAATGCACACCTTAATGTGATACCTTCAAATGGGATAGTGTCTTACCCACTTTCCCATTAAATCAATGCACACCTTAATGTGATACCATCAAATGGGATAGTGTCTTACCCATTTTCCCATTAGATCGATGCACACCTTAATGTGATACCTTCAAATGGGATAGTGTCTTACCCATTTTCCCATTAGATCAATGCACACCTCGATGTGATACCTTCAAATGGGATAGTGTCTTACCCATTTTCACATTAGATCAATGCACCCCTTAATGTGATACCTTCAAATGGGATAGTGTCTTACCCATTTTCCCATTAGATCAATGCACACCTTAATGTGATACCTTAAATTGGGATAGTGTCTTACCCATTTTCCCATCGAAACAATGCACAACGTAATGTGATGCATCCAAATGAACAGTGTCTAACCCGTTTTCACATCCAAATTGGACTATCATACCCATTTTCCCATTAGAGCAATGCACACCTTAATGTGATACCTTCAAATGGGATAGTGTCTTGCCCACTTTCCAATTAGATCGATGCACACCTTAATGTGATACCTTCAAATGGGATAGTGTCTTACCCATTTTCCCATTAGATCAATGCACACCTCGATGTGATACCTTCAAACGGGATAGTGTCTTGCCCATTTTCCCATTAGATCAATGCACACCTTAATGTGATACCATCAAATGGGATAGTGTCTTACCCATTTTCCCATTAGATCAATGCACACCTTAATGTGATACCTTCAAATGGGATAGTGTCTTACCCATTTTCACATTAGATCAATGCACACCTTAATGTGATACCTTCAAATGGGATAGTGTCTTACCCATTTTCTCATTAGATCAATGCACACCTTAATGTGATACCTTCAAATGGGATAGTGTCTTACCCATTTTCCCATCGAAACAATGCACAACGTAATGTGATGCATCCAAATGAACAGTGTCTAACCCGTTTTCACATCCAAATAGGACTATCATGCCCATTTTAACATTAGAGCAATGCACACCTTAATGTGATACCTTCAAATGGGATAGTGACTTGCGCATTTTCCCATTAGATCAACGCACACCTTAATGTGATACCTTCAAATGGGATAGTGTCTTACCAATTTTCCCATCGAAACAATGCACAACGTAATGTGATGCATCCAAATGAACAGTGTCTAACCCGTTTTCACATCCAAATAGGACTATCATACCCATTTTCCCATTAGATCAATGCACACCTTAATGTGATACCTTCAAATGGGATAGTGTCTTACCCATTTTCCCATTAGATCAATGCACACCTTAATGTGATACCTTCAAATGGGATAGTGTCTTACCCATTTTCCCATTAGATCAATGCACACCTCGATGTGATACCTTCAAATGGGATATTGTCTTACCCATTCTCACATTAGATCAATGCACCCCTTAATATGATACCATCAAATGGGATAGTGTCTTACCCATTTTCCCATTGTAACAATGCACACCTTAATGTGATACCTTCAAATGGGATAGTGTCTTACCCATTTTCCCATCGAAACAATGCACAACGTAATGTGATGCATCCAAATGAACAGTGTCTAACCCGTTTTCACGTCCAAATAGGACTATCATACCCATTTTCCCATTAGAGCAATGCACACCTTAATGTGATACCTTCAAATGGGATAGTGTCTTGCGCATTTTCCCATTAGATCAACGCACACCTTAATGTGATACCTTCAAATGGGATAGTGTCTTACCCATTTTCCCATCGAAACAATGCACAACGTAATGTGATGCATCCAAATGAACAGTGTCTAACCCGTTTTCACATCCAAATAGGACTATCATACCCATTTTCCCATTAGATCAATGAACACCTTAATGTGATACCTTCAAATGGGATAGTGTCTTACCCATTTTCCCATTAGATCGATGCACACCTTAATGTGATACCTTCAAATGGGATAGTGTCTTACCCATTTTCCCATTAGATCAATGCACACCTCGATGTGATTCCTTCAAATGGGATAGTGTCTTACCCATTTTCACATTAGATCAATGCACCCCTTAATGTGATACCATCAAATGGGATAGTGTCTTACCCATTTTCCCATTCTAACAATGCACAACTTAATGTGATACCTTCAAATGGGATAGTGTCTTGCCAATTTTCCCATTAGATCAATGCACACCTTAATGTGATACCTTCAAATGTGATAGTGTCTTGCCCATTTTCCCATTAGATCAATGCACACCTTAATGTGATACTTTCAAATGGGATACTGTCTTACCCATTTTTCCATTGTAACAATGCACACCTTAATGTGATACCTTCAAATGGGATAGTGTCTTACCCATTTTCACATTAGATCAATGCACACCTTAATGTGATACCTTCAAATGGGATAGTTTCTTACCCATTTTCCCATTAGATCAATGCACTCCTCGATGTGATACCTTCAAATGGGATAGTGTCTTACCCATTTTCACATCGCAACAATGCACAACGTAATGTGATGCATCCAAATGAACACTGTCTAACCCGTTTTCACATCCAAATAGGACTATCATACTTTTTTCCCATTAGATCAATGCACACCTTAATGTGATACCTTCAAATGGGATAGTGTCTTGCGCATTTTCCCATTAGATCAACGCACACCTTAATGAGATACCTTCAAATGGGATAGTGTCTTACCCATTTTCCCATTAGAACAATGCACACCTTAATGTGATACCTTCAAATGGGATAGTGTCTTGCGCATTTTCCCATTAGAATAACGCACACCTTAAAGTGATACCTTCAAATGGGACAGTGTCTTACCCATTTTCCCATCGAAACAACGCACAACGTAATGTGATGCATCCAAATGAACAGTGTCTAGCCCGTTTTCACATCCAAATAGGACTATCATACCCATTTTCCCATTAGAGCAATGCACACCTTAATGTGATACCTTCAAATGGGATAGTGTCTTGCGCATTTTCCCATTAGATCAACGCACACCTTAATGTGATACCTTCAAATGGGATAGTGTCTTACCCATTTTCACATTAGATCAATGCACCCCTTAATGTGATACCACCAAATGGGATAGTGTCTTACCCATTTTCCCATTAGATCAATGCACACCTCGATGTGATACCTTCAAATGGGATAGTGTCTTTCCCATTTTCACATTAGATCAATGCACCCCTTAATGTGATACCACCAAATGGGATAGTGTCTTACCCATTTTCCCATTAGATCAATGCACACCTTAATGTGATACCTTCAAATGGGATAGTGTCTTACCTATTTTCCCATCGAAACAATGCACAACGTAATGTGATGCATCCAAATGAACAGTGTCTAACCCGTTTTCACATCCAAATAGGACTATCATACCCATTTTCCCATTAGAGCAATGCACACCTTAATGTGATACCTTCAAATGGGATAGTGTCTTGCGCATTTTCCCATTAGATCAACGCACACCTTAATGTGATACCTTCAAATGGGATAGTGTCTTACCCATTTTCCCATCGAAACAATGCACAACGTAATGTGATGCATCCAAATGAACAGTGTCTAACCCGTTTTCACATCCAAATAGGACTATCATACCCATTTTCCCATTAGATCAATGCACACCTTAATGTGATACCTTCAAATGGGATAGTGTCTTACCCATTTTCCCATTAGATCGATGCACACCTTAATGTGATACCTTCAAATGGGATAGTGTCTTACCCATTTTCCCATTAGATCAATGCACACCTCGATGTGATACCTTCAAATGGGATAGTGTCTTACCCATTTTCACATTAGATCAATGCACCCCTTAATGTGATACCATCAAGTGGGATAGTGTCTTACCCATTTTCCTATTCTAACAATGCACACTTTAATGTGATACCTTCAAATGGGATAGTGTCTTACCCATTTTCCCATCGAAACAATACACAACGTAATGTGATGCATCCAAATGAACAGTGTCTAACCCGTTTTCACATCCAAATAGGACTATCATACCCATTTTCCCATTAGAGCAATGCACACCTTAATGTGATACCTTCAAATGGGATAGTGTCTTGCGCATTTTCCCATTAGATCAACGCACACCTTAATGTGGTACCTTCAAATGGGATAGTGTCTTACCCATTTTCCCATTAGATCAATGCACACCTTAATGTGATGCATCCAAATGAACAGTGTCTAACCCGTTTTCACATCCAAATAGGACTATCATACCCATTTTCCCATTAGATCAATGCACACCTTAATGTGATACCTTCAAATGGGATAGTGCCTTACCCATTTTCCCATTAGATCGATGCACACCTTAATGTGATACCTTCAAATGGGATAGTGTCTTACCCATTTTCCCATTAGATCAATGCACACCTCGATGTGATTCCTTCAAATGGGATAGTGTCTTACCCATTTTCACATTAGATCAATGCACCCCTTAATGTGATACCATCAAATGGGATAGTGTCTTACCCATTTTGCCATTCTAACAATGCACACCTTAATGTGATACCTTCAAATGGGATAGTGTCTTACCCATTTTCCCATCGAAACAATGCACACCTTAATGTGATCCATCCAAATGAACAGTGTCTAACCCGTTTTCACATCCAAATAGGACTATCATACCCATTTTCCCATTAGAGCAATGCACACCTTAATGTGATACCTTCAAATGGGATAGTGCCTTGCCCATTTTAACATTAGATCAATGCACACCTTAATGTGATACCTTCAAATGGGATAGTGTCTTACCCATTTTCCCATTAGATCAATGCACACCTCGATGTGATACCTTCAAATGGGATAGTGTCTTGCCCATTTTCCCATTGTAACAATGCACACCTTAATGTGATACCTTCAAATGGGATAGTGTCTTACCCATTTTCACATTAGATCAATGCACACCTTAATGTGATACCTTCAAATGGGATAGTTTCTTACCCATTTTCCCATTAGATCAATGCACACCTCGATGTGATACCTTCAAATGGGATAGTGTCTTACCCATTTTCACATTAGATCAATGCACACCTTAATGTGATACCTTCAAATGGGATAGTGTCTTACCCATTTTCACATCGCAACAATGCACAACGTAATGTGATGCATCTAAATGAACACTGTCTAACCCGTTTTCACATCCAAATAGGACTATCATACTTTTTTCCCATTAGATCAATGCACACCTTAATGTGATACCTTCAAATGGGATAGTGTCTTGCCCATTTTCCCATTAGATCAATGCACGCCTTAATGTGATACCTTCAAATGGGATAGTGTCTTGCCCATTTTCCCATTAGATCAATGCACACCTTAATGTGATACCTTCAAATGGGATAGTGTCTTACCCATTTTCACATTAGATCAATGCACACCTTAATGTGATACCTTCAAATGGGATAGTGTCTTACCCACTTTCCCATTAGATCAATGCACACCTTAATGTGATACCATCAAATGGGATAGTGTCTTACCCATTTTCCCATTAGATCGATGCACACCTTAATGTGATACCTTCAAATGTGATAGTGTCTTACCCATTTTCCCATTAGATCAATGCACACCTCGATGTGATACCTTCAAATGGGATAGTGTCTTACCCATTTTCACATTAGATCAATGCACCCCTTAATGTGATACCTTCAAATGGGATAGTGTCTTACCCATTTTCCCATTAGATCAATGCACACCTTAATGTGATACCTTCAAATGGGATAGTGTCTTACCCATTTTCCCATCGAAACAATGCACAATGTAATGTGATGCATCCAAATGAACAGTGTCTAACCCGTTTTCACATCCAAATAGGACTATCATACCCATTTTCCCATTAGCGCAATGCACACCTTAATGTGATACCTTCAAATGGGATAGTGTCTTGCCCATTTTCCCATTAGATCGATGCACACCTTAATGTGATACCTTCAAATGGGATAGTGTCTTACCCATTTTCCCATTAGATCAATGCACACCTCGATGTGATACCTTCAAATGGGATAGTGTCTTGCCCATTTTCCCATTGTAACAATGCACACCTTAATGTGATACCATCAAATGGGATAGTGTCTTACCCATTTTCCCATTAGATCAATGCACACCTTAATGTGATACCATCCAATGGGATAGTGTCTTACCCATTTTCACATTAGATCAATGCACACCTTAATGTGATACCTTCAAATGGGATAGTGTCTTACCCATTTTCTCATTAGGTCAATGCACACCTTAATGTGATACCTTCAAATGGGATAGTGTCTTACCCATTTTCCCATCGAAACAATGCACAACGTAATGTGATGCATCCAAATGAACAGTGTCTAACCCGTTTTCACATCCAAAAAGGACTATCATACCCATCTTCCCATTAGAGCAATGCACACCTTAATGTGATACCTTCAAATGGGATAGTGTCTTGCGCATTTTCCCATTAGATCAACGCACACCTTAATGTGATACCTTCAAATGGGATAGTGTCTTACCCATTTTCCCATCGAAACAATGCACAACGTAATGTGATGCATCCAAATGAACAGTGTCTAACCCGTTTTCACATCCAAATAGGACTATCATGCCCATTTTCCCATTAGATCAATGCACAACTCGATGTGATACCTTCAAATGGGATAGTGTCTTACCCATTTTCACATTAGATCAATGCACCCCTTAATGTGATACCATCAAATGGGATAGTGTCTTACCCATTTTCCCATTCTAACAATGCACACCTTAATGTGATACCTTCAAATGGGATAGTGTCTTACCCATTTTCCCATCGAAACAATGCACAACGTAATGTGATGCATCCAAATGAACAGTGTCTAACCCGTTTTCACATCCAAATAGGACTATCATACCCATTTTCCCATTAGAGCAATGCACACCTTAATGTGATACCTTCAAATGGGATAGTGTCTTGCGCATTTTCCCATTAGATCAACGCACACCTTAATGTGATACCTTCAAATGGGATAGTGTCTTACCCATTTTCCCATCGAAACAATGCACATCGTAATGTGATGCATCCAAATGAACAGTGTCTAACCCGTTTTCACATCCAAATAGGACTATCATACCCATTTTCCCATTAGATCAATGCACACCTTAATGTGATACCTTCAAATGGGATAGTGTCTTGCCCATTTTGCCATTAGATCAATGCACACCTTAATGTGATACCTTCAAATGGGATAGTGTCTTACCCATTTTCCCATTAGATCAATGCACACCTCGATGTGATACCTTCAAATGGGATAGTGTCTTACCCATTTTCACATTAGATCAATGCACCCCTTAATGTGATACCTTCAAATGGGATAGTGTCTTACCCATTTTCCCATTAGATCAATGCACACCTTAATGTGATACCTTCAAATGGGATAGTGTCTTACCCATTTTCCCATCGAAACAATGCACAACGTAATGTGATGCATCCAAATGAACAGTGTCTAACCCGTTTTCACATCCAAATTGGACTATCATACCCATTTTCCCATTAGAGCAATGCACACCTTAATGTGATACCTTCAAATGGGATAGTGTCTTGCCCACTTTCCAATTAGATCGATGCACACCTTAATGTGATACCTTCAAATGGGATAGTGTCTTACCCATTTTCCCATTAGATCAATGCACACCTCGATGTGATACCTTCAAACGGGATAGTGTCTTGCCCATTTTCCCATTAGATCAATGCACACCTTAATGTGATACCATCAAATGGGATAGTGTCTTACCCATTTTCCCATTAGATCAATGCACACCTTAATGTGATACCTTCAAATGGGATAGTGTCTTACCCATTTTCCCATTAGATCAATGCACACCTTAATGTGATACCTTCAAATGGGATAGTGTCTTACCCATTTTCTCATTAGATCAATGCACACCTTAATGTGATACCTTCAAATGGGATAGTGTCTTACCCATTTTCCCATCGAAACAATGCACAACGTAATGTGATGCATCCAAATGAACAGTGTCTAACCCGTTTTCACATCCAAATAGGACTATCATGCCCATTTTCACATTAGAGCAATGCACACCTTAATGTGATACCTTCAAATGGGATAGAGTCTTGCGCATTTTCCCATTAGATCAACGCACACCTTAATGTGATACCTTCAAATGGGATAGTGTCTTACCCATTTTCCCATCGAAACAATGCACAACGTAATGTGATGCATCCAAATGAACAGTGTCTAACCCGTTTTCACATCCAAATAGGACTATCATACCCATTTTCCCATTAGATCAATGCACACCTTAATGTGATACCTTCAAATGGGATAGTGTCTTACCCATTTTCCCATTAGATCAATGCACACCTTAATGTGATACCTTCAAATGGGATAGTGTCTTACCCATTTTCCCATTAGATCAATGCACACCTCGATGTGATACCTTCAAATGGGATATTGTCTTACCCATTCTCACATTAGATCAATGCACCCCTTAATATGATACCATCAAATGGGATAGTGTCTTACCCATTTTCCCATTGTAACAATGCACACCTTAATGTGATACCTTCAAATGGGATAGTGTCTTACCCATTTTCCCATCGAAACAATGCACAACGTAATGTGATGCATCCAAATGAACAGTGTCTAACCCGTTTTCACGTCCAAATAGGACTATCATACCCATTTTCCCATTAGAGCAATGCACACCTTAATGTGATACCTTCAAATGGGATAGTGTCTTGCGCATTTTCCCATTAGATCAACGCACACCTTAATGTGATACCTTCAAATGGGATAGTGTCTTACCCATTTTCCCATCGAAACAATGCACAACGTAATGTGATGCATCCAAATGAACAGTGTCTAACCCGTTTTCACATCCAAATAGGACTATCATACCCATTTTCCCATTACATCAATGAACACCTTAATGTGATACCTTCAAATGGGATAGTGTCTTACCCATTTTCCCATTAGATCGATGCACACCTTAATGTGATACCTTCAAATGGGATAGTGTCTTACCCATTTTCCCATTAGATCAATGCACACCTCGATGTGATTCCTTCAAATGGGATAGTGTCTTACCCATTTTCCCATTAGATCAATGCACCCCTTAATGTGATACCATGAAATGGGATAGTGTCTTACCCATTTTCCCATTCTAACAATGCACACCTTAATGTGATACCTTCAAATGGGATAGTGTCTTGCCAATTTTCCCATTAGATCAATGCACACCTTAATGTGATACCTTCAAATGGGATAGTGTCTTGCCCATTTTCCCATTAGATCAATGCACACCTTAATGTGATACTTTCAAATGGGATACTGTCTTACCCATTTTTCCATTGTAACAATGCACACCTTAATGTGATACCTTCAAATGGGATAGTGTCTTACCCATTTTCACATTAGATCAATGCACACCTTAATGTGATACCTTCAAATGGGATAGTTTCTTACCCATTTTCCCATTAGATCAATGCACTCCTCGATGTGATACCTTCAAATGGGATAGTGTCTTACCCATTTTCACATCGCAACAATGCACAACGTAATGTGATGCATCCAAATGAACACTGTCTAACCCGTTTTCACATCCAAATAGGACTATCATACTTTTTTCCCATTAGATCAATGCACACCTTAATGTGATACCTTCAAATGGGATAATGTCTTGCCCATTTTCCCATTAGATCAATGCACACCTTAATGTGATACCTTCAAATGGGATAGTGTCTTACCCATTTTCCCATTAGATCAATGCACACCTTAATGTGATACCTTCAAATGGGATAGTGTCTTACCCACTTTCCCATTAGATCAATGCACACCTTAATGTGATACCATCAAATGGGATAGTGTCTTACCCATTTTCCCATTAGATCGATGCACACCTTAATGTGATACCTTCAAATGAGATAGTGTCTTGCCCATTTTCCCATTAGATCAATGCACACCTTAATGTGATACCTTCAAATGGGATAGTGTCTTACCCATTTTCCCATTAGATCAATGCACACCTCGATGTGATACCTTCAAATGGGATAGTGTCTTGCCAATTTTCCCATTAGATCAATGCACACCTTAATGTGATACCTTCAAATGGGATAGTGTCTTGCCCATTTTCCCATTAGATCAATGCACACCTTAATGTGATACTTTCAAATGGGATAGTGTCTTACCCATTTTCCCATTGTAACAATGCATACCTTAATGTGATACCTTCAAATGGCATAGTGTCTTACCCATTTTCACATTAGATCAATGCACACCTTAATGTGATACCTTCAAATGGGATAGTTTCTTACCCATTTTCACATTAGATCAATGCACTCCTCGATGTGATACCTTCAAATGGGATAGTGTCTTACCCATTTTCACATCGCAACAATGCACAACGTAATGTGATGCATCCAAATGAACACTGTCTAACCCGTTTTCACATCCAAATAGGACTATCATACTCATTTCCCATTAGATCAATGCACACCTTAATGTGATACCTTCAAATGGGATAGTGTCTTACCCATTTTCCCATTAGATCAATGCACACCTTAATGTGATACCTTCAAATGGGATAGTGTCTTGCCCATTTTCCCATTAGATCAATGCACACCTTAATGTGAGACCTTCAAATGGGATAGTGTCTTACCCATTTTCCCATTGGATCAATGCACACCTTAATGTGATACCTTCAAATGGGATAGTGTCTTACCCACTTTCCCATTAGATCAATGCACACCTTAATGTGATACCATCAAATGGGATAGTGTCTTACCCATTTTCCCATTAGATCGATGCACACCTTAATGTGATACCTTCAAATGGGATAGTGTCTTCCCCATTTTCTCATTAGATCAATGCACACCTCGATGTGATACCTTCAAATGGGATAGTGTCTTACCCATTTTCACATTAGATCAATGCACACCTCGATGTGATACCTTCAAATGGGATAGTGTCTTACCCATTTTCACATTAGATCAATGCACCCCTTAATGTGATACCTTCAAATGGGATAGTGTCTTACCGATTTTCCCATTAGATCAATGCACACCTTAATGTGATACCTTCAAATGGGATAGTGTCTTACCCATTTTCCCATCGAAACAATGCACAACGTAATGTGATGCATCCAAATGAACAGTGTCTAAACCGTTTTCACATCCAAATAGGACTATCATACCCATTTTCCCATTAGAGCAATGCACACCTTAATGTGATACCTTCAAATGGGATAGTGTCTTGCCCATTTTCCCATTAGATCGATGCACACCTTAATGTGATACCTTCAAATGGGATAGTGTCTTACCCATTTTCCCATTAGATCAATGCACACCTCGATGTGATACCTTCAAATGGGATAGTGTCTTGCCCATTTTCCCATTAGATCAATGCACACCTTAATGTGATACCATCAAATGGGATAGTGTCTTACCCATTTTCCCATTAGATCAATGCACACCTTAATGTGATACCTTCAAATGGGATAGTGTCTTACCCATTTTCTCATTAGATCAATGCACACCTTAATGTGATACCTTCAAATGGGATAGTGTCTTGCCCATTTTCCCATTAGATCAATGCACACCTTAATGTGAGACCTTCAAATGGGATAGTGTCTTACCCATTTTCACATTAGATCAATGCACACCTTAATGTGATACCTTCAAATGGGATAGTGTCTTACCCATTTTCTCATTAGATCAATGCACACCTTAATGTGATACCTTCAAATGGGATAGTGTCTTGCCCATTTTCCCATTAGATCAATGCACACCTTAATGTGAGACCTTCAAATGGGATAGTGTCTTACCCATTTTCCCATTAGATCAATGCACACCTTAATGTGATACCTTCAAATGGGATAGTGTCTTACCCACTTTCCCATTAGATCAATGCACACCTTAATGTGATACCATCAAATGGGATAGTGTCTTACCCATTTTCCCATTAGATCGATGCACACCTTAATGTGATACCTTCAAATGGGATAGTGTCTTCCCCATTTTCTCATTAGATCAATGCACACCTCGATGTGATACCTTCAAATGGGATAGTGTCTTACCCATTTTCACATTAGATCAATGCACACCTCGATGTGATACCTTCAAATGGGATAGTGTCTTACCCATTTTCACATTAGATCAATGCACCCCTTAATGTGATACCTTCAAATGGGATAGTGTCTTACCCATTTTCACATTAGATCAATGCACACCTTAATGTGATACCTTCAAATGGGATAGTGTCTTACCCATTTTCACATTAGATCAATGCACACCTTAATGTGATACCTTCAAATGGGATAGTGTCTTACCCATTTTCTCATTAGATCAATGCACACCTTAATGTGATACCTTCAAATGGGATAGTGTCTTACCCATTTTCCCATCGAAACAATGCACAACGAAATGTGATGCATCCAAATGAACAGTGTCTAACCCGTTTTCACATCCAAATAGGACTATCATACCCATTTTCCCATTAGAGCAATGCACACCTTAATGTGATACCTTCAAATGGGATAGTGTCTTGCGCATTTTCCCATTAGATCAACGCACACCTTAATGTGATACCTTCAAATGGGATAGTGTCTTACCCATTTTCCCATCGAAACAATGCACAACGTAATGTGATGCATCCAAATGAACAGTGTCTAACCCGTTTTCACATCCAAATAGGACTATCATACCCATTTTCCCATTAGATCAATGCACACCTTAATGTGATACCTTCAAATGGGATAGTGTCTTACCCATTTTCCCATTAGATCGATGCACACCTTAATGTGATACCTTCAAATGGGATAGTGTCTTACCCATTTTCCCATTAGATCAATGCACACCTCGATGTGATACCTTCAAATGGGATAGTGTCTTACCCATTTTCACATTAGATCAATGCACCCCTTAATGTGATACCATCAAGTGGGATAGTGTCTTACCCATTTTCCTATTCTAACAATGCACACTTTAATGTGATACCTTCAAATGGGATAGTGTCTTACCCATTTTCCCATCGAAACAATACACAACGTAATGTGATGCATCCAAATGAACAGTGTCTAACCGGTTTTCACATCCAAATAGGACTATCATACCCATTTTCCCATTAGAGCAATGCACACCTTAATGTGATACCTTCAAATGGGATAGTGTCTTGCGCATTTTCCCATTAGATCAACGCACACCTTAATGTGGTACCTTCAAATGGGATAGTGTCTTACCCATTTTCCCATTAGATCAATGCACACCTTAATGTGATGCATCCAAATGAACAGTGTCTAACCCGTTCTCACATCCAAATAGGACTATCATACAAATTTTCCCATTAGATCAATGCACACCTTAATGTGATACCTTCAAATGGGATAGTGTCTTACCCATTTTCCCATTAGATCGATGCACACCTTAATGTGATACCTTCAAATGGGATAGTGTCTTACCCATTTTCACATTAGATCAATGCACACCTCGATGTGATTCCTTCAAATGGGATAGTGTCTTACCCATTTTCACATTAGATCAATGCACCCCTTAATGTGATACCATCAAATGGGTTAGTGTCTTACCCATTTTGCCATTCTAACAATGCACACCTTAATGTGATACCTTCAAATGGGATAGTGTCTTTCCCATTTTCCCATCGAAACAATGCACACCTTAATGTGATACCTTCAAATGGGATAGTGTCTTGCCAATTTTCCCATTAGATCAATGCACACCTTAATGTGATACCTTCAAATGGGATAGTGTCTTGCCCATTTTCCCATTAGATCAATGCACACCTTAATGTGATACCTTCAAATGGGATAGTGTCTTGCCCATTTTCCCATTAGATCAATGCACACCTTAATGTGATACCTTCAAATGGGATAGTGTCTTACCCATTTTCCCATTAGATCAATGCACACCTTAATGTGATACCTTCAAATGGGATAGTGTCTTACCCACTTTCCCATTAGATCAATGCACACCTTAATGTGATACCATCAAATGGGATAGTGTCTTACCCATTTTCCCATTAGATCGATGCACACCTTCATGTGATACCTTCAAATGAGATAGTGTCTTGCCCATTTTCCCATTAGATCAATGCACACCTTAATGTGATACCTTCAAATGGGATAGTGTCTTACCCATTTTCCCATTAGATCAATGCACACCTCGATGTGATACCTTCAAATGGGATAGTGTCTTGCCAATTTTCCCATTAGATCAATGCACACCTTAATGTGATACCATCAAATGGGATAGTGTCTTACCCATTTTCCCATTAGATCGATGCACACCTTAATGTGATACCTTCAAATGAGATAGTGTCTTGCCCATTTTCCCATTAGATCAATGCACACCTTAATGTGATACCTTCAAATGGGATAGTGTCTTACCCATTTTCCCATTAGATCAATGCACACCTTTATGTGATACCTTCAAATGGGATAGTGTCTTGCCAATTTTCCCATTAGATCAATGCACACCTTAATGTGATACCTTCAAATGGGATAGTGTCTTGCCCATTTTCCCATTAGATCAATGCACACCTTAATGTGATACTTTCAAATGGGATAGTGTCTTACCCATTTTCCCATTGTAACAATGCATACCTTAATGTGATGCCTTCAAATGGGATATTGTCTTACCCATTTTCACATTAGATCAATGCACACCTTAATGTGATACCTTCAAATGGGATAGTTTCTTACCCATTTTCCCATTAGATCAATGCACTCCTCGATGTGATACCTTCAAATGGGATAGTGTCTTACCCATTTTCACATCGCAACAATGCACAACGTAATGTGATGCATCCAAATGAACACTGTCTAACCCGTTTTCACATCCAAATAGGACTATCATACTCATTTCCCATTAGATCAATGCACACCTTAATGTGATACCTTCAAATGGGATAGTGTCTTACCCATTTTCCCATTAGATCAATGCACACCTTAATGTGATACCTTCAAATGGGATAGTGTCTTGCCCATTTTCCCATTAGATCAATGCACACCTTAATGTGAGACCTTCAAATGGGATAGTGTCTTACCCATTTTCCCATTAGATCAATGCACACCTTAATGTGATACCTTCAAATGGGATAGTGTCTTACCCACTTTCCCATTAGATCAATGCACACCTTAATGTGATACCATCAAATGGGATAGTGTCTTACCCATTTTCCCATTAGATCGATGCACACCTTAATGTGATACCTTCAAATGGGATATTGTCTTACCCATTTTCCCATTAGATCAATGCACACCTCGATGTGATACCTTCAAATGGGATAGTGTCTTACCCATTTTCACATTAGATCAATGCACACCTTATTTTGATACCTTCAAATGGGATAGTGTCTTACCCATTTTCACATTAGATCAATGCACACCTTAATGTGATACCTTCAAATGGGATAGTGTCTTACCCACTTTCCCATTAGATCAATGCACACGTTAATGTGATACCATCAAATGGGATAGTGTCTTACCCATTTTCCCATTAGATCGATGCACACCTTAATGTGATACCTTCAAATGGGATAGTGTCTTACCCATTTTCCCATTAGATCAATGCACACCTCGATGTGATACCTTCAAATGGGATAGTGTCTTACCCATTTTCACATTAGATCAATGCACCCCTTAATGTGATACCTTCAAATGGGATAGTGTCTTACCCATTTTCCCATTAGATCAATGCACACCTTAATGTGATACCTTCAAATGGGATAGTGTCTTACCCATTTTCCCATCGAAACAATGCACAACGTAATGTGATGCATCCAAATGAACAGTGTCTAAACCGTTTTCACATCCAAATAGGACTATCATACCCATTTTCCCATTAGAGCAATGCACACCTTAATGTGATACCTTCAAATGGGATAGTGTCTTCCCATTTTCCCATTAGATCGATGCACACCTTAATGTGATACCTTCAAATGGGATAGTGTCTTACCCATTTTCCCATTAGATCAATGCACACCTCGATGTGATACCTTCAAATGGGATAGTGTCTTGACCATTTTCCCATTAGATCAATGCACACCTTAATGTGATACCATCAAATGGGATAGTGTCTTACCCATTTTCCCATTAGATCAATGCACACCTTAATCTGATACCTTCAAATGGGATAGTGTCTTACCCATTTTCACATTAGATCAATGCACACCTTAATGTGATACCTTCAAATGGGATAGTGTCTTACCCATTTTCTCATTAGATCAATGCACACCTTAATGTGATACCTTCAAATGGGATAGTGTCTTACCCATTTTCCCATCGAAACAATGCACAACGTAATGTGATGCATCCAAATGAACAGTGTCTAACCCGTTTTCACATCCAAATAGGACTATCATACCCATTTTCCCATTAGAGCAATGCACACCTTAATGTGATACCTTCAAATGGGATAGTGTCTTGCGCATTTTCCCATTAGATCAACGCACACCTTAATGTGATACCTTCAAATGGGATAGTGTCTTACCCATTTTCCCATCGAAACAATGCACAACGTAATGTGATGCATCCAAACGAACAGTGTCTAACCCGTTTTCACATCCAAATAGGACTATCATACCCATTTTCCCAATAGATCAATGCACACCTTAATGTGATACCTTCAAATGGGATAGTGTCTTACCCATTTTCCCATTAGATCGATGCACACCTTAATGTGATACCTTCAAATGGGATAGTGTCTTACCCATTTTCCCATTAGATCAATGCACACCTTAATGTGATACCTTCAAATGGGATAGTGTCTTACCCATTTTCACATTAGATCAATGCACCCCTTAATGTGATACCATCAAATGGGATAGTGTCTTACCCATTATCCCATTCTAACAATGCACACCTTTATGTGATACCTTCAAATGGGATAGTGTCTTACCCATTTTCCCATCGAAACAATGCACAACGTAATGTGATGCATCCAAATGAACACTGTCTAACCCGTTTTCACATCCAAATAGGACTATCATACCCATTTTCCCATTAGAGCAATGCACACCTTAATGTGATACCTTCAAATGGGATAGTGTCTTGCGCATTTTCCCATTAGATCAACGCACACCTTAATGTGATACCTTCAAATGGGATAGTGTCTTACCCATTTTCCCATCGAAACAATGCACAACGTAATGTGATGCATCCAAATGAACAGTGTCTAACCCGTTTTCACATCCAAATAGGACTATCATACCCATTTTCCCATTAGATCAATGCACACCTTAATGTGATACCTTCAAATGGGATAGTGTCTTACCCATTTTCCCATTAGATCGATGCACACTTTAATGTGATACCTTCAAATGGGATAGTGTCTTACCCACTTTCCCATTAGATCAATGCACACCTCGATGTGATTCCTTCAAATGGGATAGTGTCTTACCCATTTTCACATTAGATCAATGCACCCCTTAATGTGATACCATCAAATGGGATAGTGTCTTACCCATTTTCCCATTCTAACAATGCACACCTTAATGTGATACCTTCAAATGGGATAGTGTCTTACCCATTTTCCCATCGAAACAATGCACACCTTAATGTGATCCATCCAAATGAACAGTGTCTAAACCGTTTTCACATCCAAATAGGACTATCATACCCATTTTCCCATTAGAGCAATGCACACCTTAATGTGATACCTTCAAATGAGATAGTGTCTTGCCCATTTTCCCATTAGATCAATGCACACCTTAATGTGATACCTTCAAATGGGATAGTGTCTTACCCATTTTCCCATTAGATCAATGCACACCTCGATGTGATACCTTCAAATGGGATAGTGTCTTACCCATTTTTCCATCGAAACAATGCACAACGTAATGTGATGCATCCAAATGAACACTGTCTAACCCGTTTTCACATCCAAATAGGACTATCATACCCATTTTCCCATTAGATCAATGCACACCTCGATGTGATACCTTCAAATGGGATAGTGTCTTACCCATTTTTACATTAGATCAATGCACCCCTTAATGTGATACCATCAAATGGGATAGTGTCTTACCCATTTTCCCATTCTAACAATGCACACCTTAATGTGATACCTTCAAATGGGATAGTGTCTTACCCATTTTCCCATCGAAACAATGCACAACGTCATGTGATGCATCCAAATGAACAGTGTCTAACCCGTTTTCACATCCAAATAGGACTATCATACCCATTTTCCCATTAGAGCAATGCACACCTTAATGTGATACCTTCAAATGGGATAGTGTCTTGCGCATTTTCCCATTAGATCAACGCACACCTTAATGTGATACCTTCAAATGGGATAGTGTCTTACCCATTTTCCCATCGAAACAATGCACAACGTAATGTGATGCATCCAAATGAACAGTGTCTAACCCGTTTTCACATCCAAATAGGACTATCATACCCATTTTCCCATTAGATCAATGCACACCTTAATGTGATACCTTCAAATGGGATAGTGTCTTGCCCATTTTCCCATTAGATCAATGCACACCTTAATGTGATACCTTCAAATGGGATAGTGTCTTACCCACTTTCCCATTAGATCAATGCACACCTTAATGTGATACCATCAAAT
The DNA here is from genome assembly GCA_029931535.1 of Margaritifera margaritifera. Classification (NCBI taxonomy): domain Eukaryota; kingdom Metazoa; phylum Mollusca; class Bivalvia; order Unionida; family Margaritiferidae; genus Margaritifera; species Margaritifera margaritifera. Next base: position 8,630,153 of record JAQPZY010001691.1, read on the forward strand.
GGGATAGTGTCTTACCCATTTTCCCATTAGATCGATGCACACCTTAATGTGATACCTTCAAATGGGATAGTGTCTTACCCTTTTTCCCATTAGATCAATGCACACCTCGATGTGATACCTTCAAATGGGATAGTGTCTTACCCATTTTCACATTAGATCAATGCACCCCTTAATGTGATACCTTCAAATGGGATAGTGTCTTACCCATTTTCCCATTAGATCAATGCACACCTTAATGTGATACCTTCAAATGGGATAGTGTCTTACCCATTTTCCCATCGAAACAATGCACAACGTAATGTGATGCATCCAAATGCACAGTGTCTAACCCGTTTTCACATCCAAATTGGACTATCATACCCATTTTCCCATTAGAGCAATGCACACCTTAATGTGATACCTTCAAATGGGATAGTGTCTTGCCCACTTTCCAATTAGATCGATGCACACCTTAATGTGATACCTTCAAATGGGATAGTGTCTTACCCATTTTCCCATTAGATCAATGCACACCTCGATGTGATACCTTCAAATGGGATAGTGTCTTGCCCATTTTCCCATTAGATCAATGCACACCTTAATGTGATACCATCAAATGGGATAGTGTCTTACCCATTTTCCCATTAGATCAATGCACACCTTAATGTGATACCTTCAAATGGGATAGTGTCTTACCCATTTTTACATTAGATCAATGCACACCTTAATGTGATACCTTCAAATGGGATAGTGTCTTACCCCTTTTCTCATTAGATCAATGGACACCTTAATGTGATACCTTCAAATGGGATAGTGTCTTACCCATTTTCCCATCGAAACAATGCACAACGTAATATGATGCATCCAAATGAACAGTGTCTCACCCGTTTTCACATCCAAATAGGACTATCATACCCATTTTCACATTAGAGCAATGCACACCTTAATGTGATACCTTCAAATGGGATAGTGTCTTGCGCATTTTCCCATTAGATCAACGCACACCTTAATGTGATACCTTCAAATGGGATAGTGTCTTACCCATTTTCCCATCTAAACAATGCACAACGTAATGTGATGCATCCAAATGAACAGTGTCTAACCCGTTTTCACATCCAAAAATGACTATCATACCCATTTTCCCATTAGATCAATGCACACCTTAATGTGATACCTTCAAATGGTATAGTGTCTTACCCATTTTCCCATTAGATCGATGCACACCTTAATGTGATACCTTCAAATGGGATAGTGCCTTACCATTTTCCCATTAGATCAATGCACACCTCGATGTGATACCTTCAAATGGGATATTGACTTACCCATTCTCACATTAGATCAATGCACCCCTTAATATGATACCATCAAATGGGATAGTGTCTTACCCATTTTCCCTTTGTAACAATGCACACCTTAATGTGATACCTTCAAATGAGATAGTGTCTTACCCATTTTCCCATCGAAACAATGCACAACGTAATGTGATGCATCCAAATGAACAGTGTCTAACCCGTTTTCACGTCCAAATAGGACTATCATACCCATTTTCCCATTAGAGCAATGCACACCTTAATGTGATACCTTCAAATGGGATAGTGTCTTGCGCATTTTCCCATTAGATCAACGCACACCTTAATGTGATACCTTCAAATGGGATAGTGTCTTACCCATTTTCCCATCGAAACAATGCACAACGTAATGTGATGCATCCAAATGAACAGTGTCTAACCCGTTTTCACATCCAAATAGGACTATCATACCCATTTTCCCATTAGATCAATGAACACCTTAATGTGATACCTTCAAATGGGATAGTGTCTTACCCATTTTCCCATTAGATCGATGCACACCTTAATGTGATACCTTCAAATGGGATAGTGTCTTACCCATTTTCCCATTAGATCAATGCACACCTCGATGTGATACCTTCAAATGGGATAGTGTCTTGTCCATTTTCCCATTAGATCAATGCACACCTTAATGTGATACCTTCAAATGGGATAGTGTCTTACCCATTTTCACATTAGATCAATGCACACCTTAATGTGATACCTTCAAATGGGATAGTGTCTTACCCATTTTCTCATTAGATCAATGCACACCTTAATGTGATACCTTCAAATGGGATAGTGTCTTACCCATTTACCCATTAGATCAATGCACACCTTAATGTGATACCTTCAAATGGGATAGTGTCTTACCCATTTTCCCATTCTAACAATGCACACCTTAATGTGATACCTTCAAATGGGATAGTGTCGTGCCCATTTTCCCATTAGATCAATGCACACCTTTATGTGATACCTTCAGATGGGATAGTGTCTTACCCATTTTCCCATTAGATCAATGCACACCTTAATGCGATAACTTCAAATGGGATACTGTCTTACCCATTTACCCATTACATCAATGCACACCTCAATGTGATACCTTCAAATAGGATAGTGTCTTACCCATCTTCACATTAAAGCAATGAGCAAAGTAATGAGATGAATCCAAACTGTACAATGTCATATTCATTTTCACATTAAAGCAATTTACAATGTAATGCGATGCATCTGAATGGGACAGTGTCTTACATAGTTTTACATTAAAGCTACGAACATCGTACCAAAGGCAAAGAAGCTGACGCATATCATCGTGGGATCACAATTGAACAATTGAAACAAGTTAACAAAAAAAAGCCTATTAGCAAGAGCAAAACGTTGCAACATTATATAACTCAGAAGCATTTTCATGTGTAATTATATAATTCTATTTTTGTTAAATTCTCTTAGAGAAAAAAGTAATGTTAGAACTGCAAAACGCAGGCCGGGTAGTATGCATGGAACCGACTTGCATGTGCACCGCGTACTGAAAATCTAAAACCTTATTAAACACTTAAGGCTTGATTTAGAGCCGGCATTCAGGCAAATTATAGTATCTTTCAATTAAATGTTAATATGCTTACCTTTCCAGGCAAGAGTTTTCTGTCTGCAGTAACCTCTTCTTCCATGAGGTGATGAAACTTCATCAAGAGAAAATGATTTCTTACACCAGTCTATATTTTCTTGATCTTGATATGGTGGTTTGGAACAATTGGTCAACATCCTACTGGAAGTAAATTTATTGCTGCCAAACAAGTGTTTGCGATTGTGTGATACGCGGACGTTAAGAGGAGCAGGCTCAACACCGTTACTTTTGGGCATTAGTTTCCTAAAATAAACGTTTATCTTTGCTGACAAAACCCAATGGGTGCACTTCTTAGTATGGCTTTGTTGAAAGGAGCACTTAGACCCAAGCCGGCACAAATTTTCCTGATCAGCAGACATATATTTAAAATTTTAGATATTGCTTCATCCAGATTGCTTTGAGAAATGTTTATATACACCCTTCTGTCTTGTTCAGGATGTTTGCAATAAACACATATCTCATCTTTTACTGGACTGGTTGGGATTGTCCTCGCAGACGCGGCAGACATTTGCTGTAAACAGTCTTCGCGGAGCACGTGGAAGAATCTGTATCAAAATTCAGCTGAATTCAGCTGAACTGAACATAGCTATTTGGACTCAGGTCACAATTATTACTTCTTGGTCCTGATCCACTAATGTAGTCCCAATCTATTTTAGAGTATTTTTTCCTCTTTTTGGGTGGTGGGGTGGTGGTGATCCTTGGCTTAAATTTAGGCATTTTTGGTATTGATTTAAAGGAAATTGTTTATTCTTTAAAATATGAGCATTGTGGTGTTATTGTCTGTGTGTATTTTGGCGACAGTGCACAGTGAGTAATCTGGCATTCATGCGTGCCCGGAAGTGAAATCTGTGACCCATGGCACGTTGTTTTGTTTACAGGTCAGCCTTTCAAAAAATTCTGGTTCAACTATGACAAAAACTTCACCGTGAGTTCATCTTTCATAATACTTTAGATTAACATATGATTTATTAAGATTTGGACACAGTGGAAAGTTCAGTACTGACAAACAAATGTAGGTACTATATAGGGAAAATAATTGTGATCTGAGTCCATATCTGTATGCAGGTCGGAGAACATTTATTATATGATCTCAGACATTTTGAAACAACTTAGGAACTTTCTCTGCACAAACTAAAGGAGTTAGGCTGTCTTTCCTGACTCCCAACTTCTGCTGATAACATGGTTACTTCCTCTCCATCACATTTACGCTTGAAAGGTAATGATCAATGTAAACCTAAATTTCCGCCCGGGCTTTAATCCATGCAGCAAAATAAATGCATGGATTTCCTCCGAGCAAGTTCCATCGTTTCCTTCTGAAAATGAACATTTTAGCATTTGATCCGCTATATATTCCACAGGTTCTGAAATTAATGTCTTTATATGATTATCCGATATAAAAAATACAAATAATTTTTTTTTTAAACAAATACAATAGAGGACATTTATTCGCTGGGTGAGTGGGTGATTAATTCTAAAATCAAGTTATCTGCTTGCATTTTTATCGATTAAATGCCACCAGAATGTTTTCTAGTGCTCTTACATCTTTACCCAATAGCGGCTTTTAACGCGTCGTTCCGTTTTATTGTTAAAAATGATTTTGAAACGTCTGAATCGATGCAAGACAGTATTGTTTCACTCCAACTTTAGTTGCCGAAAAACAGTGCGTCTTGCGTGAAAACAAATTATGGAATCATAATGCTGCCACAAAAGAAACAAATAACAAAAATTATTATCGAGTACGTTGTCGACAATTGTCACGTACGTACGTATTATTTTCACGTATGGACTTCATAATATCACTTACGTACGCAATAGTTATCATGTACGTAAGTATTATATATATATATATATATATATATATATATATATATATATATATATATATACTTAATAGCTATCATGTACATATGTGTAACTATTAAGTATGCACCTAAGAATTATCACGTACCAACATGTGATGGTTAACATGTACGTACCTGAAAATTACACGTACTTTCGTATTAGCTTTTAATTGGGTACATGATAGTAATACATGCGTACGTGTCATTATTATCCAATAACGTATTACTAACACGTACGAACATGATAACTATCGCCTACGTACGTGAAAGTAAGACATATTAGCATACAAAGAAATGTGCTAAATGAATGAAAGAATTAAAAAATAAATTAATAAATAAAGTATGACTTAATTAAGCAAACAAGGAAGCAAGGAAATAAATTAGACCCAGCAAACACAAATCAAGCCCTTATACTTTATGAGTTGGGGTCTTGTAAACTTATAACAATCAAGAAAAACAAATATCATGCTACATGAACAAAATACAGTGAACAGGAGTATGGGACAACTGTTACGACTCTAGGTCTTAAAAAAATATGTAACAGAAAGAAACTGAAACCAACAATGTAAGTAATATCAACAAGCAATTTATTTCCCTATAATACAAAGTGAAGTTCAAGAGATACAAATTCCAAATAATCCTAAATGTCCTAATCACAAGTCCAAAAATATAGAATGTTCCGAATGAGTTCCAATAGTCTTGAACGTACTGATATAACACAATAATACAATCCAGAATGTCTTTGAATGAGTTCACAAAATCCAAAGTAATGTATTAATTCAAAATCAATGAGCACTTTAGTAATTCCAATAAATATTTTAAGTAAATAATTCCTCTCGAATTATATCTGATTTAAACGGCACAAACTATAAAATCTGATTTCAAACGGATTCCAACAGACTGATCTAAAACTGGAATGATTATTTGTTTACCAAAACCCTATTTATACACATTTTCACTTGACCTATATCAACAGGATGTGATGCAATAAAATGGGGAAAAAAATCAGTCTAACTGTAAACAAGACTGGTCTTGAACTCAAATGCTACTCAGCATTCTGTTTACTAGTGACCAGAATCCTAAGTGCAACTTACCTCCATGGCCAAGATTCAAACACACATCATAGATTAAATATACATAGCACAACTTCTAACTACATTATTAATTACTAACGTTTCATTCATTAGTAAATGTTCTCACTTCAAAAACATTTATATGGAAAATTTTTCTAACTGCCTAAGGATGGATGGATGGTTAGATGGACACATCCAACATTTCCTCTCCTTTTCACTATTCTCTTTCCAATAGGTGGGGATGCAGGACAGCTTGCTAGAAATAAAGTCATAAACACGACCAAAAGGCCCAAGTTCAACTGCATATAATGACGCTGTCCCCATTGCTTCTAGGATAATAACCCCCCCCCCCCGCTAATAACCCCCAGCCAAGAACCCCCTATGTTAAATACCCATCAGACAATAACCTCCCATGGATAATAACCCCCGGGATAATAACACCGACCAAAAACGATCCAAACTTAAAACAAAACATTTTATTATAGAATAAAAATAATAAATTTAATTTTTATTTATTCTGATCACACTATTATCATTATCATTACATTTGCCTTTAAAGTTTGTATTTGTAAAAACGATTAACCAGAAAAACATTTAAACCAAGAAACCCCCATCCTATTATTTTCTGAATTTTAATTTGTACTGGTTTCCATTATCTGATTCTGTATGTTACCTATTTAGGCTAATTATTTGTATACTTATCAGCCTTCTCAATCTATTGGAATTTATACTATATTACAAATGCAAGAAGGCATCAAAGGAACGACTGATTCTGAGATCACTAAAGCCAAGAAACCTCCAGGTAAAAATGGTATAAACAGACTAAGGTTGTTGTAAACAAAATCATTGGTGTTAAAGTGTAGAAAAGAATAGGTTAAGAATGGAAATGATAAAATCAGACAAAGGTTACGAACAAATTTTTTACGAAGGTTATATATATGTTAACCAGAAGAATTTAGCAAACGGAGTTGTGTCCTACGAATGCGAGAAAAGCTGAAATGCTGTAAAATGCAAGGCAAAGATAAAAGATGAAGGTCATCAAGTGATTGGCTGTTTGCACGAGCACATTTATGCACCAGATGCTGCTTACTGCAAGAAAATGAAAGTATACCAGCAAATGAATGAGGAGGCACATGTTTCGATGGAACCTCCTCAGCAAATCATACTGAACAACGTTTGAAATGTGACTCCTGCAGCTTCACGGCAGCACTCACTTTGCTTTTATAGTTGAAAATCCTTTTAATCGAGACGCGAATTTAATACTGGTTAGGTGCCAAGAAGAGTTCTACAACTTCCCGTGCATGTTTGACCTTAATCCCTTAGCTTGTAAAGGCACCACCTTCTTTGTTTTCTCACATGAAAACCCTTTGATCGAGCCGAGAGTATGATACTTGTTCAGTAAGTGTTCAGGTCAGGGTGTTTATACCGGGTGGTTAATATCCATGGCGGGTTAATATCAATAGGGGTTATTTTCTGGGGAGTATTTACCCTAGGGAGTTATTGGCTGGGGGTAATTGTGCGGGAATTTATTAGCCCGGGGGAGGGGGGTTTGCCATATAACGTAAATTAAAAACTATGTCCAAAGATTTTAAAATGACACTAGACACTGCAAGTTGCATCTAAATCTGCCCAGCTCAGCTTATCAAAACACTAGGATTTCGCTTGTTATCGAATGCACACGGGATCCTTTGAATATGAAGCTACAAAGCAAGTTTTACAAATTCTCTACCTAAAGAAAGCATAAAGGTCATCCCGTCAGAGACAATATCACCCAACTGTTATGACCTAAAGACCAGCCAATCAGTGGCAAGATCATGCTACTATTATGCACTAATTTTTATTTATATTTTTAAACTAATTAAACCCAACCAGGAGCTTCTTCTTATAAATCCGCATTACAAGTTTCATGAAAATATTTTGAAAAATAAATCCTCTACCTAGTGGATCCGTGAGGTTAGCCAACCAGAAACCAGACTCGTATTGTGGTATTCCAAGTTTTTAGGATACTTAAATTCTTTCATTTCAAGACCGGTTTTAATTAATGTTCAAATAGCAAGTTTAATGGTAGTCTGTTGAATAATCAAGTTTCTAGGAAAGTTTGGTTTGGTGTCTAAGGCACTGCAACACAAGTAGGTTATTTAATGCCGAGGCAATAGGAGCAAATGCCTTGCACAAGGATGCACCACGGTAACCGACCCGGGCTGATCCGATATTAGGATTCGAACCCTCACCCTTTTGGTCACAAGTCAGTCACCACGGCTTCTCTGTTGGAAAACCGTCAAATTAGAGCCCCAATCACATAATTAAAATTAACTGATTTTGCTATTCACATAAACTATTGGCTAGTTTCATCCAAATATATCCAACCATGTGTAGGAAAAACAATCAGAGCCGCAATCATTTCAATAATTTGTAAATATTTTTCCTTTTATCAAATTCATGAAGATTTGTTTGGGCATAACGCCACATGGCAGCTTTCACCAAAACCTTTTAATAAATATAAGACGTCTCCAAGGCATCAGCAAGGTCAGCCATTTACGTAAATGCTGTTTGTTTTTTTCTGCATTTCATTGAAAGAAATCGTAATTGTTACAGATTTTTTATTCCCAGTAAACATGAACGTGTCATTATTTCATAAATACTTGTACTAACACATACGTATGTGATAACTTACGTCTTACTATTATGTACGTATGTGATAGTTATCATGTCTCCACGTGTATCACGTACGTTCGTGTTATTTATCATAACGTACGTACAAGTGATATATACTTATGCAATGATAACACATATGTGCATATTAATATCACGTACGTACATGAAAGCTAATATGTAGGCACATTCGTAAATGTTTACTACGTACGTGAGTGACATACGTACATGATAATTATATAGTATGTGCATAATAGTTATCACGTACGCACGAGATATTAATGCATATAACAAAATACATGAATACTTGCATTTATATATTTTTGTCTTCTATATACCAACATTTGAATATTGGTAAAGTTTCCAGTAACAAAAAATCCAATGGATAAAGTGTACTCCTTTTTTCTCGAGCAAAAATTGATGCAAACACACGTACCTATATCTAGAATCAAGTCAAATAAGTGGTTCTTTTCTGGTCACAACGTTTACATGCTACACTAGTGTTCTTGGAGGGTCCTGAAGAAGAGATGCAATTTCTGAACTTCAGCTAGTTTTCGATAATTTATGAAACTGACAACACAAGTATATACATGTACATAACATACTATAACTACGCGCGGAATACGTTAAAATTATGCGCGGAACACGTGGCGAAATGATCGGCAGAGATAACTTTGCCGTTTTTTCATTGAAGTTTATACTTTGTAGAAACGTTGTAGCCCTCGGAACATGACATTCATTGTGGTCCCCCAAAAGTTACTTGTGATAAATACGTTGTGATTTTTACAATTACTTCAACACAATGTGCTTGCGGTATGCAAGAGTTTCATTTTAGTTCCACATTTCAGTAAACTTTCCCCAATATATATATATATATATATATATATATATATATATATATATATATATATATATATATATATATATATATATATATATATATATATGATAGTTCGTATACGGTAACAAAATGTTCAAGAAACAAAAATCCTCCTTACAGGTCTGATCCCTGTCTCAGTCGTAGTGACACATTACAATCCAAATATGTCTCATAATACATGTACTAACACCAGAACCATGTTGATAGTCCTTCCATTGGACATAGGTAATAGATAAATCGGTGCTTAACAAGGTTGATTGACAAGTCGGAAAGGTCGATTGCAACCTGCCAATCAAAAGCTTATTCACCAAGTATAGGACATAGTCCAGTAAATGTACTCAAAATAGAGACTTGACCCAGGACAGATTGCGATTGGCTGCACACGTCCTAAATTGCAAAATAAGTAAGGACAAATTGCAACAGAAATGATTTGTATGATGCTTGGGAAGGTCTATACATCAATATATAAAAAGTCCCCCAAAATCTAATGATTAGAAATTAATTAAAAATGGCAATAATTAATTAACTGGGCTTATTTTTCATGTTTGCGCTAATAATTCGAAAACTATGACAAGTAGTTGGTTATATAATACACAATTTGAAAGCTAATTTTACACTCTTTTGTTATATATATATATATATATATATATATATATATATATATATATGAATATATATATATATATATATATTAATATATATATATATATATATATATATATGAATATATGAACAAACATTTAAACACCAATTGAAATTGAATAATAACTTTAATTTCGTGCATTGATCGTTACAAGAAAAGCATACACACTGCTGAAATACTAGTTTCAGATTAAAGCAGTTCAGTACTTTCATAATATCTTATCTAGGATTTCTCACATGTTTATAGGCTATATTTCAGACCTCGAATTCGTCTATTGTAAATGTGATATAGATTAAAATACAGTGATATATCAGGCAGATCGATTTAGTCAAAATCATCATCTTCTTCTTGCAATGTTGGATATGGGGAGTTGAAACGTGTGCCTCTACGGTGTCCACAGGCTGTTGAACATTCTAAATTGTGTTTTTTACAACTACATCTCAAGGTACTACAGTCTGTTTGGCAGTTGCATCGTATTATCTGCAAAAATTCCATTGGTGCTGGATGTTAATCAGTCATTTTAGGTAACATCCCACTCTCATCAATTTTCCAACCCCATTCTGCTGGATTCAAATCTGTAACACCCATCCATTGCTGGATTCAAATCTGTAACACCCATCCACTGCTGGATTCAAATCTGTAACACCCATCCATTGCTGGATTCAAATCTGTAACACCCATCCACTGCTAGACTTGATAGTACACTCTTAAACTGTGATCCTTTGCTGGACTTGATAGTACACTCTTCAAATGTGGTCCTTTGCTGCAGCAGTAGTTGGTGGTAAACTTTGTAGCTGAACAATAGCGCTACTCTTTGCAACTTTCTCACAAAACTTGTCATAACGGAGACTGTCCAGTCTTTCTCCGTATTTTCCACTAAATATGCAAACAAGGGCCTGTTCCCTGCATTAATGCATCGTCTGCACTGGCATGTGGCACGGTAAATGTAGCAATGAGATCTTGAAACTTTACATCCTTTTGTGCTTTTCTTAAAGTAACACCTTTTCCTATTCCAAATATTCTGGATGTTGTTTCACATCCAAGGAGTGCATGGATTGGGAGTATCAAGGTACACAGTTTCTATCCAAGTGTTTCCTTTATAGCTTTAATGTTACAGACATTAGCTTTTCTTATTGAACTTTGTTTTGATTCAGGCCTTAAAAAGATTATGTGGGCGGTAAGGTCAGCATGATGCACAAGTACTAGTAAATCTGTGTCTTCTCCTACAACAACAGTTTCCTTCACCTTGGCACTTCCTACTGCAGTCAACACTATGAGGAGGTCAGCATCTCCTTTTGCATGATAAATAACGCAGCCACTCTTTTGTAAATTGTCACTAAACAAGTTTATGAAGTGTTGTTTGTTATTCTTGTTATTAGGATTATGTTCTGTCTTGCTTCGTAACATCATATCTCTTGATAAATTGACTATGGCACCAGTTTTGCCCTTTGTCCTTCTGTTGTGTGTAACATCTTTGGCCGACAGTCCGTCAAGATACCCATCAAACACAACAGTTGGACTCCCGTACTTGTCGTGCATATATTTTATACAAATGTCGCATATATCATTATATGAAATCTGAGGGGACTTGAAAAGCCATGTAACTTTCCACAGAAGATCAAAAGTGATATGAGGTCTGTCACATGTACATCCTTCGGTGCCTCGTAGATCATCTTATCTGTGATGATATTGACCTTCCTGTAGAAATATATATTTATTCGCCCCACTGCATGTATGTCCCTTGCAGTCACTTGTACTTTTGCGATAGATCTTTTTCTGTTTGTCCCTGGTGTTATGGCAGCAATTATACCCATTCCATGAAATGTGTTCTTACCATCCAATGTTACCAGATTATGGTCCACATTGTCGCCTATAAATTGTGCAAAATGCCCTTGTGTGTATCCAGGTAGTTCAGTACAGTGAGAAACTGCTGCATTACGTTCAAACCTTTGAACATCTGCATAAGAACAGAAAAATCGTTGGTTGTGCAAGCTATCAGTTAGAAACCTTGAACAAAAGTGATGGTGCAAATGAGTCCAATTTGTAGTGGAACTGTCAAAACACGTGGCCTTGTTGCCTGCATCAGAACCTGTCCTAGAGATGCTGTTTTAATGTCTACATCTTTTGCAGCAAACAAGATTTTTAAGAAACTTCTTAGTGACTCAGGGAGATATTGTAATTTCTCATTGCTGGAAGATAGATCTCTTGAATAGGATATTCATCACTATCTGTAGAAACTGACTTGATGTCATTTTTTCAATAAATTTTGCAGCAGTCTCTATTATTTTAAGTTTTTTTGCTTCAGGGTCTTCGTTTGAGTGCTGATGATGTTCATATAATATATTTACAGCTGTAGGTTTGATTGTTACAACATTGGATTTGCCATTTATTTCAGTTATAACAATGCTGTCTCCTAAATGTTCCAAAAGCTTTGTTTTCATCCATTTAAAGCTAGAGGCATAGCAGCCACTATTTTCAAGAATATCATCCATCTTCTTGATGAGATCATCAATAGTTGTCTGTTCCTCATCATTCTCTTCCAAATATTGGACGACTTTCAAAAATGCTTCACTTTTAACATCATCTGATGGTCTGCCTACTTTTGATTTCTGTGACTTGGCACCTTCTGGGAGGTAAGTTGAGGCTTCTGGCATCTGTTTTCCTGTTTTAAAATTAACGCTGCACGTCTAAGGGTAAACTGCATCTGAAGCGTGAAGTTCAGCAGTGGATGACATAATCCTTGATCAGGCCATTCATCTCCTCTTTCTCTACATGTTACCTTTATGGACTCATCAAAATCGTTTGTTCTTACAGGAAAAGTATCAATGCTTCTCCTTTTTTAAGTTTTCCCACCAACTTTAGCAGGCATAAAGCAAAACAAACAGTGTTCCCTGAAGGAAAACTTTGATTCTTTGGACCTAAGTGTACACCTTTTTGCTTGTTATGTGTACACGCTGACCGGGTGTTATTTATATATGTCTGCTCTTGCTTCGTGTGTTCTTTATATATAAATAACTTCTTTTACATTTTGACGAAATTTAAGCGACTATTCTCCATTCTGGGAAGCAGAGTCATTCCAACGACGTCAATGATCAGCATACGCGCGAGAGCATGTACAAAGTATATGAAAAAAGTACAATATAACTTGGCTAATCTGATCATGAAGAGAATGCAAAATATTGGCAGGAATAGTCAGTCACATCGATCATCAGGAAGCTATGACGAGTAAATTTGAAAGTAGCCATGATCACGTAACCGAAATATTAGGGGACTAGTTAACACTTGTTTAATTGTACCTTCTCTCTTTAGAAATGTATTTCTTTCAGTCAGTCTTACAGTCCTCTACATTCCTTCCGGCATTGGTATATTGGTATGTGTTTATATATATATATATATATATATATATATATATATATATATATATATATATATATATATATATATATATATATATATATATATATATATATATATATATGTTATACTTGTCTTTACTTCTCACAAACGTACAGATATACATTTTCTCCGTTGCTTTAGAGCATCTGCTTGAGGAGTAATAAACAGTTAGAACTACTTAGTCTTAAACCAAAAGGATTGCTCTTCCAAAAACACTTGGATGCAATCCCATATCTATATCAGTTATTTGAATCATTCATTCTAGTGAATTCATATTTTTCGAACCGTCGGTGTCAACGACAACTGTACACAATATACATATATTCCATCGGGTTGTAGTGTCGCTTGAAGAGTAAAAATCAGCTAAGTTACTTAGTCTTTACCCGAACGGATTGCGCCAACAAAACAACTGGATGCAGTCTAATATCTCCTTTAATTATTCGAACCCTGTCGGTGTGAACCGACGCCCGTATAATTTTATAATCATAATTAATTTTTTATGGTCATTTAACGGTCACCGTGAATGTTGTTATCCTTAATTCGCGCCCCGAAAGGGTCATTTCAAAGGAATGCAATTTAGATAATTTACCAAGTATGAAGGACATTATGCTGATAGATTGGATTTGCTTCCCGTGTCTTGCTGGTACCAGACAAGGAGCGCCAAAGGCGAGTTACGATGAGGGATTGAGAGCATTTTTAAGTTACTGAGTAACCGTTGCGCATCAGAATTATTAATAAAAAGCATATTTGTCGATAATTCAGATGCAAATTGAACGCGTGTGTTGATCTAAGGTCAGCCCACCCTCAGCCCACCCATTCTATTGGGTTACTTTTGGTCCATATTACACAACTAAATATGATTTGCGTATATTATAGGACTTAATACTGTGATGCATGGGCATGAAACAGAATCTAAATAATTAAAAATGCCGAGGCCCCACAACCTACTCCGATGTCCTTCAAAATTAATCCATGCTTCATTATTTTCTCTCTCTCTCTCTCTCTCTCTCTCTCTCTCTCTCTCTCGACCCGGGTGGCCGAGTGGTCTAAGGCGCTCGCCTTTACAGAAGGTCACTCATACATCTCACTTCTGTCCACGTGAGTTCGAGTCTCGGCTCGACCAACGTGGGTATGTGAGAATGCTAGCCAGTAGCTAGGTCGGTGGTTTTTCCTGGGGTCTTCCCGAGTTTTTCCTCCGCAAAAAATATACTGGCCGCCATATATAGCCTATCATGTGCTGAAAAATGGCGTTAAACCCCACACAAACCAAACTCTCTTTGTGACGCGCAAAAAAAAGCAGCTATATGTATTATATGACATTACTTGAAAACTATCACCGTTTGTCAATGGGTAGAATGATCGACTTTTATTTGTCCAATTTTGTCATGTAAAATAAGGGATATATTATCAAGCGCTCCTCTCTTTCTTTCATACACCCTGACATAATTACATTATTCATAACAAACACGTGAACACTATAGAGTTTACGACTCTTTGAATACAGTTCATGATTCCAACGTTATTTTCAGCAATCTGGTGTAATATACAAGCAGTGGTGGGGCGAGGGTTGGAGGCGCCCGGGGGCAATGTTCTTTAGTTGCGCCCCTACCGAGGCACCCGGGGGCAATGTTCTTAAGTGGCACACTGCTTTGAAACAGAGAACAGTTTTTATGTCAGTTGCCAATCTTCCTCCCACCTCACCCCCTCCTACATATAAGTTTTGTGAAGAATTACCCCCGTTACACTAAGGTGAGGTGAAATACTACGAAAATTTCAGCTGCAAAAAAAAAAAAATCCCGACGACGACCCTCTAGTCTTTTCTTCGCCTAGCGTACGGCGGCAATTGCCCCTCCCCCTCGCGCCGCCACTGTATACAATATATGCCTACCTAACTACACAAAATCAATTTCAACGCCGGTTTTATGTCTTGCTTTTTTAAAATTCGATAATAACACATGAGTAAGTACATAAATTATTTGTTTTCTACCACATGGAACACGGCGCGTTCCAAGAAAGATTTAAGAATCTAACTGAAGATAAAATCATCAAGGATTAGTCTTACTCTTGAAAATCCACACTGGTGCCTATTGGTACGGCCGTCACGAAACTTGTCTCCGTCAGATCTCTGGTGTTGTCCGTCAGATCTCTGGTGTTGTATCAATAGATCAATAGTAAAATAAATGTATCAATGAGGAAGAGTTCAAACTCGTTGGGAAGAAGAGTTCCTGTATAGATAATAAAAAAAGAGATATTAACAAAAACGTCAATTGCAGCCTCTGCATTTCTGTTCTCTCTTTTCTACTGGAGATCTTCCTATTACAACTACAACTACAAGTAGGGAATTTTTTATACCATTAATAAATTAGTGCTGACAAATTTCCAGCAGTTAGTACACAGAGAGAGAGAGAGAGAGAGAGAGAGAGAGAGAGTCGTGCACTGTCACAGACGAAGGGTCAAAGACATCAGGACTCAGGAAACTGTGGCTCGACCGACATAAAATGGTGAAGGTTAAAATATTTACACCTTTAAGACTCAATGAAAAGTGATTTTTTTGAAGAACGTATTGACATATACATGTTTCATGATTCGCGTCTGAAATGAGCTTTTTGTAAACTTGGAAGTTGAAGCTGTAAAGATTGGAAAGATTGGATAAAAATAGTTGAGAATTTACAAGTATAATCAATCAGACAAAATACACGAGAGAGAGAGAGAGAGAGAGAGAGAGAGAGAGAGAGAGAGAGAGAGAGAGAGAGATTTTCTTCATCTTATTTTCAGACAACCGACTACGAAAATACGGTTGACTTAACTACTAAGAAGGGTTCTCAATATTTAAGTCAAACGTTTAGATGAAACATGCTTGTAAATTGGTTCTTTGAGAGATGAAGATAGCAATTTTTGCAGCCCTTGTTCTAATGAACGAGTGACATATACGTATATATACACATACAGACAAGTAAAACAAGTATATATACATATACAGACAAGTAAAACAAGTATATATACACATACAGACAAGTAAAACAAGTATATATACACATACAGACAAGTAAAACAAGTATATATACACATACAGACAAGTAAAACAAGTATATATACACATACAGACGGAACATAAAGTAAAACAAGTATATATACACATACAGACGAAACATAAAGTAAAACAAGTATATATACACATACAGACGGAACTGTCGTCTTTGTCGGCACACAATAAAGTATTTTGTAGCTACTGTTGATACCAGTGGAACAGTTGACAGTGTTAGCAAGCGCACGATCTTCATACAAAATTGCTGAGATACTCTGATGGAATAAAAGGAAAACAAAGTTATTGCAAAATTCTAGAAAGTACTTTGATGCAAAAAATGACGTACAACGAAAACATGACATACGTTTTCTTGTTTTAAACTTTCTTAAGATTCATAACCCTATCGGAAACAAGCGTATTCTCTAAGCCACGATAAAAAAAAATTATTTTTTTCCTTCAACTTAAACAGTTTATTGTATTAAAAAAAGAGAAAAGAAACATCTTTTACAAGGCAGTGTACGTATTAACCCTTTTCATAATGCACAGTTTATCTAAAGAAATTAAACATGATGATGATGATGCTCATGATTATCATCAACTACAACAAGAATGAAACAGCAACGATAACAATGATAATGAAGACAACAAAACGCAAAGACGAAAGTAGTAGAAACAGTAACAGCACAGCAACAGCGATAACAGAAGCAGCATTAACGAATAATTGTAACGGACGTGACGTTAGTCGCGGTAGTTAATGCAGGAAAGCGGGAGCAGGTGTTTGTGGATGGGGATAAGAAGGGAAGGGTATAAAATGGTAAAAATCATCTTATCACACACTTGTACACCATATTTAGCTGAACCTTTTACTAGTACCCAGATGACCTAATTGTATGGGATAAACTAAGTACACACAGGTTTACCGAGTTGCTAATAACGATCAAACCAGACATATACTTTCCTTCAAGCATGTTTCAATACAGAATTCATAATATTATCTTTCAGTACTCTGGCTTGAAAAGGTTTTGTACGTACTCTCGAGAGAAAATATGTTGATTGTACTTTTTATGTATTAGTGGTTTTCATATATACATACAATAATAATGTACCCAATATTTCCTGCTAGGAATGGCTTGCTGCATCTAAATCCATAATATCTAACTATGTATGTATAGATGTATGTAGTAAACCAGCACATCAGCAAAAGTCTGGCTATATGGTGCCAACTAAAAGTTAAATTCTAAAAATGAACAAAAGTAAACAAGAGTACTTCAAACGGTACATGATACGCCCGTCTCGTTTCCTTTTTCCTACTAATAACCTTGACCTTTGAGCTTCGGACTTGACTACTGTATGATAAGGTGTTGACTTGGGTACAGTTTCATGAAAATATATGTAAGGGTTAAAAAGTGACAGCCTGGATAAGGAAACAGGCAACTGACTTATATTATTATTTCCTGTGACCTTGATCTTGAGACATGAGGTATGACTGAACATGCGAGGCACTGTCAAGTCAAGATATATAACAGGTTAAAGCTGCATCAAACTATCTTTATTGGTTCAAAAGTTATACCCGTGCATGGATTGAGGTCACTTATTTATATTTGTCCCTGTCGTGACCTTGACCTTGAAGTAGGTGACGTAGCTGTCTGTGTGTGGCACAGTGTATTTACTCATGATATATAACTCGATTAAGTTTCATTGAAATATCTTCAGAAGTTCAAAATTCATTCTCCAGACAAGGATACAAGGGAGCGTTACATTTTCCCTTGATGTGACCTCTACCTTGGCAATGGTATGCGACACACCGTCATTATAATATCTTCAGTAGTTTGAAGGTTATACTCCGGACAAGGATACAAATCAATGAACTACATATTCTCTTTGGTGTGACCTTGAGCTTGAGAAAGGGATCATGGCTATGACAAATGGCATACGACTATTCACGATATATACTCAGGCACAGTTTCATGAAAATCTCTCCAATCGTTACAAAGCTATGGCTCAGAGAAGTAAATGTTAACAGACGGACGGACAATGTCATAACATAATACACCCGTCTTAAGACGGGCGTTTAAATATTGCTAAAAGGCTTCGGAAGATAAACCCTTCCAAATAAAAGTAAACATGTACTCACACAAGCTAAAAGATAAAAGGAATTTTTAACGCGCTTTAGAAGCTATATCAAATAAAATACGAAGGTAAAACAATGTACGATTACAGTAGAATATCCTTTTTTTAATACGCACCAGCTTGATTTCCTCCGAATTGACAGGTACAGCCATGTTTTGTTTACAAAAGGGGTTAAAATTCAATGTGACACTGTCTTCAAAAACCATACATTTTCATGAGTGTGAAGCGCACCAGCTGCGAAAACCATAGACCCAGACCTGTCGTTACATGATGCACCTGGGGATCAGGATTTACACTATTGGTCATCTGGGGATCAGGATTTACACTATTGGTGATACTTAAGGTTTTAGGCAAACACAGCCCAACCTAAATACCACACAATAAAAGGGTAATTTATACCCACCCTAAAAACAACTTACATAAAGTAATAGCATTCGTACGAAAAAACGGACAAGAACTAGAAACGGCTGTCTGACTGAAAAACAAACAGGGCAAATAAAGCACCGCAGTGGTGTTATTTTTCAAAGGGGAACCCCCCAAACTCATAAAAACAGCAGAAAGGGTAGAACCTAGCAAGGTAAACCCTTTTAAAACAAACCACGGTACTGCGGAAATCGAAATGGGTGGGGACACTTCTGAAGAAATGGCAGAAACCGCTTTAGGTGTGAGCAATCTGGTCTGCACTATGAAAACAGGAAACCCTGCGGCACAAAAGAACAATGTGTGAATTGCAAGGACAACCATAAAACGAACAACCCCACATACCCTAGGGCAATAAGGGAGACCATAACAATAGAATATATGGTAACCAAAGGACTGATATACAAACAAGATAGGGACAAAGTAGGTAAGGAGATCTGCACTAACAGAAATAAATTAAAGAACAAGAGTTGCCAAATATAATTAACATAACCTCTGATTTTATCTTCATATCATTACCTTTAATAATGTAGATATCTCTTTCTCCCTACGGAGAAGTTTTGTGAATTAATTTGCATGGATTTCCATCTGCATGCATATGTAATTACGTTTCTTACTATGATTTCTTTGTATATTGTAGACAATAGATGATGATACTTTGTTGTTTATTGTACTATCTGCCATTCAATTAAATTCATTGAAAAATGTATCCTCACAGTCCGTTTGGGCTATTGGAGTGAATAAAGACTCTCTCTCTCTCTCTCTCTCTCTCTCTCTCTCTCTCTCTCTCTCTCTCTCTCTCTCTCTCTCTAAGGGAGTAAGAGATAAATGAGTAATTTAATGGAAATAAAAATGGTAACACAGGAAAATATAGTTATCTGACAGTAGACCGCACACCGACCAACTAAACATTAAATTAAAAGAGACTGCCAGACAACCATATGTAATATGCATTCAGGAAACGCACCTGAATGATAATGCAAACACCCCCATATTGATAGGATATAACACCAAATATATAAAACATCGCTCCCCTACCGCCAGGGGAGGGGGACAAGCGACTTGTGTGAAAAATAATATAGTAGTGGAACCGTACGTCATACCCGAATGAAAAGCACCCCGCGAATTAGAGATACAGGCAATTAAGGTCCAAGCTCAAAACCACCCTATTGTCATGGGCAGGAGTGTACTGGGTAAGCAACTCGGCCCTGGACTTATCTGCCGGGACAGGCCCGTGGTTTTGCTCACACCAGTAAAACACCGGTAAAAACGGATTTTTTTGACGGCCCACAGGCCCAACGATGCGGCGGTCTGCCGGGACAGGCCAGGGGTTTTGCTCACACCAGTAAAACACCGGTAAAAATGGATTTTTTTGCGGCGGCCCACCGGGATTTGTCCCGGTATGCCCAATGGCCAGTACACCACTGGTCATGGGCCACAAAATGTAACTTAACAATCCTAAACAATGGCTCCAACACCAGTATAGACCCTACAAACGGAAAACTCACTGCTAAAGATCTGTCACTTTGCACACCGAAAATAGCAGAGATCACCGAATGGTACGTCGACTATACAAACACCCTAGGGAGCGACCATTTTCATATAAGTATAAATGTAAACTCAGAACTCCCCATTTAGATTCGTCACCCGCGCCAAGGTGGCAATACGAAACACCTGACTGAATAAGTTTAAAGTCCTATACGAAAAATATCAGAATCGAGGGGATACATAACCAGGACATAAATACCTTTAATGACAATATAATAACAACGCTTAGTACAATAGCAGAAGCCTCAATACCAAAGACAAGGGGCACAATAAATAAGCCAGCCATCCTATGGTGGAACGAAGAATTTAAAATAGCAATAAGGAAAAAAAAAAAAAAGGGGGTGGGGGGGCCTCTAAACAGGTTCCGTAGAAAAAAAAAAAAAAAAAAGCGCCATGGACTTCATAGCTTATAAAGAAAAAGAAAATGCGGCTAGAAACGTAGTAGCATCAGCAAAACAAACATAGCAGAGAGATTGCTACTCAAAACTAGATCTTAAAGCCAATTCTAAACAAGTATGGCAACAGATCTAGAAACCATGGAGAAACAGCAATTCGTTACTCCAAATATACCTGGAAATAACATGAAGATCAAGGCAAAAGTATTTGCAGAATTTTTTTTTCAGCACGAGTAGCAACACAAACCTAACTGAAAAATTTAAAAACATCAAAAAGAGTTTGAAGAAATTCATAATCTTAGTATTAAGGAAGAAGGGGATAATAATGGTCCATTGAATTTGCCGTTCGTTAAAGCCCAATGGACCAAAGCTCAAAACGGCAAGACAACTACATCCCCCAGAGAAGATACATTAGGATATGAAATATATATATATATATAAAAACCTCCCAGATAAATTAGTTACAGCCATACTAGACTTCATTAACAAAATCTATGATACAGGGATAATACCACAAAGATGGAAAAGGGCAGTAATTATTACATTCCCAAACCGGGCGAAAAATCTCACTTACAGATAATATATGTAAAATAGTGGAAACCATGATAAACATCAGGTTTAAATATTTTCTGGAAAGTCGGGGCTTAATGTCCAATACACAAAGCGGATTCCGTAACAACCGTAGTACGGTAGACCAACTAATCAGACTGAAATTCGCAATTAAAATAGCATCATCGAGCAGGGAAAAAAAATCAGAGTATGTAACGGCCATATTCCTAGACCTAGAGAAAGCATACAACCTGATGTGGAAGAAAGGGTTAATATACAAACTTAAAGGCTACGAGATAACCGGCAATATGCGCAACTGGATTGCAAATTCCTAGCTGATAGGAAATTCCAAGTCCGCATCGGAGAAGAATATTCCGATAAGTACATTATGGAAAATGGGACCCCGCAAGGAAGTGTCATCAATCCGACACTTTTTAACATAATGATTAACGATTTGGAGAAGACTGTGAATCCAAATGAATTAAACCTATCCCAATTCGCGGACGATAGTGGCATATAGAAAGCTGGAAACTCTAAAAACCAGAGAATAATAGAAAAAATACAATAAGGCTGAAATGAAATAGGGAAATGGGACAATAAATAATAAATGGGGCTTTAAGCTATCACAACAAAAAACAATAGGGGTAGTCTTCCGCACAAGAGGCCGAGACCCCCCCCCCAAAAAAAAATATTCCTAAATGAAATACAACTAAAATTTGAAAGCAAGCTACATTCTTAGGTATGATATTAAATGAAGAGCTAACATGGGAAACCTATATGAACGAGCTCATAAAACGATGTAATCGAGATATCAACCTGATCCGTAATCTCAAAGGCACTTAAGCACTAACTGGCGGAGGGGGGGGGGGGGGGGCCAAAACACGCTCTTAGCAGAGCATTAATTAGAGCTAAAATCGACTACGGCTGACAAGTGTACGGACGATCAGCGAGCGCCGCGGTCCTCCGACAACTGGTCACAATCCAATCTTAAGCGCTTTTCGCATGCCCTGGAGTACTCAAAAACACTTACTCAGAGGAAATCATTGTGATATCAGGGGACCCCCCGCTGCAACTAAGGTCTCTGTACAGTTTCGTATTTTGACCCCCTCCCCCCCCCCCCAGCCTAATTAGCATAAGCCTAGTGTTTATAAATTCACACAGAAGCTAAATCTGTAATATGGTTTACATTTACTTTGAGTTAGGCTTGAAAATGGGTTGGCTTGTTTGGTGACTGCATGACACAGTTAGACTAGCATTGGAGATCAAATGCGTAACTTGGGCTGCAAATGAACAGCCGACTTGGCTTACGCATTTATGTATGTCTGCTACAGCGGTAAGTATCTCAAAATGGAGATGGTTAAGGGGTGATGAGAATTATATTAATTTGTTATAATACCAATAAACTTTAATCATGCATAAGGCACATACTGATTCTTTGAGCCTCCTTGTCACAGGAAAATATTCAAAATAGCTCTCTGCTGTCAAAAATTAATGTAAAAAAGAGGGTTTGGTGGTAGTGTCGATTAAGTAAAAAAGCCTTCAGTTGTACATGGAATTAACCTGAATACCTCAGTCAAAATCTTACAAGCATGCTTTCCACAAAAATCATTGGCTATATTTTATTTGTATCTTTAATGTAAAATTATTCTCATTTTTCTGCAATATGTCATTGTCGGATGAAAATTCACTAAAACAACTGTACAGTGAGACCTAAGGCGTAAGGAAATGATGCTCAAGTATCTCACACGCGTTGCAATACATGGAGCAAACCACGTTACAGTACAAGCCAATAAAAAGTGCGACAAACCTTTCCACAAAAACACGAATAACAAAATACCTAGCGGAAAGATCATGGCCGACATTAAAAAAAGAACTAGCTACGCCAGAAATTAAACCAGAAAAAATAAAATATCTTAAAGGTCCACCATGGATCTGCCCTACACCGAAGGTAGACTTCAACAACAAACAACTTAGGAAATAAGAAAGACGATCCGATAGGACTCAGAACATTAGTACTTACTTATAATGAAAATAAGTACAGTGCCCACACCCAGTTATTCACAGACGGATCCAAGACTAAAAACCCTAATAAGACAGTAGCATGAATAGTAATAACACAATTAAACATAGCGTTTGGAAGGAGATTACCGTGCGAGTGCGCCATTTACACAGATGAATTTATCGCGCTACTATCTGCGCTAAATGTCATCAGAAAATACCCGATGAATCAAGCGGTCATTCTGAGCGACTCGCACACAGTCCTAGGATCCTTGGCCTCCAACCATTCAAAAAGTCGACAAAGTATGATTACCCACACAAGAAACCTGATAAAACAAATAGTGCAAGAAAACAAGATAGTCGAATTCGTATGGATCCCATCGCACATCAACATTCCGGGTAATTAATTAAAAAGCGGACGCAGAAGCGAAACACAATCTAAACGAACCGACGTACAAAAACATTGCCTACAGCGTCACAGAAATATACAGCAATATCCGGAAAACAATTAATTCAAAGTGGCAGGAATCATGGGACAAGTCGTCAAAAGGTAGAAACCTTTATAAAATACAAACTCAAGTAAACAGACAAATACAATACATTACTGTCCGCAGGCCCTCGGGGGGGGGGGGGGGGGGGGGGAAATTGCCCATGGGCCCAGTTATAACAAAGTAAGTTAATCTCTGCAGTAAATATTAAAATGTGTTCCTTGCAAGAGTCTAAGTTATGGTAGATTACTACAGGTTTTATATGCAAAACTGTAAACAGGTTTTTATATACAAATAATTAAAATAGTTTTGGGACCCATGACTGCTCTGCCCAGGGGCCCGGAATTTCTTTCGGAGTGCCTGACTGTCCGTAACACATACGACGCGACTATAATAAATAGGATACAAACAGGAAAAAGTCTGTTAGCAGGATGCACAGGCAAATGTCTAAAAGTAGCAACAAGTACAAACTGCCCACACTGCCCGACCCCGGAAACACTTGAACATGTGCTATGTATATGCCCCAAATATGATGAAGAAAAGGAAAGTGTTTCAAGAACAAAAAACAAAAAAAAAAAACCAACAAAAAAAAAAATGGTTCACCAAGCACATATCCGGAATATCTCGAGGACAAAAACAATTACTTTGGAACTACATATAACAATCTCATGGCATTCATAGCAAAAAGAGGCAAAATATAAAGATAACAACAAGGGTGGACGGGAGAAGAAAAAGCGTAGCCACTGGGGGAGGGGATTGGTTGGATCAGTCCAACTAGGGGATATAGTTCTAAGGGTTAGGGTCAATCTCCACCCGCACAGGCTAAAGAAAGAAATTTCCACTCCCAAATAGAGACAGTGTAGCCCGCCCTAAACGTAATTACCCTAGTTATAAGCCCCCCACCCCCATAAAAAAGTGGGATTGAAAATAGTTAATGAAAACCAGAATAATATTCCACCCAAGAAGTTGTGTTCACCATGTCAAAGAGACGACTTAGAGTCAGCTAACACGAATACACTCTTTAAAAAAAAAAATCCCACCTTCTACGGGGGTCCGATAAGCTGACCCCTCAAGACATTTTAAAAAAAAAATAAAAATAAACGATTATAATCTAGGAGGAAAAAGCGCGTAAAGCTGCTGGACATTAACAGATCAAACAAACCCTCTGAAAAGAAGACGAAGACGAGAGGAGAGAAAGCCGAAGTAGGAACAGAAGATAAAAGACGGAGGGCGCAGAAAAAAGAAGAAACAGGAAGAGAAGAAGACGAATACAGAGGAAGGAGAAGAAGAAACAATGGAGAGGAAGAAGAAGAAGAAGAGGAAAAGACAGATGAGAGGATGCAGCGGATAACAACAGAGGGAGAGACAAACAACCACATCAGTGGAGAAGGAGACGGCGGAGAAGGGGCGGAGAGCAAGTCACAGGAAATGAAGAAGACTATGGGAAGAAACAGGGAAAAACACCAGGAAAGAAGAACAAAAAAGTCCTTCTTAGGACTAAAACAAATGAAAAGAAAGTTGCCCCCACCCCCACAATTATAAAAAAGACCATAACAAGACCCGAAACAAACAAACATAACAGCTATCTGTATACACATATAACATACACTTAGCACAAAACCAACATATACATTTATAGCATACATACTGCAAACTATACGCATATAGCACACATATAATGGGAACAAAAAACAAACTAAAACAACAAAAAAACTCTCTCACCCTTTCTCCACATATAGCATACAGACAGGCCCGCCGACAGAAATTCCGGGCCCCTAGGCTGAGCAATCATGGGCCCAAAAAAAATAGTTAATTTTTTATAGATAAAAACCTGTGTACAGTTTTGCATATAAAACCTGTAGTAATCTACAATAACTTAGACTCTTGCAAGGAACACATTTAAATATTTATATATTTACTGCAAAGAATAATTTATTTTTTATAACTGAGTTGACGCGGCGAGCCCCCAGAAAGCCACTGGGCAATTCCCGCCCCTACCGCCCACCCCCTTCGGGCCTGCATACACATATAGCACCAAATACATAAACAAATTTCACTCTTTATTCTTCATATATACATAGTGCTTTCAATCCGAACCCCGAAAGCCCTCTTCTGGCAAAAACTGGGTGAACTTGAAAAAAAAAAGAAATAATTGGCATGGTGCTGAATGAACTCTGAACCAGCGTCGCGAAAGCCAAATTAAGATCATCATAATCAATCGACTACCTCAAGCCAACCTCTTTGGTACAATTTTTCGGAAAACAAACAGGTGCGTTACGTACACAAAAGCAAAATCTGTCAAGTAGGAAAATTCAAACTAACAAACATTCAAACCGGATATGTGACTATCACATCTTCGGCGCTAGAATAGGGATCGCCCACAAATAATAAGCAACTGAGCATAGATTTGACCAAATTTAGGGCAGGAGGAGTCGGACATAAGAGATGCAGTGGGCAGTCAGGGCACCCTGCGACCGTGGCTTGCTTTGGAGGTAGCGGATTTTTTTTAGACAATACCGAAATCAAGAAGTGTGCAAAAGCGCACATTTAAACCAGTCGTACATGGCAATAGCTGCCGATACACGACTTTAATTCAAATGAATGAATGAATAGACAAACCTGATCTATCAGCACATGATTTCAAGCTAACTGTACCATGAGCTTCCATACTCCTCGCAGTGGGTTGGTTACCTTCCTCTGATAGGTTAACACCATTGCCACAACGAAAAAAAATTGGTTCTTGTTTTTTTTTAAACGGCACCTTTAACACATCAATAGCTGTATATTGCTGAGGAAATGGGAGCTAAGTGCCTTTCCCAATGTTGCACCGACGTAGCTGTAAAATTGGTAATAAAATGCCACCTGGATAAAACCGTACGCTTGGATAACTGCATCACACTCAATTTAGATTTAATTTATTGTATCTTTTTTATTTTGCTGTTTCCTCTAAAATAGTATAAGTGACGAATGTCACGATTTTGCTAACTACGAAGGAGGACGAAGTCAGTAATCCTTTATTGCAGTGGTAAAGCACAGGATTGACGATGTTACAAAGTAGAATGCGCAGACGTCACAATATACCGATCCCAACGAAGCGCATCTCCGCCATATATAGCCTGGTTCTTTTTCCCTCGTTTTTAATTGGATTTAAATCGGTGATACGATAAGTAAGGTAGCATCCAGTCAACGTGATCGTGTACTAATGTTACATTCGGACCACCTCTGCTATTTCTGAGAGACAAAAACATGCATAGGATGTATGTTGGCGAATTAATTTACAAAAAATCATAGTTTGTTTGCCAGAAATATCTTCAAAAAGAAATGTCTTTGTAGTCTGACTTCTACAAAGTTTTACCGAAGCGCCTACTATCAGTAATAGAGATCAATTCAGTAGTTTACCGGACCCGCGTGTGTCGCGGATCTCAAGGAGCCACGCGAGAATCTGGTTGAACGAGACTAGTGCTAATATGCAGAGAAATGGACCACGGTTTTGATGTGTTATGTATGATGTTTATATAATATTATAGATATTTCAGGAAATTATAAATGTTTCTTGACTTTAATATTTGCTCAAAAAATAATGTTATATATCAGATTTACATGTTTAGCTATTGTCCTTGAATTAGGTTGTTTACTTAGCATTTGAGTTCAAGGACGGTTTGGTAAACAAGTTGTTGATTCAATCTGAGGTCAGGGTTGATTTTGCTTACAGATAAAACTGGAATTTCCTTTAGAATTATGTGTTAAAACTCACATACACCATATCATTTTCTAGATCATTGACATGTGATATATCTTTATATATACCATGTATAGTGAACAGTTTTTCTTTTCGACCTTACCATTAGTCTGTAAAGAGTCATTACAGTTGTGAAAAAACATTCCAAATTCAGAGAGAGGAATTATTTAAAATATTCATTGGATTATAAAAGTGCTCATAGACTTTTGAATTTTGGATTTGGAATTAACGATTTTGGGATTTGTGTGAACTTATTCAAAGGATATTCTGGAGTACTTCATTTTGGCACATCAGCACATTAAAGACTACTGGCAAATCATGACATTAAAGACTATTGACACATCAGCACATTAAAGGATACAGTAATTCATTCGGAACATTCTATATTTAGGACTTCTGATTAGGACAATTAGGATTATGAGATTATTTGGATTTTAATTCACGTTACTGTAAATGTCTTTTGATTTTCATTTTAATTATCTAGAAATAAATTGCTTGTTGATTTTTACTTGATTTGTTGGTTTCACTTTCTTTCTGTTACATTTTTCTTAGACCATAGAGTCGTAACAGATGGCACAGGAGTCAAAACAGCCTTACGCCACGAACTGATTAAAATCGAGATCTCCGACATAGATAAGTTGAATTTTAATCATCTTGCCTCGCGGCAGCGATAGATATTATAAAAGAGTATAAGCTGTGACGGGCTTGTGAGCTACCAGCGCATGATTTCAAGTAAACATCGTCGACCCTGAGCTACCACCGCATGATTTCAAGCAACCACCATCAACCCGGAGCTACCACCGCATGATTTCAAGCAAACATCGTAAATCCTTAGCTACCAGCGCATGATTGAAAGCCAACACCGTCGACCCTGAGCTACATGCAGATATTTAAAGCAAACACAGACGACCCTGGGCTACTATCGCATGATTTCAAGTGAACAACATAGATCCAAATTCTGCTGCATGTTGCATTGTCTAACGGAAGGTCTGGGTCTACGCTATTCGCAATTGAATATGCATTATTAGTAGATAAACACGGCACATATGTAATGTGATCACCGTTCATCGACCACGGTCTTTCTAATCGATACATGTCATTATTGTACGAATAAGAAAACTCATTAAGCAAACATCTGCGTAAAGATAGATTTATTTGTATCTGATTTTAGTTTCATAGATATTAGATAACATTCTTTTGATAGTCTACGTGTAACAAATACAGTTAACTTCCGTCTGGTATTCAAATATTGCCACACTAAAGCAAACAATATTTGTAAGTCTGCGCTTCAGGTGTTTCAGTCCATGTTGGGTTAACTTTATTGATTCAACGTGCATTTTTCCCCTGAAAGACGAAAGCTTTATTAAGTCAAGAAATAAAAAACTTCTTTATGTCCTCATGCTTTTCGTGTTTTCTATTTTTTATTGAATAACTTTGTGTATGAGTGCTTTGGTTATCGCAAGGTATATCGAGATTCACATATGAAATTGAGTCACCTAATACAAAAAATAGGTGTGTAACAGATAGAGCAGCACCTTAAAAGGCCTCAAGCTGGCCGAAGATGCAGACCACGCAGAGCAATTGCCTGTTTTTATCAATCATTATACTGCTCTTAAAGCCTTCTGGTTATAACGATAATACGCGATTGGATACTTTTAAACGTGCACATGAAGAGAATGAAAGCTTGTTAAACATAAGGAGAGGCCTGGATGTAGAAATACTTTCATATTATACATTTTACATACTGTACGTTCATGCATGCATATACATACATAGATACATACATAGATACATACATAGATACATACATACATACATACATACATACATACATACATACATACATACATACATACATACATACATACATACATACATAGTAAATCAGAAAACGGGACTCTGGGAAATTTTGCATTCTGACGACATACACAAAAAGTAAAGGGATGGTCAATGCGAGACCACCACTTCATGTTTCTGTTGTTCGAATTTACAGATTTCCTGCCGGTTCTTCTACCGTACGAAGAACAGGCACTCCGAACCTTGTTTTCGCAATTTTATCGCTCATTGTACCCACAATTTGGAGCTAATAAAACATATTTTTTTTAACCCTTTTGAAAGAGGTTTCTTGATATCTTCCGGTTACGTTTCGGATAATGTCATATATGACGCTTTGACGATAGTTGCTTTAACATGTCTGCAGCAAAGTTATTTGCATAAATATTGAAAGGGCATTATCTATAGTCGTAGTAAACTTTTAAAAAAAACTACCTTAGCATTTTCGATCATTAAGTTGTCGCCTATATCTGTATAGCATGTATGTTGACCAAGAGAAGTTATATCAGACAACCTAAATATCTATATATTTCCCGGAGGTGTTTATTTTTCTGAGGTGGCTTAGTGGTTAGTTTGCTGGACTTGTTGCAAGAAGGGCGCATGTTCAATTTCCACCATAGAAACAGCCCAGATCAACTACGTGGTGTGTCCTTGGGTAAAACCATTTACTCACCTTGACTCAGCTCGATATAACTTTCAAAGTGTCGCTGTACCGTAAAACACCAAAAGCCAAAAAATCAACCCACTGTGTTCACCAAAGTAAAAAGGCCCTTTGATGGCGGTTCTAACCTGTTATGAATTGGCTATCCTTCAATAGATATTTTCCAGACGCATTTTTTTCCCTGATAAATGGGTTATGCTTTACATATGTCAAAGTCGTTTCAAATTTATTTTCCTGATGAATGGGTTATGCTTTACATATGTCAAAGTCGTTTCAAATTTATTTTCCTGATGACTGGGTTATGCTTTACATATGTCAAAGTCGTTTCAAAT
Organism: Margaritifera margaritifera; assembly: GCA_029931535.1. Taxonomy (NCBI): domain Eukaryota; kingdom Metazoa; phylum Mollusca; class Bivalvia; order Unionida; family Margaritiferidae; genus Margaritifera; species Margaritifera margaritifera. The sequence goes on from JAQPZY010001691.1 coordinate 8,660,687, forward strand.
TTATTTTCCTGATGAATGGGTTATGCTTTACATATGTCAAAGTCGTTTCAAATTTATTTTCCTGATGACTGGGTTATGCTTTACATTTGTCAAAGTCGTTTCAAGCTAGAATAATTATAGACAACAATAAAGGTTCATTAGGAACTCAATAGTTGTATACAACATATTTTGTTCGATCATCATTTAAACATTTTTGACAATCGTTCTATATGTTCCCTGGATAAATAAGCCTTTAAAGGTGATGGTGGTTCGACATGTGATTGACTGATATGGCATTTGTACTTTGACTCATTTCCAGCAATTAAGTTTTTACAATTTCACAAAAAAGCCCTTAACTCTGTACTTAAACTTAAGCTTGTAATCCATCGATCTGATTGGCTGAAATTTAACCGACTTAAAATTGACCAATCAAATGTCCTAAGTCCAAACTGTACTTTATGACTAATTGTTGGTAAATTGGTGCCTAGTTTTATAAGCCATAAGCCCATAAACTTGGCTCGGAAAGAGCTTAAATTGTATATAGCATATGTCGATGTATAAAAGAATATAATAAATATAATATAAGCTTCGAACCAAATTACAGAATACTATTTCTATGAGCATCCATTTATGAGCAAACTTCCTCAACGAGACCAAATTATAACGCTCTGTATACATCTCACCAAGTTTTGGAAAGAATAGTATGTAGGTTCTAAATACACTGCAAAATAAATGAGACTGAAAATAACACACAATATTATTTTAAAAAATAATAATAACTCTAAGTCATTTAATGACACATGAAAACAAAACAGCGTGGATATAAGATATAGGTCATTCGAGCCATTCAAGCCAAGAAAAGTTTTGGAAAGACTTACCGTCTACCTACATATGTTGATTTTACACAACTGTAAAATAATTATAAACCTTTATTGCTTTTAAATAATCACTGTGTACCATGTTATTGCAATTGTAAGCAACTATTGTTACAAAATGAACTGATAAAACCGATGTCACTATAGGATAAATAAAAAAGTCCTCTCGTTTCTTTAATCTCGCGTAAAATTTAATTTACAATTCAGAGTTTACAAATTAAAGTCACTATTACAGAAATTAAAACCCTCTTGTTTGTTTTTTTAATGTAGCTTAAAATAATGCAATATTTGGATCAGCCTCAAAATTGAAAGAAGCTTTTACAGCGCCCTGAAAAGTGGATTCGATTTATAAAAAGATTTCATGACCAACGTTCTACATGATGGTTTTCTAGACAGCAAAAGCTGCAGCAACACAGGTCAATGTATTGAACATGAATTGAAGAACTCTTGCCAACCAAATACTGAGATTTTTAGAAAGGTTATATTGTGGGAAATACACTGAAATCAATCTGGCAGAAGTAAAAATTGATCACTCTGCATAAATGCCGCGCAGAATAGCAGGTTTAAATACGCTGGGACAGGTGGACATGAAAATATTACGTATTTTATAGCAGACATAAAATGATAACGAAAACTCGTATCAAATCCCTAAATTTGAATAATTGATACAAGGCCCCTCTATTGCCATTTTTGTGGAAAGTGTACAAAACAACTGCTGGCATTGTAAAATAACACAGAAGAGAAGAACCTTTTTTGTTTCATTTTCTTTTCTTTTCCTGTGGAATGCAGTTCAAATGACAAATGAAAATGTACGGTCGATAAATAATTCTATCAGACCAACACATAAATCTGGTGTAATTCGAAAATCAATTTGATGGGGGGGGGGGGGGGAGGGGAGAGAGTACCTGTTGAAAAACGCTACAATAACGCATTTTGATGAAGTGGAATACAACGGACAAATTTGGTGGACAACAGCGAGGTGTGGGTTATTTATGTCTTACAACAAGCTGAGGTCTATAACAGAGTTTCAAGCAATATGTGCGAAAGGGAAAAAGATATGAGATAATATATTCTCGAGAAGTGTTCGAATTGTCAAAACGACTCTCGTGCTTTGTTTGAGGTTTACAGGGTAATTGAGCTATAACTCAAGTATAAGAAATATATTTAAAGCTCAATATAATGACACAGCAAATTGGTAACGGCGCAGGTACGAATTAAAGCTCGATGTTTCGAGCTAGGCAAACTTTTCGTCTGGGGGACAAAGGACATTTACAAACAACAAAAAAATTTAAAAATAAAAAATAAAAAAATTAACATAGAGGTACAGAGAAAGAAAATGTGCAGAGTTAATTTATTTTCCAAGCCTATGCTTGTTAACATATTATTTTGATTTTTTCTTCTTCGTGGAAATATGGATCTAAATAAATTTGTTTCATGTCTCTCAATATATACACTTCAGATACTATATATTCTGTAAAAACAAAACAAAACAATACAATACTGCAAACATGTTTTTATTTATTGAACAAAAGAGAACAAAAATCGAACATCCTTGTACATGCTGAAACCATAGGAAAATAGCTTTCGCTGTTTCATGAGCGGATATTATTGGGCGCATAAATTATGCATAAGAAACCCGATGTTTTGACACCTGTCATCGACCGAACTTCTGAGGTATAAAAGGACTTGGAATTGTGTGGAGTTGGGATGGGTGGGTGGGGTTCAAAAAACCTTTTCACTATAAATAATGCTGCAATCACAGAAAACGTAATGGATCCAAATACAACATATGCATAAAGGCTGAGGTATCATAATCTATATATTTCTTTAGTGTATTAATATATCTTTTTAATAATTTGTATAGTGTCTGTATTTGTCACAGTATTTACGCCCCCGCTCAAGAGGCAGGTGTATGTAGGAATCCTCAGGTTCGTCCGTCCGTCCATCCATCACACAGTCTTGTGAAAGCAACTAGTCCAGCCGTTTTTGATGGATTGCCGTGATATCTGATACATTTTATGGTCATCACCTGAAGATGCGTGTATCCACTAATCAATTTTTATAAGAGTTATTGCCCTTTTTGACAAGCAGATAAATGCAGCGTATTACAAAATTTGCGTACGCAACTAGTCTCGGTTTTCAAAGGTTAGCAATGAATTACCATGGAGCGTGATAAATGTTATGGTCACACAATCTTGTGAACGCAATTAGTCCAGCCGTTTTTGATGGATTGCTGTAACATTCAAAATCCCCGTAATTCAATAATGCACACATCAATAAATCACTTTGCTGCCGACATTTTTGTTTGAGTTATTGCCCTTTTTATCTAGCAGCTAGATGCAGCGTATGACGGAATTTTGTGAACGCAACTAGTCACGCAGTTTTCAAACGATCTCTGTGAAACTTCGTAAATATAATTGTCATCATCCGAAGATGCTCATATCGATAAACCTCTTGGGATTTTTGTTAATGTTATTGCTCCATTTGATCTGGAGCTGAAGGCAGTGTATGACAGAATATCGTGAATTAAACTATTATCATTTTTTGATGGATCAACTTTGCACATTATGATTAACAAATCACTGTGCTCGCGCATTTTCTTTTTTTAAAAAGAGCTTTTGCCCTTTTTATCCTGTAGCTAAGAACAGTGGAAGACAGAATCTTGTGAACGTAACTTGTCCTGCAGTTTTCTATCGATCGATGTGAAACATGATACCTATAATCGTCATCATCTAAAGATGTGAATGTTGATAAATGTTTGTGCTCCCGCGATTTGTGTAAAAGTTATTGCCCTTTTTGACTTGCAGCTGGATGCAGAATATGACAAGATTTTGTGAATGCAACTTCGCTCGCAGTTTTCAGTGGGTTGCTGTCAAACTTAGTGCACATCACGGTAATTATCACAAGATATGTATATTGACCAATAATTGCAATTGCTCCATTTTCGGAAGAGTTATTCCCTTTTTTCCCCTTTCATCAAACCTCTGTTTGAAAACCTTTCTTGACCCGAGGTCGAGGTAAATAAGCAGGGTGAATATATCGAAGAAACAGACAATATGGCAATACTGCACTTCAACAGTCACGGTGTAATCTTCGAATAAGTTGTGATTGCTACCTAAAAACAAAATATAAAAAATATAAATAATAATAATAACAACTCAGTTTAACTAGCTAAACTGAGTACATTTATCCTCCATTCAGTTAAATGGCCGCACACGACTCAAATTCAACCATCATCATCATAATTTTTTTTTTTTTTTTTTTTTAGAGAGTTCGAGTTACATGTATGGTAATATTCGTGCTATACAGGCATGGAACAAACAATCCAAACCAAATTGTTACTGACAGGAAAAACAGATAGAAAACATATTTAAAATAAAAAGTATCGTTAACGGTACATGTTACGCCTGCTCCATGTTTAATGCTATTATGAGTAGGCACTAGCAAGGCATGGTCGACTATGTTGATTACTAACAACGGGTCTCAAAGACAACGATCTTTGCTCAAGGTATGTGGTCTTGAACTAAACTTACTGTGCGGAAACAATTATTTTCTCATGCGACTTACCATGACTGTGACCTCTGACCTTTAGACCACTGAATCAAGAGTGTTCTTTATTACCCTTAGTGCAAGCCATCCATAAAGTTTAATCAAGGAACTTACTCTAGAACAAAAGTTATTCTGCAAAACCCATTTTTCTTAGTGTCACAATGACCTTGACTTGTGATCTTCTGACCCCAAAATAAATAGGTCTCTTCTATATCTTAAGCGCAAGCTCTCCGCGAACTTTAGTCAAGGTACTAAGTCTAGAACTAAAGTTATTATGCAAAAACCATCGTTCTTCTTTCAGTCACAGTGATCTTGACCTTTTGACCACAAAATCAATAGGATTCTTTCTTACCCAGCCTGCAAGTAATCCACAAACATTGCCGAAGGTACAAGGCACAAAACTAAAATTTTCGTTGAAACCATTGTTCTTCTTTCAGTCACATTGATACTGACCGTCTAACCCCAAATAGATAGGCTTCTTCCTTACCCCAGGTGCAATCTATTAACAAAGTTTGGTTCAGGTCTGTGACAGAACTAATGTTATTGTGCACAAACTGTTTGTCTTTCAGTCACAGTTACCTTGACTTTTGACCTTTTGAACCCCACATTGACGGCTTCTTTCTTATCCCAAGTGCAAGTTATCCACACAATTTGTTTTCAGTAGGTGATGTAGAACTAAATATTATTGTGTTGAAACCATTTCTCTTCTTTCAGGCAGTCCGTGATCTTTTGACCCCGAAATCGACAGTGTTCTTCCTTACCCCAAGTGCGAATCATTCACAAAGTTTGGTAACTGTACATGGTGGAGAACTAGAGTTATTGTGTGGAAAATAAATTGGTAACAAAAGTAGTAGTATGTGGCACCCTGGTGCAGAAACTGACACTCTGGGGCAAAATGAGAAATTAACATTAGGAGGCCATGTTGTGGATTATAGGGAGAAGGGGAAATGTAATGTTAAAAATGTCCATAGGTTTAACGTAATGGGTGGTTTTAGGGACAATGGAACTTGAATATACTTCGCCATGTTGTGGGTTTATAGGGACAAGGAGAAATGTAATGCAAAAAATGTCCATAGATTTAACATGGTGTGTTTATATGGACAATGGGAAATTAACATAAGGCTTCCATTTGTAGGATTTATAGCGACAAGGGGAAATGTAATTTTGAATGTTTTTTTTTTCCTTTCGTGGTACAGCAAATTCATATTTAAAAAAACAAAGTTCATGGCTTTTTTTCTTTCATCAGTGTCATACACACGACGTGTTTTTCATTGAACTTGGAATTGACATGTCCATCACACTCTTTCTGTGTCGCTGACGCACCATGTACGATGCACAACTTCCATGTACTTTAGATTTTGCCGTTTTCAAACTTTAACAGAAAATGTCACAGCCTTACAGTATACCTTAGCTTCACACCAAATTCTGACTTAGTTTGACAGTGTGGCGAATTTAACTTTTGCCTCACTTCATGGGTCACATTTCACTAAGCGTACGAGACCCCCTCCCCCACAAATAACCCAATTTTTAATTAAGTGTACCAGTTCAATTTCGTATGGATAATTTAGTTCATTCAAACCCACCAATCAGATTTTATTTCTTCCTAAAAATACACATTAAATATTGCTTTCTCGTTCATTTTAACTGATCAGTTATGTATGCACCTCCTGCAAGAGGTGGCTATTAGAAGCAGGGACTGTGGTGGGTTATTAGTGAGCATGCCAGACAGCTAAAGATATCTATTATCAATGTCGAGAAAAAGGACATTGGTCTACAGAGTGTCACAAGGAAAAGGAGTGTTCAGAAGCAGAAGAACCCATTCCAGTGAAGAAATTAAAAAATGCAAGACAAGCAGAAGAAACAGCAGAAGATGAACCCATGCCAGTGAAAAAATTCAAAAATAAAGACAGTAAAATAGAAAAGTGGACTTTTGTGATGTGCTTTTTTGAAATTTCATTGGGATTCATATTTACGAGTGTATACCAAAAAATCATAAGTGTCTCTTTGTCTTCTTTTTTTTTTTTAAAGCATGAATAAGATAACACACACACATTTTATAATGGAGGGATTTGGCAATCATTTGAGTAGTATCTCTTTTCCAAGAGATCTAGGCGGGCTCTGAAAAGGGTCGTTGGGTTTTGAAAAAATTGTGGTTTTGACAACATCAGTTGTAACTGCCTTAGAACTTTTCAACGTCCAAGTTGCTGTAGTGGTAGTGATAGTTGCCACTGCTGCCTAACCATGAGAAAGAGTCAGCTAACATCTTAAAAATTATTTTCTTAGCAAGTACTTTGCCGTTTTCAAGCTCGAAGAGAATATTTTACTTTCTCTCTCTTTCAGTCTTTGGTTTGGACACAAAAAATTCTATCCAAAGTTTAATTCAAAGGTAAAAATTAAAGTTACAATTATTGGTATTGCTATCACATTCTATAAACTCGGTGCCGCAAAAGTTCGCAGGTTAGCAAATACAAAATGTGTAATGTATCATAGATTTTTTTCCAGATTTTTTTAATCTAACTAACCTTCAAGTGAAACCTAAGTCCAGTATTGATTCATTCACTGCTAGCTGGAACACACCAAACATCAATCACATTTATATTGCAGAAAATTGTATATATTCGTTATTGCTGTTTTGTGCCGGCCTTCACTCACCCAATTAGTTCAGGTTTGTTGCCAGACAGATTATACCATATTCTCTTTGCACCTTCGGAACAAGAGTTGTTGAGAAGCAGCATTCTCACTGTAGAGATGATACGCAGTTTTGCAATGTAGACAACTTATATAGGAGTACTTGAACATCACTAGACCTCACCTTGCATTCGGAATGTGAATAACTAGTGTAGGAGTACTTAAAAATCGTTACGCCATTTCTTGTATTTGGAATGTGAACAACTCATGTAGGTGTATGATAACTTTACTAGGCCACACATAATATTTGGAATGAGAATGATTCTACTATAGAGATGGTAGGTTATAGGTTACTCCTTTTATCTTCATCTAAAATATGGAAGAGCTTAATTGATGCTTGCATAGCATCAAAGCCTTTCCAATATCTTTCAAAGTTTCAAACTCACTCTGGTTTCACTAGGCCACTTTTGAAACTTTAATAAATTAATCAAAATACAAGGGGGTAACCAAGAACTCACCATCTCTCTACTACTCGAGTCTATAGTGGCCCATGCGTAGTGTTAAATTTCCATAGACCCCAAAGTGACATCCATAATGTTAAATTCCCATAAAATCCAAAAAACTTTAAACCCCCCCCCCCACACACACACACCAAAAATCCCCCCATAGTGGCCAAACTCAGGTCCCCATTGTAAATATCACACCCCCCAAACAAAAAAATAAATACATAAATAAATAAACTAAAATTACTACTTATGGAGTCTGGAAAAATGGAAGGACACAGAACAAAAGGCTCAATTTAATACCTTCTGTTTTCCTAAAAAAATCAGGAAACAAAAAGGCAATACATGAAAATCATGCGAAGGCAATTTTCTGATATATTGTTTGAAGACCTTAATTTACACTTTCCTGATAGAATAATTCATCACTTAATTCCCCATTACAACTAATTATCGATTACTCCAGCTTGTCCTCTCCAGCTCATCCCTACAATCTCTCCAGCTCGCCTTCTCCAGCTCAACCTACGATCTTTCCGGCTCATTTTGGATAATTTGGCATGCCATACATTGGCATTGTAACACACTTTCCGGACAATGTTTATCAGGCGACAAATTTAGTGAGAGAATTAAATCTAGATGGAAAAAAAATGAATGCGGTAATATAAATTCTAAACCCATCTTGGCACCATACAGGATTTACAATGGATATGTTTGTATTTGGATTGTAAAAGTAAGCCAATGTCTGTCCTCAAGTATGTGTTTGTTCTTCTCTCCATCCCATTGAATGGCTATCATGTATGATAGTGTACAAGTATGTTTGTCTATGCATGAGCTATACAACTCATTTCTCTTCTTTCACTCCATGTGCAATAGTACTGCTAGGGTTGTAGGATTTATGGAGGTTGTAGGGGATGATACTTTTGTTTTAAAGGGAATGATAAGGAAGTTATAGGGAATAGGGGCTTTACTTTGTTTATAAGGGGATAATAGAGAAGTTATAGGGGATAGAGAAGTTACTTTTGATTATAAGGGATTTTAATTTTATTTTATACCCCTTCTTTTAAATCCTATCTTGTGTGATCAGTAGATGAGTGGGTGTTGGTTACTCCAAATGTCGTGTTGGAAAATAGATAACTGGGTACTAGATTGTAGATAATGGAGTATTGGTCACTACAAAAGGCATGTTGGATAGTAGATATGGAGTGTTGGATAGTACATAACTGGGTGTTGGATAGTAGATAACTGGGTGTTGGTCACTCCAAACAGTGTGTTGGATAGTAGATAACTGGGTGTTGGATAGTATACAACTGGATGTTGGATTGTTGATAACTGAGTATTGGTCACTACAAACAGCATTGGACAGTATATAAGTATGTTTGTGTATGTGTGTGTATATTCCTACCCTTTTGTCTCTCTTTGCACTTCACTGATAGGATTATAGGAATTATAAGGGTGGTAGGGGCTGTTAGTTTTGTTATGAGGATAATAGGGAAGTTATAGGGGGATAGGGAAATAAATTTTCTTTTTAAGGGATTCAAATTCCATTTTATACCACTTCTTTTACATCCTACCCTGTGTGGTCAGTAGATGAGTTTGTGTTGGTCACTACAAATGTAGTGTTGAATAGTATATGTGGGGTATTGGCCACTGCAAACGACATATTGGATAGTAAATGTGGGGTATTGGATAGTAAGTGTTGGGGGTGTTGGATAGTAGATCATTAGTTATTTGATCGTAGATGACTAGGTTGTCCCCAGACTTCCATCCCCATGTTAAATTCCCCTTATGCCTCATAGTGTCATTCCCACTTTAAATTCCCCTTATGCCCCAAAGTGCCATCTCCATGTTAAATTCCCCCTATGCCCCCAAGTGCTATTCCCATGTTAAATTCCCCTTTTGCCCCATAGAGACCCATATGTGCTATGCCTATAGACATTTTTAACATAGGATTTCCCATCTTGTCTCCAGACTGCCCATCATGTTAAACCTATGGACATTTTTAACATTACATTTCCCTTTGTCCCTATAAGCCCACAACATCGGCAGCCTAATGTTAAATTCCCATAGTCGCTATAACTAACCATCCTGTTAAACCTTTGGACATTGTTTAACATTATATTTCCCCTTGTCCCTATAAATCCAAAACATCGCAGCGTAATGTCACTTTCCCCTTATGCAGCAGAGTGCCATCTCCATGTTAAATTCCCCTTATGCCCCCTGAGTGTCATTTTCTGCCCCAGGGTGCCACATACTACTGCTAACAGACAGATGGACTGACAACATCATAACATAATACGCCTTATGGTGGGCATATAAAATGAAAATAACCTTGTTAATTATTTCCAAGGTATAGTATGTTATATATTTGTCCTGCATTTCTGGATCAATACTGGGAAATGAAGAGCAAAAAAAAAAAAAAAATGAAGGTTAAGCATTCATGTTGCATGACTTTTACAATATCAACTACACTATGTTATTACACACTGTCAATAATAACAAAATCCTGGAGAAGTATGGACAGTGTAGTAACCTAGTTATATCAGTCAAACTTGTCTTAAAAGTTAAGAAGACTATGAGACCACATACAAATATAATGCACAATGGCACCTCAATGCATAAACACAGTTTTAACATTGTAAAATAGTTTACATTTATACAATTTTATTTAAGTTTTGTTTTGGTTTGTTCTTTGAAAGATAATTCTTGACAGTAAAAGCCTCCAATGCCTAATGTTATTCCATCAAAATAAAAATAAAATAAACTAAAAGTCTGTAACAAATCAGCATTGTCCTTATGCTTTTCTGTCATCACTACTCCCATGCACACACGTGTACATACACATATGCACACACGTGTACATACACACATGCACACACACATGTGCACATGCACACACACACACAACCAATAAACCAGCCCCAAGCTGTGCCCCCAGAGTATTGATCCATTCCAAAACTACTAAGTACATGTACAGACCATCCCCTAGCATATCTCAAAGTTTGAAGTTTTTTCATACACAGTGTAAGAAGATTAAATATGCATGCATGTCTGGATGAGCAGGGGAATGTAATCTCCATCTTTTCTTCAAAATGTATGGATATATTATTACATTTCTTGATTCCAAATCTTTACATCCATCCCATTTATTTGGAACAGAAGAGTCAATTAGGGACATGTCTACAAGGGAAAATTATATATCCTTGAAGTGACTCTCTTGTAAAGAGTCCTTCAAGTTAACCATAAACTATATTGGGTGTCTTCAAGTGACAGGCGACTCATATCAATACAAAAAAGGAAAGTAAAAGATGAATATATATTATATTTACATTCTAATGAAAAGATAATTTTTTGAACAGAATCAAGTTGAGCAGAATGTTTTGTGCTTTCAACATTATTCATCAACAACAATTTAAACAATTGCATGGTTTGAAAGTATCCTCCTGTAGCATAGACTCAAAAATGTTAGGACTCAGTAGCTTAAAGACTCAGTTGGAACTTCTTGTTGATTTTCCATAATAAGTTTGACACTGGTCAAAGTCCTAAAGTACAGTGCTCCCTCACTATAAAGCACTTCAGTATAACATGGTCTCAGAAATAACACAGGTATAGTCATGTATCCCATTGTACTGTTTGAATATATTTTTTCATATCATGTTCTCCAGTACAAGTTGACCTCATCTGTATCATGGTACACTTTCATGGCTTACCTCAACAGTATTATAGTGAGGGTCCACTATAGTCATGGATCCAATAAACAGTATTATAGTAAGGGAAAACTATATTCATGGATCCCATTGTGCTGGTTGAATTATATTTTTCCATATAATGTAACCCAGTATAAGACAACCTCACTATATCAGGGTACACTTTCATGGCTCACCTGAACAGTATTATAGTGAGGATCACTATAGTCATGGATCCCATTGTATTGGTTGAATTATATTTTTTCCATAGAATGTACCCCAGTATGAGTTGACCTCACCTATATCATGACACTCTTTCTCTGCACCCTTAAACAGTATTCAAGTGAGGGACCACTATAGTCATGGATTCCATTGTGCTGGTTGAATTATATTTTTACATTATAATGTACTCCAGTATAATGTGACTTCATCTATATCACGACACACTTCCATGGCTCCACTAAACATCATTATAGTGACGGACAACCAGTCATGGATCCCTTAAACAGCATTATAGTGATGGACAACCAGTCATGGATCCCTTAAACAGCATTATAGTGATTGACAACCAGTCATGGATCCCTTAAACAGCATTATAGTGAGGGAGAACTATAGTCACTGTTCCTCTGAACAGCATTATAGTGATGGAGAACTACAGTCATGGATCCTCTGAACAACAATATAGTGAAGGACAACTATAGTCATGGTTCCTCTGAACAGCATTATAGTGAGAAACAACTATAGTCATGGTTCCTCTGAACAACAATATAGTGAGAGACAACTATAGTCATGGTTCCTCTGAACAACAATATAGTGAGAGACAACTATAGTCATGGATCCTCTGAACAACAATATAGTGAAGGACAACCATAGTCATGGTTCCTCTGAACAGCATTATAGTGAGAAACAACTATAGTCATGGTTCCTCTGAACAACAATATAGTGAGAGACAACAGTAGTCATGGTTTCTCTGAACAACAATATAGTGAGAGACAACTGTAGTCATGGTTTCTCTGAACAACAATATAGTGAGAAACAACTATAGTCATGGTTTCTCTGAACAGCATTATAGTGAGAGACAACTATAGTCATGGTTCCTCTGAACAACAATATAGTGAGAAACAACTATAGTCATGGTTCCTCTGAACAACAATATAATGAGAGACAACTATAGTCATGGTTCCTCTGAACAACAATATAGTGAGAGACAACTATAGTCATGGTTCCTCTGAACAACAATATAATGAGAGACAACTATAGTCATGGTTCCTCTGAACAACAATATAGTGAGAGACAACTGTAGTCATGGTTTCTCTGAACAACAATATAGTGAGAGACAACTGTAGTCATGGTTTCTCTGAACAACAATATAGTGAGAGACAACTATAGTCATGGTTCCTCTGAACAATAATATAGTGAAGGACAACTATAGTCATGGTTCCTCTGAACAACAATATAGTGAGAGACAACTATAGTCATGGTTCCTCTGAACAACAATATAATGAGAGACAACTATAGTCATGGTTCCTCTGAACAACAATATAGTGAGAGACAACTGTAGTCATGGTTTCTCTGAACAACAATATAGTGAGAGACAACTATAGTCATGGTTCCTCTGAACAATAATATAGTGAAGGACAACTATAGTCATGGTTCCTCTGAACAACAATATAGTGAGAGACAACTATAGTCATGGATCCCCTGAACAGCATTATAGTGAGGAACCACTGTTCCATATCTATCCATGTATAAAGCATATCCAACTGATAACAGACCCAGAACTGCTGGCAGAGCACGGTCTGCGCTGTTGGCTTGAAATCCTAAGTATAACAAACTAGTATGCACCTTGATCTGTGAATACATATTATGCTGGCAGATCTGGGTTCAATGTTAAGCTGTTTCACCTTTGGGTGCATGTTCTACACATCCAAAGCAGACTGACAAAAAATGCACATAACAGGACTAGCAAGCATGTCATCTACTGAGTTCTATTGATCTGCATAACTGGATCATGAAGTGTGGCCTTGGGGTATGGAGTGAGGTGATAATTAGGATATTGAGCACTGTAAATTGGTGTAATGGTCAATGATTAGAGGTGTAATTTAATGTTGTAGATCTAATGGTATATGCTAAAGAAAGTCTGGTCATGTGTCAAACAGATCTGCCCTATATGTGATGAAAAACACTAGGGTATTGTCTAAGATGACAAAATGGCCAATTTCAACCTTTCTTTTACATATATTTTTATTTTAACAAGAAACACTAGCTGTAATTAACAATTTATTTGCCCCAAACAACACACCGAGTAAGTTGAGCTGAGACAATATACCTTTCTCATGGGTAAACAAAACAGCTAGTAAGCCCTAATGTCTGAACCTATGACACCTTTGGCTTAGAGTTACATGCTTCATTGGTTTCAGCAATCTAGTTCCTTATATTTGAAGTTGTTCAACTGCCTCTGTTATGTACATTAATTTTTGCTGAAGTATTGAAAAATGTTCTTTCAATGCTTTGGCTGTAATGTATAATGAAATTGTGGATTGGAAACTTCTATTAATGACTGATCAAATCAGACCATTCAGAGAGAAAAAAGGGGGAAAAACTCTAGAAACAGTCAAGAGTTTCACCTAAATGCTAAATGTACATCCACCTGGACATTTCACACAACCTCCCTGAAGCCTCCTGTCATTTAATTGTTTGCCTATGCATCATCTGAAATAATAATAATAATAATAATAATTCTTTATTTCAGACTCCATGGTCCATATTTACAATGAAATCCATCTAAACATGTTAAACATAAAAAACACATGTCTTATGTACAAATGTAGACACATATATATAACTACTGAATACTTTCTCACTGTTAGGAACAAAATTATGCAGGACATTAAAAAAAGTAATTTGTTCCATTTATCATTAATCTGAGAATTAAAATGAATATCATAATCCCACAGAAATGTCAAGATACACTTCTTTCTATTGGATATTACTTTCCTCATTGAAAACATATTTTCTCATTTTTTCTTCAAAAGTAAATACTGTATATACTCGCATATAATCTAGCTCCAAATGCAAACAACATAGTCTCTGATCTGATATTGCATAATGCACCAGCAGATCAGGATCTATGTTGTTTGTTCTACTGATTAGTCCTTACAAACTGCATAAACCCAGATCTGCTGGCCCATTATGCAATGGCAGATCAGGGTCTATGCAGTTTGCAGTTGGTATCAGGTTATACGTGAGTATATACGGTACATGATAATTTACAAACATGATAGAAGCACTGTTCCATCTTTGAAGGCTTAATAATAAATCAAGACTATTGTTATAACAAACAACTAATTTCTTTTTATACATTATCTAAATTTTCCCCATATTGGTGTGCAATACACAGTGCAGCAATAAGATTGAAAAATCTTGATTTGATATTGAAAGAACAATTTATAAATTTACATAAAAGCATGTTTGTTTAAGTGCACCAAAATATGTAATGTCTCATCATATTTTCATCTTATAGATTGGATTTTAATATATGACCCAAAAAAGTATAACTGTTGACATATGCAAGAGCATGACCATTAGGAAATACTGAAGGAGGTAATGGTAATTTGACAGATGTCGACTGAAAAACAAAGCTTACTGATATTTTTTTAAATTATATATATCATTCTCAAATACATAATCTTCACACATCTTGTATAATTTCCTTAAACATGCATCAGAAAGACTTATCAATGATACATTTTTAGCAGAACAAAAATTGTGAAGAAATAAAGCATTTATTGTCAATTGTAGTCCCACTTGACCTTTGGCTCAACTTATGATTTTATGAATTTCCAAAGTTCCTTGCTGTCCTATATTTGCTAAGTTTGATGACAATAATGATGAAAATGAATACTGGACACCCAACAACAATATGACTGCTGTCCCTCATCTGAAATTATTTGCTGATACCTGCCAACGTTCCAGTGTTGGGGTATTTGAGACTCAAAAAGTGTTTTGCGGTCCCAATGAGGGTCATCAGTGCACGTGACCCAAATAAGCGACGTTGTACAATTGAGAATAAGTTATCTACCCAAATAAGCATACAGAAAATGACTGGAAATTCAAATTAAGAAAATAAAATATGTTTTCTTTGAAGTATTTAATACACTACCCCCCATTACTGGTAGACTTAGCATTGTCCTCTCTCTCTCTCACACACACAATAAAATAATACACAAAGCAGGGATTGCAACAAGTGTCTGTGACTGGTAGATTCAAGACCTGTCACTCAATTTTTTTTCAAGTGTTCTTTAAATGTTTGTCATACTATGCATCCATGTTTGGCTTATTCTGTTTTGTTGTGGGGTGTGTGTGCATTTTCTTCATTTTTTGCTTCCTTTGGCTTTTTGGATTTGCTGCTGGCTAAGAAGCCAAATTAAATAAACTCATGACTAGTCTTGATCATCTATCATGTCCATTGGAGAGGAACCATGTGCATAGGTCTGTTTGCATCTCAATGTTGTAATTAGTGGCTAATTCAACCCCATGGGTTGAGCACCACGCTCGCAATATGCAAATATCTTTTGCACAAGGTATCTCAAGTCTTGTTGAAAGAGGGTTCAGGTGGAAAACTTTGGATTTTTTTTTCTCTCTCCAATTAATAAGACAAGGTTTCTTTAGACGAGATTAGACTTTAGATCTTGTGGTTTTGATATGCTTCTATACTGGTACTTGAATCTAGAGGTAAAAATAGCACTATTCTATACATGATGTCCAAGTCTGACTGTCATGTAAACAGCAAAACATAAATATGCTTAGAGTAACATTGATTGGAACAGAATTTTACAGATATCTTTGTTGACATTATACACTCACTGAAGTAGTAACTTTGAGACTGCAGAGGAATATTTATTTAAATTTCCATTTCTTGGAAAATTGGGAGGTCTGATGGACTTTGCTGCTCTCAGTAGTTCATTGGAGGGTTTGATGGTGATGCAAGTGTCATTACAGTTCATCTTTGCACTCATTAGGAACCAACTATTTAATTTTTGGAAGTGGGGTCAGCCAGAGATTTTAAAAGAAAAAAATACTGGCTTCCAAATAGCTTGAAAAATTACTCTTGCTTTGATTTGTAGGAAAAAATAATTGAGTCTATCAATCATATTAACTGGAAAAAATATTATCTCGAGATAAAAGAAAAAAAAATATCCTGGTTTGAATGAAAATCCCATACCTTCCCCTCCTCCTATTAAATGGTTGATCCCTTAGAGACTCGATGGTACTGTTGTTCAAACTTCCCTGAAGATCTTGCTGAAATTTTCTGAGCACTGGGTGGTGTTGCTATGTCAATGGATGTTACATACATTACTACAGAATTACTAATGTTGATATGCAAAAAGTATCAAATGCTTCCCTTGCTACTGAGCTTCACAAAGTCAAATTCTGTCGAACAGGAGTTCTGAAATTTAGTTTTGCTGGACTTTGCTCACTTCACAGATGTCTCATCCTTCCCTGAATGAGCTGCATTTCAACATTTTGCCTTTAAATAAGAATCTCACTTCCACACTGCTACCGAAATGATAATGTTTAGCATTTAATATGTGGAGTAAAATCCGACTTTAAAGAAATGTTGCCACTGATCACAAATGAGCTAAAAATCTTTAACAAAGATGACTTGAACATTCTCATTCAAGGCAACAAAGTGTAATAACCTTTGTTTCTTCAACAGGCATCTCTTTGATTTACCTAACTTCAAACGAATTGGGTTATTCCATTTTGTGTTCTTTACCTATGCAAATTAGCCTAATGGGCTCTTCAACAGCCCAGGCCAGCCTGTGTCGGATGTCTCAGTGTGTCCTTGGGAAAGGCACTTAGTTTCCATATCCTCAGCCTGATATAGTCAATAATGTGTTAACAGCGCCAATAAAACCAACAAAAACAAAAAAATCACAAAACTCTTCAACAGAAGTACTCAAAGGACTACTAACACAAAATCACCCAAGCTACTGTTAGTCAGTTAAGTAATCTGTTCAATGTAGGTTGTTTATCTCTGACCTCATTTACCTTTTAATCACCCCTATGATAATAAACTGTATAAACTGCCCTGTGGTAATAATTTTCCACAAGTATTATGCATGATTGTTTACTGTTTATACAGGCTACAGGTTATGGTCATATGTTGTGGTGTCAAGAAAGGTTTCTCTCTCTCTTATATTTGTTCCATAAGATCACAGAAAACTGTTTTTATAAATGCAATCATGTCAGGGGGATTAAAAATTCATGCTTTTCAAGTGATATCCTGCACTCTGGCTGGTATGTAAATTACTGTGAAGGTATTTGTTCCACATAGACCTTCCTATCTGCAGTACCAACCGAGTCGTTTTCTCAAATAGAAGGATTAATTTTAGCACTACCCTGGCTTAAAGTTGAATGAGCTCTAAATACATATATTACAGTAAAGTCTGTAATTTTTTGAAAACTTTTTTTCTTCAGGTATACAAATAATTATAGACAAAAATAATCATTCTACTTGTCTTGAATACCTTAAATTTGCACACTCTTAATATGAAAAAAAAGAGTGTTTGCACTAATAGAGGACAAAATAATATGTATATTTATGGATTATTGGTGTACAATAATGAGTTAAGAAAAATTACAAACAATATGGCATGTATATGTTCATATATTTTCCCAAATGTTTAATTTTGTACTGTTTGCATTTTCTGCCAATATTGCCAAAAATTAACCCCCCATAAATACAAGTGCAATATAGTATAAGACATTTTTTTTACGTATCAAATTATCTTACCTTAGATACAGTGACACTGGTCTAAAGGGACAACAAAATTTGTCCTTTACAGTCAGGTGCCTATATAGTGCAGTGAACAAGCAAATTCAGTGAATTTTGTCTCTCACCAACTGTGGTGAGGTCACCAAAAGTATTGGTGGTGAGGTCACCAAAAGTATGCAGTGATGAAATCTGACACTTGTGAAAGAGCTGTAGAGTTTTTGGGCAGACATTGAAAGAAACCAATATGTCATGTCTCTATCTCAAAGGGCATTCGAGTAAATGTGCTGAAAAGGGGACAAAATTTCTCAGTGGCCTTGACCTTGTAGTTAAAACTTTGTCTGTGATACTTGAGATGCCATTAAATTGAAAAACATAAGTGTACCATGGTTCATCCCTGAGCCTCAATCAGCTTTTAAGATATAAAGCAGAAAGCAACCATGAAATACATACCTGTGACCTTGACAATAGGATCCCAAATGTGGAATGCAACACAGCTTCTAGTGACAATATACAAGTATACCAAGTTCATTAATTTATCTTAAACAGCTCATAAATTATAGAGCAGATGGGAACATTTTACTGAAACCTAAAATATGGGCTTGCAACCTTGACTTTTTAGATAGGAACCCCAATGTGGCACGCAATAAATATGCCAAGTTCCATCCCTTAATCTCAAATGGCTCTAAATTTATAGAATGAAATGGAAAGTAAGAAGGAAAACTTAAAATACTGACCCATGACCTCGACCTTGCTAACAGGATCCCCCCCCCCAATGAGGTACACGATACACTTTCTAATGATAATGTGTTCATTTACAAGTATACTAAGTTTCATCCTTAAGCTGAAAGGGCTCTAAAGTTACAGAGTGGAAAGGAAAGTGTGACTGAAAACTTAAAACTGACCATTGACCATGATCTCGAAGATATGATCCCCAATGTGGTACATAACGCACCTTCTAATGATGTATAAGTATACCAAGTTTCAGTCCTAAATATACAGCTCTCAAATTATACAGCAGAATGGAAAGTGTGATTAAAAACTTCAAAAATCAGGACATGATATTGACCTTAATAATAGGACTTCCAATGTGGTATGCAACACACATTCTAATGATGATGTACGAGTATACCAAGTTTCATCCTTTGAATCTCAAATGGTTCAAAGTTATAGAGCAGAATGAAAGCGTCATGGATGGAAGGACAGAAATGTGGATCCTATGTCCCGTTGTTTGCAAAAAGGTGGTGGTCAGTCAGTAGGTTGAAATGAAAATCAGATTAAGAATCTGGACTAAAAATTATCCTTTATTTGCAGATGTCCTCTGTATGGATGTGTCTAAGATGGCAGATTTTGCTTTAATGAAGGGACATCTACATACCTACATATATACACTATTTCACCACAGCATCCCATGCAGAAATTGTTTCATCACTGAGACATCTTGGCAAAATACCACAAGATTGCATGTATTTAGAGGTAAAACTCAAAGGAGACAATCTTACTATGCTGCTACAGAAAACTCATCTACATTTCCAGAGTCCATGGAGTTGGATAGGGTGGGAGCAGAACCATCAAACCTCTGCTAGTTCAATAATGAGTACCTTTCTGTAGTTTTGACAGTTTACACTGATTTGGATACTTTTTGAAGAAGGAATTCAGTATTTAACAAAGACTAACAGAATCCTTCATATGCACTGGTGTAGGATAGGAAAATTTCACCCAAGGGTCAGAATTTTGCATCTGGGTTTGCCAAGTGTTTGACACCATTTTTTGATTCCAAGGGTGGAATCTTCCTATCCTACACTGAAGCATGATGACGGATTATTTTTCTCACATTTCTGAATGAAGTCAAAATGGCATGTTGTGAATACTGATGTAACTTTCAAACAGCAAAACACTCATTGAAAATTTCCTTACCTTAAGATAGAACATAAAAAGTTATGTTTACACTGAAAAATTCAATGTGAAATTTAAATGATGATTAAACATGTTTTAGGTTTCAAAGAACAGTGGCTGAAATGGCTATGGTAATGTCAATACACAGTATCTGAATTGTGTACTGCAGATAACTTGTGCAATGATACAAATGTGAACATGTAAAAAAAAAAAAAATCCACTCTTATCCATAAGATTAATTGAGACAGGCAAAAAACACAGTAAAATAATCCTCGATTCAACTTTGATCTCAAATTGATTTACCCTTCAGAAAAAATAATGAGAATATGAATTGTAAAAAATAAAAATTACAACTTTTTTAAATCGAAATTGGACTAAAGATGCCATACATATAGCTAGGTCAATCAGTTCAAAATGGTCTGTTTGCAGGACACATAATTTACACCACAGCTTGTTTTAGTACATAAATGTGTTGCAATTAATGTTTATCTTGATTACTGTGAAAGAATGTTCAAGTGATGTTGAAAATTGGGAAGTGTTTGCTACTTTGTGCACTATGCTTGCAGTAGACAGTCAAAATAGTCCATGTGTCAGGATAAAAGTCACATGTAAGGTAGGACAGAGCTATCCTGCACTGGTGTTCCACACTGGAAAACATGATCATACACATTTAGGAATGTGAGAAAATGTATTATTACAGTTTTGAAGTCAATTTAAAGCAGTTCAAATATTCTTGATGTATTGAGGAGGTCAAATGTATTAAATGTAGTTTAAACAACCTCTGAAAGCATGTTCCTTTATGAAAGTTTCACATGAAACAATTCTGTCTTATTAACATAAAGAAAACTGTGACCATGAAAATGTTTAATTTTGAATGACTTGTCACAAATTGTTCCTGTTCATAATGTCAAATTAAAAATATTTGTAGGATGCTGATCATGTGACCAGACTGATTTACACTGTCTCACTTTTATTCATCACTCTAATAACACAAACACACACACACACACTTTTGCCACTTTCAAAAAAGAGGTTCTCACATTGCTTCAAACACTTTCCGACAAATACTTTCCTAAACAGATTTTTTACATTAAAAAAATAGACCAGAAGCAATGAAGTGTATTTATCATATATATATAAGAGCTGAAATATTCTAAATAGGAAGAATCTGATGAATTCAGTTTTAAAATCTAAAGTTTAATTCATCTATAAATAAAAATGTCTCCTATTTATATACCATATTGCACCTACATTCTCAGCTTTTCCTTTCATCTTTACTGAAATTTGATTGCTTCTTACTTCTTTTTCTTTTCTATAATTTTCCTGTCAACTTAAATTTTGACATTACTTTAACAGATTTGTCCATTTTCACTGACTGTGAATTTATGTTATGAACTATTTTGGACTTTTTTGTGAGAGTCTGACTTGAATGCTTTTCTGTTTTTCTTTGATCTGACTGGTCTAGAATTGTTATTCATCTGCCTTGAGACAGTGGACTCCCCATCAGTTACTGAATTTCCTTCTTGCTTGGATGTTGTAAAGGTAACTGAACTATTAGCTGCACCAGATTTGGAATTCCCTTGTTTTTCTTGTAATAACTTCTTCCTCTGCTTCTGCTTCTGGATCATTTTCCTTTAACAGAGAAAACGAATTCATGAAGTGGAGCAGAGTGCCATATTAATATCAAAATGAATTCATGAAATGGATAAGGGTGCCATATTATTATTAAAAAGAATTCATAAAATGGAGAAGAGTGCCATATTATTATCAAAATGAATTCATGAAATGGAGAAGAGTGTCATATTATTATTAAAAAGAATTCATGAAATGAAGAAGAGTGGCATATTATTATTAAAAAGAATTCATAAAATGGATAAGGGTGCCATATTATTATTAAAAAGAATTCATAAAATGGAGAAGAGTGGCATATTATTATTAAAAAGAATTCATGAAATGAAGAAGAGTGGCATATTATTATTAAAAAGAATTCATGAAATGGATAAGAGTGTCATATTATTATTAAAAAGAATTCATGAAATGAAGAAGAGTGGCATATTATTATTAAAAAGAATTCATGAAATGGATAAGGGTGCCATATTATTATTAAAAAGAATTCATAAAATGGAGAAGAGTGCCATATTAATATTTTAAAAAATTCATACAATAGAGACGAGTTACATATTATTATTAAAAAGAATTCATAAAATGGAGACAAGTTCCATATTATTAAAAAGAATTCATAAAATGGAGCAGAGTGCCATATTATTAATAAAAAGAATTCATAAAATGGAGAAGAATGCCATATTATTATTATTAAATTAAATGAAGAAGAGTTAAATATTGTTATCAAAAAGAATTCATAAAATTGAGCAGAGAGCCATATTATTATTAAAAAGAATTCATGAATGGAGCAGAGTGACATATTATTATTAAAAAGAATTCATGAAATGGAGACGAGTTCCATATTATTATTTTTATTAGGATCAAACAAAATTTTCCAAGTTCAAAGGTTTGCTGTAAAATAAAGAAAGATTCTGACTCTAGAGTGTTTCAAGAGTGTTTCATGGAACATTGAACTTAGCAAATCTTATATGATAGTTACCATATGTACTCGCTTATAAGTCGAGTCCAACTGCAAACTCCACAGACCAAGATCTGCTATTGCATAATGTGCTGGTACATCTAGGTCTATGCAGTTTGTTAGGAGTAATCAGTAGAACAAACAACACAGACCCTGATCTGCTGGCACATTATGCAATGGCAGATCAGGGTCAATGTTGTTTGCAATTTGACTTGACTTGATAAGTGAGTATATGTAGTAACACTACATGTTCAATCATCAAATATTTACAAATTGAAAGCAAAAAACTTTCAAACAATGTTGAATTGGCATGTAAAAATTTCTATATTTTGAAAAAAAAAGCTGATGTCCCAAAATCAACTGAAGCAAACCAGTTGGAACTGGCCTAATTATGTAATTTCTTCTGTACTGTGATTGGTGAGAGACAAATTATGCATGTCAGTGGTATGTGAATTTCATGAAAAATACATTTTTTCTGCTGCTCATGGTATATTACTCCACCATGAATGATTTGTAACTAGTCCAACAGCACAGATTGTCCAAGTCCTCTGATGATTTATAACTAGTCCAACAGCACAGATTGTCCAAGTCCTCTGATGATTTATAACTAGTCCAACAGCACAGATTGTCCAAGTCCTCTGATGATTTATAACTAGTCCAACAGCACAGATTGTCCAAGTCCTCTGAAGATTTGTAACTAGTCCAACAGCACAGATTGTCCAAGTCCTCTGATGATTTGTAACTAGTCCAACAGCACGGATTGTCCAAGTCCTCTGATGATTTGTAACTAGTGCAACAGTACAGATTGTCCAAGTCCTCTGATGATTTATAACTAGTTCAACAGTACAGATTGTCTCAGTCCTCTGATGATTTGTAACTTGTCCAACAGTACAGAGCATCTAAGTCTTCTGATGATTTGTAACTAGTTCAACAGTACAGATTGTACAAGTCCTCTGATGATTTGTAAATAGTCCAACAGTACAGATCATCTAAGTACTCTGATGATTTTTTACTGATCCAACAGTACAGATTGTCTCAGTCCTCTGATGATTTGTAACTAGTCCAACAGTACAGATCATCCAAGTCCTCTGATGATTTTTAACTAATCCAACAGTATAGATTGTCTCAGTCCTCTGATGATTTGTAACTAATCCAACAGTACAGAGCATCCAAGTCCTCTGATGATTTGTAACTAGTCCAACAGTACTGATCATCTAAGTCCTCTGATTATTTTTAACTAATCCAACAGTATAGATTGTCTAAGTCCTCTGATGATTTGTGTGTTAAGTATGTACAACAATTACTTCTGCAAATATGAAATACAAAATCATTCAAAAAGCTTAAACAAAAGTTGACATGTCATGGGTGATAGAACTGATAATATCTGATAGGTAAAATTTGTCAAATGTGTGTGTGTGATTTAAAGTTTAAAATTTGTCACTAGAAATAATCAGTTTGCCTGCAAGTGTTTATAAATATGATAATAAACTATGCATGAACACTTGTTTATTGTAAGGTACTCAATCTAAATCTAACTAAAAATGGTAATGGAGTATCCTTGTTTGGTTGCATTTGAAAGTTGTACCTGAAAACAATATTTGCTATAATACCATATGCCATGCAAAGACCAGGATCAAAAGGAACAGAGTTA
The DNA here is from genome assembly GCA_029931535.1 of Margaritifera margaritifera. Lineage (NCBI taxonomy): Eukaryota > Metazoa > Mollusca > Bivalvia > Unionida > Margaritiferidae > Margaritifera > Margaritifera margaritifera. Next base: position 8,684,807 of record JAQPZY010001691.1, read on the forward strand.
CAGATGTACGGAAAGAAGGCTGCAACGGTCTACTTTCTTTCCACTGTGAACTTATTCCCCTTGGTTTGCTTGAAATAATAACCACTACTGCATTTAACTGGACCAACCTTTTTTTCTTTGCTTTATCCAGAACATACTGTGGAACAGTTGAGATCCTATCTCTCTGTGGAGCACTCTTAGCCAATTTCCTGCGAACTGTCCTGAAAGCAGACAAATTATGATTAGTTCAATATTAACTGATTCCTGGGACCTGAAAAGAGTCAGCAACAGCCTGCTTTGCACCTATGCAGTTCTGGGTTCATTTCTGGTTCTGGTACATGCTAGATCAGTGGTTCCCTTCAGTTTTTCTAATTTTGTCCACCTCAAAACCGCCTAACATCCACATTTGAGATATCAACTGTGGTGCTTTGTATAAGCTGTAAGAAAGTGTTGTACAAAAAATCAATACTGTTTTTTATTACATCTGCCACATTTGCCTAAGGGCTGTTCCAGTAAAACATAATGACATTTGGGGAAATAACTTTGAGTAGTTACCCATAGATTCAATTTAGATTTTGGATGATTGTCCTTAGAATATTGAGTAACCTGAGTATCTTGATAGATATTTTTTTAATCTGTCTTCCCTAGCTTTAAATGGAACAACACGAAGAGAAACAAGGACTTTTCCTTGCTATTATTGTTGATCTTGGAACTTAAGTTTTCAATAATGGCATTGTTAAAACAAACCCAAACACATCATCCCCATTTGGGCTTGAACCTAAGACCACTGGGTGCAGAGATATTCTCTTTAGATAAACCCTCTAACCATCATGGCAATTCCTACTCACATCACAGAGGGTAAACATTATGTACTGTTACTGTGACTGCAGAAGATGCACAGAGTTTGTGCACTGTATACTTGTTCTTGTATTTAGTATCTCAGAGTTTTGTGCTTCAAAAATGTGCAAATCAGAAAATAAAAATTAAAAATACAAAAGAGTGTGTGTGCTATATAGTTTTTTTATGGGGGGGGGGTAAAACTAATTTTAATTATGCAATACTTACCTGTCGCTATTGTTAACTATCCCATTTTTTGTGCCAAAAACCACCGTCCGTTCGATGTGAATACATCCTCCCACAGAGTGGAAAAAGGCATTAGAATGACCTTTGCACTCCAGTCTGTGCCTTGTTTAGGTTTGCCTAAATTCGTCATCTTTTTTTTATAGACGATGATTACTCAAGACATCAGAGCGGGGTGAGAGGAAGGCATTCGACAATAGCAACAGGTAAGTATTGCATAATTAAAATTAGTTTTACCCCCCCCAAAAAACTATATTTTAATAGCAGCAATTACTTATCCTGCTGCTATTGTTAGCTGAATTTGTCAGTTAGGTGGGTAGGCTGATGCTCTAGTTAAACTGATCAAAAACTGAGAAAATGTAATGTACTCACTGTAGAGGGAGAGGTCCTTCTTGTAGAAGGTTGGTATTTCTCTGAGCGACATGTTGTGCTGCAACGATGGGCCCCAGAGAAAAAATGCCTGCGCTCTGTTGTGCTAATGAGTGGAGATAAAAGCAGGAGAAGGTAGTATGGGAATGCCAGAAGGCTGCCTTCATGACGTCCTCTAATGGGAAGTGATTGATGTAGGCCCATGAGGCAGCAATGGCTCGAACCTCATGGGCTTTTAGTTTCATAAAGGAAAGGTCTCGATCAGTAAGGGACTGATACGCTCTTTTGATTGTAGTGACAATCCACTGGGAGATAGTGGCAGCTGAAATGTCTACAGAGCCCTTAAGAGGAAGGAAGAGATGTTTCCTAACTTTCCTTTTTCCTTTGAAGCATTAAGATAGAAGCGGAGGGCCCTCATGGGGCATAACAGTCTATCTGGATCATCCCCTGCACAGATTCGACTTAGACTGGGGATCTCTATAGATAGTGGGGATACTGAAGGTAATTGATTTTTTGCGAGAAATCCTGGTTGGCAGAGGAGGGAGACGGAATTGTAATTCCCATTAAACTGGAGACAGCCAGTGTCAATAGACAAGGCATGAATCTCGCTTCGTCGTCACGCAGATGCGAGATCGAGTAGGAACAGTCTTGAGTGTGAGGTCCTGAAAGGAGGCTTCGCTCAATAGTTCATAGGGGGTTTTGGTTAAGGGCCACAAAACACAAGAAAGATTCCATCTGGGCGTAAGAGAGCGGGAAATGGGTCTCTGGAGCTCAAAGTACTTAATAAGATCGGCAAGGTACGAATCTGAACCGATTGCCATGCCCTGAGAGAATTTTAGTGTGCTGGAGATGGCAGCTCGATAGCCCTTGATAGTGGATACTGAACATCTTTTGGTCTCAAAAAGGAACAAAAGGAAATCAGCAATGGAAGTTACAGAGGGGCAGATAGGATCAATGTGTTTCCTACTGCACCAATCACAGAAGATTCTCCACCTGGCATTATAGACCTTAGATGTAGAAGCTCTCCTGGCTTGAATGATGCAACTGGCAACTCGGCCTGAAAACCTTTTCTGGCGGAGAGATCGCTTGAGATGAGCCCAGCATGAAGGTGGAGAATGTGTGGGCTGTTGTGGAGAAGGGATCCCCTGTGTTGAGACAGGAGATCCTTCCGGTAAGGTAGAGACCTGGGTCGATCGATCAACAGGTCTAGCAGATCATTGAACCATGATTGCTGGGGCCACAGTGAAGCGATGAGGATGATCTGCGCAGTGGAAGTTCGGACTTTTTGCAGAACTTGAGGCAGCAGTCAGAATGGTGGAATGAGCACCCCAACCGGAATCTGATGTGTCAGTGAAAAGATAAGAGTGGGGGTCAGATGCATGCATTGGGACCCCAGCCAGGAATCTGTCCTGATTCATCCACCACAGCAAGTGGTGGTGAAAGTCCCGTCCTAGTGGGATGGAGGTTGATAGAGAACCTTTGTGTGGTTTCCACCTTGCGAGAAGGAGGAACTGTAGTGGGCGCATATGGAGACGTCCTAAAGGAACCAAGTCGGCAGTGGCGTTCAAGGTTCCCAATAGGGATAGATAATGGCAAGCAGATAACGATGTTTTTGCTCGTAGCGCCTATAGAAGAGTCAGGATTCGATCTACCCGATCCAGTGGAACCCGGACCAAGTTCTGGTTCGTGAGGAAATTCATCCCCACGTAAACAAAGTCCTGTGATGGAATGAGTTCCAACTTCTCGAGGTTTGGTAAAAGACCCAACCGAGTTATGGTGGACCAAGAACGGAACAGATCCTGATGAAGGGACTGAACCTGGATATTGTGGATCAGCCAGTCATCAAAATACTGGAGAATCGGTGTTCCCAGTAATCAAAGGTAGGCCACAATCACTCCCATAATTCAGGTGAAAAGTCTGGGTGCAGACGAGATTCCAAATGCAGGACCTGGAATTGAAAAACTTCCTGGTCTAAGCAAAATCAGAGATATTTGGGGTGTGGAGGAAAAATTGGGATGTGCAAGTAGGCATCCTGAAGGTCGATGGAGACTGCCCAATCAGACAGACAAAGTGAGTTCCGAATCGATGAACTGTAAAAGGCGACTGCTAATGCAGTAATTGTAACAGGCTCAATTTTCTTTGCTGCTGTCTTCAGGCAACGTCTATTCTGCATGGCATCCGAAAAAAGATGACGAACCTAAACAAGGCACAGACTGGAGTGCAAAGGTCATACTAATGCCTTTTTCCACTCTGTGGGAGGATGTATTCACATCGAACAGATGGTGGTTTTAGGCACGAAAAATGGGATAGCTAACAATAGTGACAGGATAAGCAATTGCTGCTATTAAATTAGCATTTTTCCAACTTAAGAAATTGAATTTTACCCTCAAAATGTCAGCTGGATTAAATTAATACTCAATAGGATTTTCTATCTTCTAACTTCCATACTATTTTCAACATTTAATTATCATGCTCTTCTCAACATCTAATTGCAAAAACGGACAGGAATTAAATTACAACTGGTGTAGAAAGCTGACAGTGGAGATCTTGTTGGACAGTGGACAGTGGAGCTGACAGTGGAGATCTTGTTGGTGTAGATCTTCAAAGCAGATTTGGTTAAAATTTGAATTAAAAAGACTGAATTATTATGAAAAGAAGAACAAGAGTACTGAGAATGGATATTATATTCTTACCCAGTGTCTAATAGTCTTCTATGTAGGCACTAGTAATCATCGCTGGTCTCAATAACCTTGACCACAGGTCAAGGTGCTTTAACTAAATGTGAACACAAAGCATTATTTTCTTATTAGACTTACCATAACTATGACCTTTGATCTTTAGGACAAGAATCAAATGGTTTCTTTATTACCCTAAGTACAAGCCATCTGCAAAGTTTGGAACTGACTCTAGAACAAAAGCTATTCAGCAAAACCAATATTTCTTTGAGCCACAGTGACTCTGACCTTTGATCTTTTGACCCCAAGATCAATAGACTTCATCCATACCTTAAGCACAAGCCCTCCACAAACTTTGGTCAAGGTATGTGGTCTAGAACTAAAATTATTATGCAAAAGCCATTTTTTTCTTTCAGTCATAGTAACCTTGCTCTCTAACCTTCTGACCCCAAAGTCCATAGTCTTCTTTCTTACTCAAAGTGTAAGCCATTCACAAACTTTGGTGAATGTACATGGTTGATAACTACATTTTTTGTGCAGAAACCATTTTTCATTTTCCTGCCAGTGACCTTGACCTTTCAACTTGAGACCCAAAAATCAATTGGTTTCTACATTACTCCAAGTACAAGCTATCCACAAAGTTTAGTCCAGGTCTGTTATGTAAAACTAAAGCTATTTTGCAGAAACCATTTTGCTTCTTTCAGTCAGTAACAGTAACTTTAACTGTTGCCCTTTTGACCCCAAAATTGAGAGACATTTTCCTTACTGCAAGTGCAAGCCATGCAAAAAGTTTAGTCTGGGTCTGTGATGTAGAACAAATGTTACTGTATGGAAAGATTTTTTCTTCTTTTAATTACAATGACCTTGACCATGCCAGTTTGACCGCAAAATCAATAGACATCTTCCTTACCACATGTGGAAGCCATGAACAAAGTTTGGTCTAAGTCTGTGATGTAGAACTAATGTTATTGTGCAGAAACCATTTTTCTTTTTTTAGTCATAGTGTTTGACCTTTGACTCCAATACTGATATGCTTCTTCCTTATCCCAAGTGCAAGTCACCCGCAAAGTTTGGTCCACATCTGTGATGTACAATCAATATTATTGTGCTGAACCATTTTTTCTTTTTTCAGCCACAGCGACCCAGACCTTTGACTTTTTTATCCTAAATTCAATAGACTTCTGCCTTACCATAAATGCAAGAAATTTACAAAGTTTGGTAAAGGTAGATGGTGGAAAACTGCAGTTATTGTGCAGAAACAAACTAAGGAACAAATGGACTTATGTAAGGATGGATGGATGTCATAAAATGATATGCTTGCCTTATGACAGGCAAATACAAAATGAGGCAAGAACCATAAACCAGTCTGAAATTGACAGAGAAAGTTCAAATTAAATCTCCAACTTTTCATGCAGTACATAATAAAGTGTTACAAATAGCAATACCAGACATTTTTCTGGAATGATCTAATATTTTCAACAAGGAAGACAATGACTGAAAATTTTTGAAAGAACTTCCACGAGTGAATAGTGATTCATCAAGAGCAAGTTATAATTTCTACAAAAATAAGCAAAGATCTTACACTTATTACAGATATCAATCAATACAAAAACACAGTCATATTCTTGGAGCACCTCCTAAAGGCATGATCATTAACTTAGAGCTGAGAATCTTTTTATCAAAACAAAAAATGACATAATTAAATATGAACTAGTCTGTTGGACCTACTTGGTTGGTTTATTGATGGCTAGCATGTATTCAGGTATTGGACATCCTGCTTCCTTCATCACATTGGCAATACTGAAACAGATGCATGTAAAATTAACTGACATTGGCAATACTGAAACAGATGCATGTAAAATTAACTGACACAAACGAACAAAAGTACAGTCATACAATGCACTATGAACACAGTGACAAGCTTTTGTTAGAAATTACAGCGGTTTACCACAGGGACAAAAATAAAGGTGAAAGTAATAAAATATCCCAATTTTACATGATATATTTGGACTATATGAAGGCAGTACGATTACTGTAATTGACTGAATAATGGCACTAATACAAATATCACTAAATACAGACAACCTACATGGCAGGAATTTTAGCTGGTTTCAAATAGCACTGCAAATGGTATCTGGTGCTGCATCTAAAAACGTACTTATGCAAACTGCCTGAAAAATGGATAAATACAGTTTTTCTTACGGGCTAAATAATTCCATACCATTATTTCCACTGTTAATGCCAACAGTATGCATTCAACTCATTCTATAATGGTCAAGGTGCTTGTAATGTTAAAATTTCCACCATGTTGTCCCATGGTTTCTACTTGCTGGGTGCGCAGGCTTCAATATTCCAGCTATTTGTTGTCATTGACTCTTTTAGCAATTTGTTTTAAAAATTCTATTTGCTTTTATAATCTAAATATTTTTTTGGAAAAAATTATGAATGCCAATAACAACACAAATGACTGTAGCATGTGGTTGTTCAAGGCCAACAACCCCTCAAGGGTCATACCAACTGCTGGTGACTCTTTTTGGGTACCGAAAATTTACAATATGAGAGCCTTGAACATTCAAGGGTGAATCATATGCATCCTATTTGGGTTAACGGCGAAAAGAAAGGTATGAAATAATTGAAACCCATGTAAAAGAAACTCTCTTTATCCCTTTTTCAGGCTGTTTGCATTAATATTTTTTCAGATACAGAACTAGATATCATTCATGGTGCCATTTGAAACCAACTATAATCTAAACTGAATCATAATAACATTACCATGATAGCAAATTAAGTAATATTTGAATATGATAACAAGAAATACAGAAATTTAATGGACATATCATGATAGGAAGGTGTCAATAAGAACTAAAAACAAACATGAGGTATACAACTTGTAACGCCATTTGTATCTGCAACAAATATTGCTGCCTAACATGCTTGATGGAATCAAATTTGGTGCAACATAATATAAACTGTCCAAAGTCACAAACTGACACCTACATGCACAATCAAGAAATTAACTGCCTGTATCTACATAAAAGTCCTGCCCAGAAAAAAAATGGGTTAATAATGAAATCTGACTATTAAGAAAGCTGTACCTTCTTAGATTTGTGACATCATTTTCTGTAAAGAATGTTGTTGCCTGTCCCGGTCTTCCTGCTCGTCCAGTTCTACCTGAAATGAATAGCAAACTATAAATAAAAGACAATGTTCACAATGTGCTAAATCTGATTTTAAAGATATTTAACCATCATATAATGAGTTATTTTTACTGCTGTAAATGTTTATGCACAACAGCTTGTTAAAAATTAGCTGTGCATAAAAATTTCCCATTATATGATTTTTTCTTGAATAATAATCTTTGTTCACTCAAGATTTCATGTCATGAATACACAAAGCATTTTTAAGCATCTTCAAACCTCCATTTATAATGTATCTGTCCATTTGTTAATTTCACACAATCACAACTGGTAATTTTTACCATGTATAAGCTGTATTTTTTGTACAAAGTAAAATTTTGCTGAAGGAAATCAACAAGAGGCCCAAGTGGGCTGAGACACTCACCTGAATGACATTGGCCTTATAGTAGCAGTT